>CM050515.1:13217500-13537500 GCA_027563665.1 Antrozous pallidus
CGAAAACAGCGTCATTCTCTTGCATCATGCACTATTCTTCTCCTGGAGATGGAAATGGCCAGAAATGGGGGGGGGGGGGGGGGCGCGGGGGGAAGCCTTCTTTGATACTACTGAGATGCCTGGAAATGCAAAAATAAATAAAGAAGACCTCATTTAAAATGAAGTTGGGAAACACTGAAGGAGGAACATCTCACTCACGTACCACTGGTTGCAATCTGCATAACCAGCAGGAAGAAGAAAGATAAGAATTATTCTGACAAGGGAGGATATTAATCACATGGGAATTTCACCTTCTGTCTTTAAGAAAAAGGAGGAAGGTTCCTCCCTGCCCCATCGGCAATGCACTAACTACTACTGCTCTAGGCCAAGGAGAAACCACCACAATACTGAACTCCTGTTTTTCTCCAATAACTTTTGTTCAAAACAATTCCCCCCAATTTCCTCCTAAAACCTAATAAAAGCAAACCCTTATCCTTTGTTCTCTGGAATTGCCTATGGTTTTGCCGTAGCTTGCTTGTCCCAAATTGCAATTCTCTTGCTACTCTCAAACGAAGCTATTTTGCTGGTAAAAATAATTGGCTATTTTATTTTTAAGGTTGACAGAACTATAAAGGCTCAGGGTCCACAGGGGAAATTTTTACCACTTTCTTCCTGATGTCAGTGCCTTCTTTCTGATTTCCCCAGAGGCATGATGCAGCCTCCCACCCCATAACCCCTCCAACGTCCTGCTCACTACTTTCAAGGTGGCCCAGTCACAGGGGCATTCTGATGGTTAGAAAAGGCATTACTCTGTTGAATTAAAATCTGTCTTTCCAAATCTCACCCTCTGCTTCTAGTCCTGCCTTTATAAGACCAAAAAGCATAAAATCTCATTTCTCTTTGTGCTATTAATTTTAATGGTGTGCTTTTAGGAATAGGAAACGGTAAGGAAACAATTAACAAAAGTGATAAAGTGAGTGTAGAATGAGCCACTGCAAATCCTCATTAAGCTCATTTAACTGTTTAGGGACAAATGTTCACCCATGCAAGAGAAATGGGAAGAGGCCAGGAGAACTAGGCATTGACTGTAAGAATTTAAAATTTTAACAATCCTCTAAGCACATTGCATTGCTTTCCACAGCAGCCTATTCCTTGAAATGTGAAGGCCCGTAAAAAAATTAATTTGTGTAAATAATGTTTTTGGAATTTTCTTCTCAAACAATAGAAACATTATGTTACTATGTTTATAAATGTTAAGATGATTAATGAATGATTAATAGGGGTTCCATATGTCACTGTTTCATATTTACTGCCTCACATTTATTTCTGAAAATAACTGTGGACATACAGATTACCTATGCCCATTACACTTCTTATTGGCACTGTAAAAGTTAATAAAGAAACCCTCAACTGAAGTTGGAATTTTCAAGGCCTGTAGAGGGAACGTTCACATCCTCCCAGTCATCGTCAGTTATGCCAAACAGGAAGAGGCATACCTTACATCACTATCAGGAAGACATTTCCACTTGACTACCCTGGAAGGAGAAAGGGAGATTTTCTTCCAGCCCAGCTACTAACCCAGGCAGTAAGAAACGCCACAACACAGCCACCGAGAAGCTATTGTCTTTTTGAGCTATTAATTTCCTCCAATGAACTGTTGTTTTTCTTTTTCTCATCTGTATAAAACTTGCCTTAATCTGTATAAAACTTTTGTTGTCTTAATGCTATCAATACGATAAAACCCACTTTCTTGCTTTACCCTCCTTTCTATAAAAACCTTCCATTTTCTATAACTGCTGTTTCCTTCTGTTTGCTAGATGAGATGCTGCCCATTTCATGAATCGTTTAATAAAGCCAATTAGATCCTCAGATTTACTCAGTTGAATTTTGTTGTATAGCAGCACGGAAGAAAGACACTAGAGAAAACCCCACAAACGCTAGAGAAAGCTGCATTTCTGCCCAGCTAGGTCCCAGTCGTCTTCTGGTAAGAATGAGAGAGAGGATTTGGTTCCTCCTTCCTCTATGAACTTTCCCTGGATAACTTTTCATCTAACGGCCCAAGAGATCATTTCTGTATTTCTGAATAGTCTTCAAAACAATACTGCACAAGGGCTAAACAACCTTTATCTTGTTATATCCAAAACTTGTATCTCATTATTCCTAGGGATCATTACTCAGCATCCTGAAAAGATTCAAAGCAGTAACTGAGGCAAACAAGGAGAAATCCTGGCTTCTCTTAGTCTTTGTCTTCAAAGCTCCAAAAGCAGACAGAAGAAATTTCCCTTATTTACTGAAAGGGAAACAGCTCAGAGGTTTTTCTCAGTTTAGACTAGTAAAGACATTCTAGTGGCACTCACATTTTTGTTATAACCCATGTAAACCATAAATGAATTTCTTCTAATCTAATATTTTGTGGTAAAATTATTTATCCAGCCTCAGCAGGCACAAAGCCTTTGGGGCAGGAGAGTTGTTGACTATTAATTTAGGGATACCATTATTAAATTTGCCAATGTTGGTGCTTAGTGTTTGTATGCAGACGTTTTTCTTTTCCCCTTTTTGGCAACTTTGCAAGTCCTTTAAGGACACAAGGCCTGACTGTGGACATCAGTGTGCCCAGGGCAAGCACAGTGCTTCCAACAAAGTGGACCATCAATAACCATCAATAAGTATTTGTTGAGTGAATAAATTCTTGAGGAATGGAGCATTTGTACAATGCACATTATGTGGCAGTAAAAATGGCAAATACTTTCAAATGAAATACATATTTGCAAATTCTTTTGGG
Source organism: Antrozous pallidus (assembly GCA_027563665.1). Lineage (NCBI taxonomy): Eukaryota > Metazoa > Chordata > Mammalia > Chiroptera > Vespertilionidae > Antrozous > Antrozous pallidus. The sequence continues at coordinate 13,220,262 of CM050515.1, forward strand.
GTGAAGAAACACTTACAGGCTGCAATGTGCCAAGATGCACAACTCTTGAGGATGCCATTCTCATAGATACAAACTGTTTGACCTTTATTTGGGGGGAAAAAATATTACTGAGCTTTAATAAGAAGGAAATGTAGAATTTTCCCCATCTATCTATAGAGAAAGCACTGCAGCTCTAACTTCAGTACACTTAAGTTGCTTAATTCATGTTTCCACATAATAAAATGTCAAACTAAATATGTTTTTAAAAATCTCCGTGGTGTTGGCTGGCGTTCTTACATAATGGGTTTGATTCCTGGTCCAGGGTATGTACCTGTTGGGATGGGTACAGAAAGAAACCATTCAAGGTGTCTCTCTTGCATTGATGTTTCCTTCCTTCCCTCCCTCCCTAATTTCTCTGAAAATCAATGAGAAAAATATCCTTGGGTGAGGATTAAGAACAACAAAAACGTCTTCAGGGTTTAAGGGACAGACGCGACGACCTCTGAAGATCACTCTGAGAGAGCAATAGCTCCATCAGGCAGCAGGGGTCAATGCCTGAAAATGCACACCGGCAGGAAATGTTTAAGTGTCCAAGACCTTCATGCCAGTTATCCTGGAGACGTGGTTTGAGTGAGTCCCTTTTAGAATTATAACATAAAGAGGTCATGAAAACTCTGCAAGAAAGAATCAATGAGGCACAGTATCTCCAAGTAGGTACAAATAAGAAAGACACGTGTGAAGAAAGAGTTGCAAAGGGCAGGGAAACTACCTCAGCAGATTGTGTGGACGGATGGAAGCAAAGCACAGCAGACCCACCTCAGGAATGATAGTGGACACAGGGAGAGGTCCTATGAGAATGGATCTGGCTTCACAAGTGACACAGGTGCACCAACAATCTGAGTAAATATTCACCTCTTATCCAGATAGAATAGGCATCTCAGTTCTCTAGCATGCTTCTTAAAAATATCATGGATATGGACAACCCATCCAAGTATATAAAAGTAAAAGAAATTGTAATATGTAAAAACAAGTGAAGTTACTCATGAAGAAGCAAGTATTTTTGAGATTAACTAAGAAGAGAATTTAAAGAACATAGTAGTTTTGTGAAATGGTAGAACTTTACCAAACAAAACAATGTCTTTTAAGAGTTTTAGAAAAACTTCAATACATTTTACTCTTCCTACTTAAGGAATTGAAAAGTATCTGGTCATAATTACATGAAGTTTCAACTGAAGAATTTCCTCAAGTTGCTAAAACCAGGACCTTCTTCTGAGACATTCTTTACCAAGCATGCCACATGAAATATGTACAGCTTACAAGTTCAAAGTGAAATAAATGTACTTTTAAGTAATGAAAGTATGTTTATCAGCAAATTTATAGTTCAACAAATCTTTTACGCTTAAACTTGGAGTAAGAAATGTTGATAGGAATGGTTCCATTTTTGTATCTGATCACATGACAAAGGCATCTTAGGATTTCAAAGCTGAAAAAAAAACTTAGAAAGCAACTTGGAAATTGTTGGAAGGATATGTTCAAATTCAACAGAGTACAGAATGGTTTTGGTTTTTTGTTAGTCTAGGATGCCCCAAACCTAGTCCTACGGGCCTCATGACAGCAGGGCTTTTGCAGTATAATGACTTCATTACCTCTTATCTACCTAACCCCAAGCTATCCATATTTGCAAACTCACCAAGTCAATAAGTAAATCAACATATGGAAGCATGAAAAGTTTGCCTTAATCTGTATAAAACTTTTGTTGTCTTAATGCTATCAATACGATAAAACCCAAACAACATAGAAACGGAACCTGCTAATCATTGTAGTGATGACTAAAAATGAGACTGAGGAGAGTAGTTTGTAATAAATGTATTTGTTGAGGTTTTATTTTTCCTCAGTTCTCATCATACTTTTCAAATTATTTTATAATTATTTCCTACAACTGATTGATACTGAAGTTATTCTGTATCCAAAAATCATGAGCTTTCCTTTAAGGAATCTGAATGTATATTTCAAATGGAATATTTCAATGTGCTCAAACACTAGGGAGAAGGAGACCATAGTGATGGAAAGTTTGGAGAAGCAAAGGGAATAATTGATAAATCAAGATTCCAGAGAGCTAGAACAACAAAGTATCAAAGACACGTATAAACTGAAGCCTGGTGCTCTAACAAATGCACATGCGTGGGTGTTCACAGCAGCACTATCCACAGTAGCCAAAAGGTGGAAACAGCTCAAATGTGCATCAGTGGGTGAATGGTTACACAAAGTGTTGTGCATATGGTTTCACTTCCAGAGTTTATGAAAATTCACGTCAGGTTGTTTGTTTCGCTGAACTTCCCAGTAGACTCATAGACTCCGTGAGAGTAAGGTCTTTGCTCATTCATTAACAACTAACTTCTCAGCACTTAGCGCATAGTGAGTGTTATAGTCTGAATGTTTGTATCTCTAAAAAAATTCCAAAGGTTATGATATCAATGGAAGGGTGCTTAAGTCATGAGGTGGAGCCTTAAGGAATTGGACTAGTGCCTTATAAAAGAGGCTCCAGGGAATTCCCTAGTCTCATCCACCATCATGTGAGAACACAGGGAGAAGGAGCACCACCTATGAACTAGAAAGAGGACTCTCATTCAATCACCCTGGCTCTGGAACTGTGAGAAATAAATTCCGATTTTATAAGCTATTCAGTCTGTGCTATTGGGTTATGTCTGAACAGACTAAGATAGGGGTGCTCATCAATATTATTATTTTATTGGATGATTGTAGCCATTCTTATTTCACAAATGAATTGGGAGAGATAAATAAAAAGGTTCTTGCACAAGACAGAGAGGAGGGCACACAAGGAATATAATTTCCTAAATAACCAAAAATATGAGAAAGGAGGAAGAATAAAGGGGATATGTATTCAATGATGAGAAAGACTGAAGAAAGTAGAATTAACCAAAACCTGCAAGAGACAAAGGAAACTCCCAAATCTGGCCCAAACTCTCCGGTGGTACTCCATTGTCTGGCCGCAGGCCTCTCTAGCCTCCTGTGCCCAGTCACAGCGTCCCACTTTGTGAATGGAAATGCTTTTGCATGCCCCTCACCTTTGTCCTTCTGCCGAGAAAATCCCCATCATCATGTTCTATTCAGCAAGTTCTCAGATTTCCTTCATCTCTGCTCACACAATGGCTCTCTGAGAAACCCCACTGGTCTCCCCTGGGCAAACTTAAGGTATCTTTCTGAGGCCTGACCCAAGTTTTATGAGTTTGAGGTTAGATACAGAATAAAGAAGACACTCTTTTCAGAAAATAATACAAAATCACAAAGAGAAAAATTAGGTGTGAAAGTGAACATTCTTTAAGAATGAGAAAAACAATCACAACATATTAGATAGCCATACACTGAAAAATATCACAAGTATTTTTGTAATAGCAATTACCTTAAATACTTTATAATAATTTTCTTCCCTCTGTTTTCTAGCTGCATACTCTTTGATCACTTCTTGATAGAACATTTTTCTATTTTCTATGTACTCTACAGAGGATAGAAATATCAATTCTCTGTCCCCTAACATGGTTGTTGGTAATTTGCTTTATATAATAGACTAGAGGCCTAGTGCATGAAATTCACACATAGAGGGCAGGGGGTATCCCTCAGCCCAGCCTGCACCCTCTCCAATCTGGGACCCCTCAAGGAATGTCTGACTGCCTGTTTAGGCATGATCCCAATAGGACATCCTTCTCGCAATCCAGGACTGCTGGCTCCAAACTGCTCACCTGCCTGCCTCTGTGATTGCCCCTAACAGCTTCTGCCTGCCAGCCTGATCCCCCTAGTCACTACCCTGCCAGCCTAATTGATGTCTAACTGCTCCCCTGCCAGCCTATTTGCCCCCAACTTTCCTCCTTTGCTGGCTTGGTCACCTCTAACTGCCCTCCTCTGCAGGCTTGATCGCCCCCAACTGCCCTCCCTTGCAGGCCTGGAACCTCCCAATGGCCCTCCCCTTCTGGCCATCTTTTGGTGGCTATCTTGTGTCTACATGGGGTCAGGATCTTTGACCACATGGGGGCAGCCATCTGTGTGTTGGAGTGATGGTCAATCTGCAAATTACTCTTTTATTAGATAGGGTAGAGGCCTGATGGTGGGAGCCAGATGGTTTGCCCTGAAGGGTGTCCCAGATCAGGGTGGGGTTTCCCTTGAGGCATGGGGCGAACTAGGTGAGAGACCTGTGGTGGTTGCAGGTTGGCCACACCCCCCAGCAATCCAAGCTGAAGCCCTAAAATCTGGGATTAATTTATGTTCTATAATTGAAACTTTGTAGTCTGGAGTGGAGACCTAGGCCAGCCAGGGATTCAGAAACTTGGCTTCTTCCATCACTGTGGCGACCCTAGCCTCTGCTCTCTCCAGCTCCATGACTGCCACTATTTCTGTTGGGATTATGTATCCTCTATAATTGAAACTTTGTAGCCTGATGTGGAGGCCTAGGCCAGCAAAGGCAGGCAGAAAGCTTGGCTTCCTCCATTGCTGGGGAAACCCAAGCCTCCCTCCTGCTCTCAGTGGCCACAGCCATCTTGATTGGAGTTTATTTGCTCCTGATTGGCTGCTGGGCATGGTTGGTGGGTATAGCAGAGGTATGGGCAATTTTCATATTACTCTTTTATTGGATAGGATTATTTGAAAACACATTTCTTTTACTTTTCACAGCTCAGTATTTGTAATGTCATATAAAATTTTTAAGATTGCTGCTAAATCTGGGGAAATTTCTCTCAAGTTTTTCCATAACCAAGCCTTCTGCTTACATTATGACAGACATATCTGTTAACTTGAAGGACATTCTGCAGACTAGCTTCTGACTCTATACATTTAAATCACATGTCTCTTCCACTACTCACATAATTCTGGTGCCAGGAACTAGAAGACACTTAAACTGTGATATAACCTCTGATCATGAAGTTTTACATCACAGCACGGGTGAGTCAAAGCAGTGGATTATGGAAGTATTTCTGGAAGCTATTCCTAGGAGTATGAGAAGGGCTACCAATAACTTAACCATGAACCACATAAAAATATCTCACTAAACCCAAACAAAATGTAACCAAATTCAACCTTTCCATAGCCAGTTTCAAAAAAGGCTTTGGGTGCTTTTGTGCCACCTAAAGCAAAGAGAAATATGACAGAGAGGTCAGCGTAGAAGAAATGTAATTTTAACCAATTCCTTTAAAATAGCTTACTTTTGTGTATTTTATTAAAATATTTGACTGTGTACCAGCAAACACATTGTTAGGGCCTCAGAAGGGGGCTATGCAAATAAGCAGGCCCTCAAGTGCTAGCTTCCTTAGCTTCAAGTATGCTTCTGGGTCTTCTAGTGGCATCCTATGTATACTTCTGTTGTGGTTAAAACATTTTGTAATTTTAATAACTTATTTGTCTGTTTCTTAACTGAATTGTGACTCCTTAAGGGCAGGAACATATTTAATCATATTGGTATCTCCAATGTCTACAGTGCTTGATGCCTCATAGGTAACCAATAAAAAGTTGTTGAAGGAATGAATGAATGAGTGGGTGAATGATTGGATGAGTACATTCCTACTGAAGGATAAGGAGATGGTAAAGATGGAAAAGAAGCTCCAGGTTGACCACCAGGGGGTGCTGTTGGGTGGTATTGGATAATAGGTCAGTTGGCTAGGATAGAGTACTTAAGAGAGATGATTTATAACCGGTAGTTCTTTTCAAAGATATTTTAAATTAGGTTTTTGTAGACCTGAAGACACAAAAAAGGCAAAATGGGCCTAGTACAATCAAGCACAGTGAGTCAAAGAAGTGAAAGCTAAAAAAGAAAAGCCATTTCTTCTTTGGAGAATCACTGAATTGGCAAACCAACTTTTCTGTGACCGGAGCCTTTGATGATGGCTAACTTTGGGAGTATTCTGGAAGCACCACACCCAGGTCTGCTCCTTATATTTATAGAGCTCTTAGAACAAAAGGAATTTTCATCAAAGCACTTTAAGAGCCAGGTACACCCTGTCCCACACAGGAGCTCCATGAAAAAAAATGCAATGTCACAGCAGCCCCAAGGCCTGAGCTGGCAAACAGGAATTCATTGGGAATGCATTCCCTGGCCACAGATGAACAGCCCAGTTTGAAACTGGAGTGAGGCCAGCAAAGCCCTGCTGAGGGATCCTGATCTGTATTTCTGGGGGGAAATCTAGACTTGACCATGTACACTGACCATGCACCAAGCCCACTAGTAGGATCTTTACATACTTTGTCTCATTTAATTCCAGCATTATCCCCATTGTGCAAATGAACACGGAGGCTGAGAGAAGCCAAATAACTTGCCTCAGGGAAATAACCAGAAAGAGACAAGCCAAGGTTAAAACTTATATCCGTCTATTTCAACAGCCAAGTGCCTTTTTGCTGCTGTCCTAATACATGATCTAAGTTTTTCAGAAGAGATGCAAAATTTAAGTTCAAATGAACCTAACGTGGTTCTAAGTCAGCCTGTATTACTTGATTCTGAGACCACCATGATAGTTTCAGCATAATTCACACAGGCCCAGAAGAGGGCCAACTAAGCCCAAGTTTTAGTCAATACTTCTGAGGTCCCTGTGGATCCCCACTGAAGCTCTGGAGAGGTTGATTTGTGCTATCTTTTGTTATGGCCATCCATATCAGGAATGGCAATTATTACCTTGGTATTATTTGCCCCTGATTCAAAATCCTCACAGAGAAATCAAGGCAACTTACTTCCAATAGGCCAGGCCAACAGGAGAACACTTGTTCCCCTAGTTACAAATGCCAGGAACACAGCCTTATGTGGACCTTGTGACTCTGGGAAAGTCATTACACCTCTTTTACAGTCTCTTTATCTGGGAAACAGGGCTGTTCAATTGCAGGGACACCAGGGTACCACATTGAGTATCCTTCAATATCATTTATAGTTCCCCAGAAAATTCAACTTTTCATGAAGACCTTGGACATGTTCTACCAATAAAATCTGCTGAAAATTTCTCCTTTTAGAAAGACTATAGATTTAAGTCCTAGTTCTGTCTCCAAAATACTGCCTGACCCTAAGCATGTTTCTTAACTTCTTCACCTATAAAGTGGAGAAGACATTGCTTATCTCACAGATTGCTTTGCGAATAAATGGACAAAGTAAAATGTTAGCTATGTGAACAAAGGACAATGTAAAAATGTTAGCTCCATCAGATGACAATAATGACAAGTATGATCATGTTATTTAATATCTGTTTTCACTAGTATTGGTAACATTATCTTCTCCTGGGCCAGGTCCCTAGTCCTAAATCAATTGGTATGTTCTAATTTAGGACCTGACTCTGTCCCAACAACTTACTGTGCAGTCAAAGACACATAGAAACAAGATTAGTGTTAAGGATGAGAGCAGATAAATAAAATAGATGGAAAGTTCCGTAACAGAGGTGAGCCTTTAGCTGAGCTCCTAAGAATAGTATTTAACTGAGATAAAATGACCCAGGTTAGAGTAGAAGGCAGATGTTGGAAATTGTGGGATGACTTCCAGTCTGATGAGTTCTTATGTCAGAAGATGGGGACTGACTTTTACTAGTATTGACAGTAAAACATCCACAATAAATATTCAAAATTGTTGCCCACTCCTGGCTTGTCGTGTTTGTTGGTTTCCATGGTGTCAATAGTCCCTCCATAGTTGATTTCAGATTACCAATAAGACTGAAAGCGGAGTAGGGAAGAGATGCTCATTGGCCATCGTCCAAATTCTGTTGATGACAATAATCTCAGAGCATAGATAATAGACAAACGGAGTAAAATTAGGAAGCTATGGCTTTTGAATATGTATTTTCTTGGTTTTTAGTATAATTTAATGATAACTTTATATTATTTAATTTTTCCAGCTTTATTGACATACAACATTGTGTAAGCTTAAGATGTACAATGTGATTAGATACACAATTATATTGTCAAATACTTACCACAATAAGGTTACTTAACACCTCCATCTTCTCATATAACTTCCACTTTGTTGTTGCTGCTTTATGGTGAGAACGTTTAAGATTTACTCTCTTGGTAATTTTCAAGTATAAAGCAAAGTATTTTTAACTATATAGTCATGTACATCAGATCTCCAGAACTTATTCCTCCTATAACTGAAGTTTGTATCTTTCCCCACTTCCCAGACTCCAGCAACCACCATTCTACTCTGTTTCCTATGAGTTCAATATTTTTAGATTTCACATATAAGTGAGATCATACAGTATTTTTCTGCTTTGATTTCACTTAGCATAATGCCCTCAAGGTCCATCCATGGTATTTCAATGGCAGGATTTTCTTTTTTTTATAGATGGATACTATTTTATGTTATATATTACATTTTCTTTATCCATTCATCCATTGATGGCATTACTTAATTTTTAATTGTGGCTGTACTTAACTGAGTTGTAAACTTCCTGGAAATTTAGCAGTTGCTCTTGTGATTTCACAACCCAGCTCTAGGATACCACCAAGGCCATAGCAATAACCCAGGGGAAATATAAGTATAGCTTGGAACAGGATGTTAATAGGGAGGTGATAAAAAAGGGCTGGATTTGAGCTATATTATGAACATATAGCTGAGAAAATATGCTGGTAGGCTGCATATGGGAAAGAAGGGAAAGAGAGAAACCAAAGGTGACTCCTGGGGCTTTGTCTTGCTTCTCATGCTTTCCCACAAAGCCTAGGAGGTTGACTTAACAAGCTTCTCTTGTCCTTTATCTGTGTCATTTCCTCCTTCTAACTTAGCCCCAGCTACACGATGGCAGTATTTTGAGATCTAAGGCCTCCAGTCTTTTTTCTTTATATGAAGGAAAGAATTTAATAAAATTCTTGATTTCCACCCAAGCCAGACTTCTAAAATTATTATTTTCTTCTGCAAAATACTATCCTGTTTTATTTAAATACTAGGGGCCCAGTCCACGAAATTCATGCACTGGGAGTGGGTGTTCCCTCAACCCAATCTGCCCCCTCTCACATACTGGGAGCCCTCAGGGGATGTCCAACTGATGGCTCACCCCCAGCCTGCCCAAGCCCTAAAGCCTCTAGTGAGGCTTTAGGCCTTGGGCACCCAGCCATTGCCCTGCTCAGCTCAGCACAAGCTGCCTGAGACCACCTGGCCCCAGGGGCTGGGCACTCACAACTGCTTCCCCTCACAGCACCCGGGGGCTAGGCGCTCACTGCCACCACCACCACTGTTTCATCTCCACCCGCGGGGCCCGGCTCGTGCCACTTGGCCCCGCCCCCACTCCTGATTGGCTGGAAGCATAGCCAATCAGGAGTGAAGGTACGGTCAAATTTCCATGTTTTTCTTTTATTATATAGGATATGCAAGAGAGTGAGGTGGGGGAGAGGGCTTAATAAAAGCAGAGGAGGAAGCGGAGGAGAAGGAAGAGGAGAGGAGGTAAGGAGGAGAGGAGGAAGAGAGGATGAGGAGAGGAGGAGACGGGAAGGAAGGAAAGAGGAGGAAGGGAGGGGAGTATTCCTTGGTGGCCCAGGAGGGCAGTGGGAGTGAATATGGCCCAGGAGGGCAGTGAGAGTAAAAGGAGTAGATTGGATCTTAGTAATGGGCTGGACTACCCAGTGAATGTGTCCCAAGGCCCGAATGGGCCCTTTCATATTCTATATTCTCATATACATAATTTAAATTCTTTACTATAAAAATATATTAATATTTATATAATAAAAATCTGAAGAGAAAAGGAGGGAAAAGTCACAAATAAAATACAGATTGACTAAAGTCAGCCTACAGAGAGGGTGTGAGCACTGAGGACAGCAGGAGGCCCATTCACAGACATGCAGACGGAGAGTGGTCACTGAGCAGGGCAGGCGGTACAGGGCGTGGAGCAGGAAGACCAGCATTCATCTCAGAAATCTGTGAGGCTGGGTTAACCCAGAAACTTCTTTAACCCCCTGTATCGCAGAGGAAGAAACGGTCACACGTAAAGTGGGAATAAAAATAGCCTCACATCACCTTGTTGTGATGAGGACCAGATAAGGGGCCAACAATCAAAGGTAGAAGTATTTTCAGAGGACACACGTGAGCTTTTCCTGCTAAACTGCTTGAGATGCTGCGTGAATGCAAGCAAAGCAACACCGATATCTTTATTTTTAAAGGAATGGGAAAAGATCAACAATGTTTTTCCATGTAAAGGCGTAGGTTGGATCTTAGCACTGGGCTGGACTACCAAAAGGGGAAAGCTGCCTTCACAGAAGTCTGTAACGAGTGTGTCCCTTAGTCATTCTGACTCTGCTCTTTTTTGCACCTGACAGACCTTATTGAAAATAATGAGGAGGACTTGTCCCAGGTAAGAAAGTATAAGAGAAGCTGAAAGGACAGCCTGAGTCTGGACAACATTTGTCTCTGTCCTTTCTCTTTCTAGTCTCCTTTTTTGAAGCTTACTACTCAGAGATGGGAGGCAGGGTGGAGGCTGTGGACTGGACCTGGCCTTCTGGGCAGAGCACTTAAATGACCAGGGGACATCAGAACCTTTGCTGGAGTTAGTGGAAGTGTCCTTCAGTTTGGTGCTTGGACGCGGCCAGTCTCTGAGAAGCCACCCAGCCCTCAGACGAGACATATATTGACAACCTCGCAGGGCTCCTGAGTTGATCAATAATAGCACTCCTGCTCTAAAAGCTAAAGAGACAAGCTGGTGCATATGTGATCACTAGAATTTAATTATATATCACATTGATTTTTAATTAGAACTCTGGAGAGGACCTCATTTATTTTAAAAAATATTCCATTGGTTAAATGGGTTTTACCCAGTCCATCAAGTACTCTGCAATGCACTGCTCCTCCTGACCTTTAGCCCTCCCGCTGAGAAGGAAACCTGCTAAGCAACCCTCACCTTGAGGGCAAAGACCTTGAAACCAACTAACATTTCTCCAAATTTGTATTCAAGTTCTATATTTCACCATGTAAGACAGACACCAGGAGAAACAATGGTAAGGATTTCTGTGTTGTTATTTAGAATTAATTCCGGTTAACAGTGGGGAAGTTCCCATTGACTTTGATCCCTGATCTAATCTCTTTGAGACGTAGTTCCAAAGCCATAGGCTGGCTCTAAAATCAGATCTGGCATCAAAGCTTGCCTCAGTTGATCCCTTTTCAGGTGGAGCTAGGATGATGCAAAGCTCCCACTGCCCCTTGGCTCTGCTTCTCAGGGCTGTAAGACAACGTTTGAAAGTTGGAGGTAGGCTGTAGAACCAAGGTCAATACTTAATCCTTAGAAAAGGCCCTATTGTTGCTTATGCTTGCACAAAAGGCCTTAGAGTCCTTAAACTAGACATCTAAAATTTCTGTTTCTCCTCAAGGTTGCTCTGGAACCTAACAAGTCACACAAGCCACTAGCTGCTCATGGTGACTAATAAACAAGAAAAGGCTCAGATGTCAGCACCAGTCAGAACTGCTGGCCAAGGCAAACCCAGTAACAAGGTGTGGCTGGTATCACCCCTGCAAGGAGCTTAACATAAATGATTTATAATCACAGAAATAATAGCATGTCTATATCTCAGGCACTGTACTGCACTCGTTACATGACTTGTCTTCTTTATGCACAGGTCGTAACTATTGAATATATCTTCATTTTACAGTCAATAAAACCACAGCTTAGGGGATATAAGTGATGTGCCCAATCTCACACAAGCAGCAGAGTGAGGATTTGAGCTGCAAAGCCCATGTTCTTATCCCCTCTACCACACTACCTTTCACATCAACTGGTGTGTTCTGCCAGGAACAACCTGCCACTTTCTTCACACTGCCAAAAATGGCCACAGGAATACGACCAGCCTCAGGGAGAACATAGCGCCCATTTTCTCCCTTTCTTTCTACTAAATCATCCTCCAAGCCAAATTACTCACACTGCCCAACTTTTCTCATTGTGACATTCACCATATTGATTTGCACAAAATTTCTCTGCCTTCAAGCATTTCTTTGTGCTAATCCTCTACCCCAATTTTCCTGCTTTCTCCTCTTCACTCATTCATTCAATCCAATACATATTTATTGAGCTTCTACTAGATGCCAGGTACTATGCCACATGTTAGGGATCTGTAAGGGAACAAACAAGAGAAACCTTTGTACTCAGCCTAATTAGGGAGATAGGCAGATAAAAAGACTATTGGAAGTAATGTGAGAAGAATTAAGAGAGAGAAAAGCAAAGGCAGACACAGAAGCCTATGAGGGGCCCTCTAAGTCAGTTTTAGTAGGAAGAAATGGTCATTAATGGTTTCCTAAAAGATGCCCATACTACAAGGCCCAGTCCAAATGCCATCTCTTCTTACCATCTCCCATTTTCTAATTCTCCCTTACATCTCCTCTGCCTCCCTATGCAAGATTAGGTATCCTTTCTCATGCATGTGTTTTAACACCATGGGCAGATGAAGCGTTACATAATAAGAAATATTCTATGATTCTGAATCCTTCAAAATACAAAGTGTACTGCTGAATGTTAAATGAAGATTAAATGGAGTTAACACAACTTTTCCAGATCAAAACCTAGTCTTAGAAATCGTAATGTAGATCATCACATAATGTAATCCCTCAGTCTGGCCTAGAACTATAACTAAACTGGGTTCATCTTATGTGGAATTAAACTAATTTTCAGAGAGATGATGAAAAAGTCCACTTCCTTGAAATCGGAATGGCAGAGCAACAATGGGTGTTATGGTCAACTGAATAACGGCCATCCAAAAAGTCCACAACCTGATCCCTAGAACCTGTGAGTGTCAGCTTATGTGACAAAAACTTTGCATGTGATGTGATAAACTTAAGGATGTTAAAATGGAGAGCATATTCTGGATTATCTGGATGGTCCCTAAAAGTGCGCCCAAGTGTTAGAAGAAGAAAGCGAAAGTAAATTTCAAACAGAAAAGGAAAAGGCAATGTGACCAAAGAGACAAGAGAGTGGAGTGATGGGACCAAAAGTCAAGGAATGCTGGCACCCACCAGAAGCTGGAAGTGACCAGGTACAGATTCACCTCTAGAACTTGTGGAGGGAGCACAGCTCTGCCAACACCTCGATTTAGGTTGATTTAAACTGATTTTAGACTTCTGGCTTCCAGAACTATGAAAGAAACTTTTGTATTGTTTAAGCCATATGTATGGTAGCTTGTTATAGCACCCCTAGGAAGCTAATACAGCTGCCCTGGAACACAGAGGCAGCAATGGCAGTGACATGAGCTCATGAAGGAGGACCCCTGACAGCTTCTCCTTGTACACGCCTGGGAGAAGTGAGTTCCTTCCAAGGCTAGAGATCTAACCTCTGGCTGCTGCAATGCAACCTTGGCAACTTTTCTGTAGGAAAGCAGGCTTCAGATCGTGGGCCACTTATTTTTCCTTACTTCCTTCCCCATATTTCCTCAAGTCTTTGAAATAGCAGTTTCTGAATTATTTCACTGTATTTAAAGATAGCTAACTCAATCAGAAAAATGAGCATAAATTCCTTTCCCAGGACTAAAGAAAACCAAAACTCACTGAATGCAACCAGGCGCCAAAATTAGAGGTCATAAAAACATGACCTCTAATTTTCAACAGCCTCTCCCTGTACCATCTCTTCATCCCCGCTCCCCCTGGAGTGCATGTTTTGTGCAAAGAACATTTTAGTGTTAGACTTTTTTGTTTGTTGACTTGTTGCTACAAGTTAATGAAATAAAAGATGGCAAAGGAGGCAATATTGATGTAATAAAGTTAACGATGTTAAAAATTTGGCAGGGCCGAGGCATTTTGGTGACATGTTTGAAATACAGTAGGATCTAAGGATTTTTGCACACTGAAAACAAAGGTGGTCTGAGCTCAATTTCTCTTGAAACCAGTTCCTTCGTTTCTCGAGGAGGTGATTTGATGTTCACTCTTGTATTGCTGAAAAAACATTTAAAACAAATGAGCCAAAAATTGAAATGGAACATGTTACCTCTATCTGGAAAAGGATTGCTGTAATATAGTAGTCAGCCAGGTTCTTAATGAGACAAAAAGAGCCCAAAAAACAAAAAAACAAAAACCTGAAGTGTTGTACAAATAATGAATAAGAGTGTAGTGAATTTAGTTAATCTCGTTGATTTCCAAATTTTTCGCTCTTATTTAAGACGTATACTAGTACATTTAAAAATAAGATTTAAGACTGGGAATGTTTTTCAAAGTCCTCATTTAGGTGAATCTCTTGCATGTTCTTTTCAATCTCTGCAACCTAACACTATAAAATGTTAACATAAGGGACTATGACTCTTGGGGAAACTTTCCAGGCATGTATTTCATAAATGAAAGTATTATGCTGTGGGAAGAGGGTGTTGGGTAAAACTCTAAGACTGCTGTTCTTTAATGCCTCTCCCATCTCAGACGTCCGGGGTTAGCCAAGGGAAACCGGTATGCTTGGTTATTCACCTGCAGCAGGAATTGGCAGCACAAAGCTATCAGTTCACACTAACCTCATGTTTTTAATAATATTAAAAATATACAGTGAGGAAGTTTAAATCTGGTGTTATAGTAAAGTGAAGGAGATTTCATTTAGATGAAAAATACTATAAAACTCTTGTGATGGGCTTTTGGTATGTACACTATTGTTAAGGCTGCATGAGGGAACTCCAGTAATCTTTTGTAGCTCTCTTCTCCTACAAAATAAAATAAAATAATAAAATAAAATAAAATAAAATAAAATAAAATAAAATAAAATAATAAAATAAAGTGAATTTTCTTCTTGTCCACTTTTCACACTAAAACCTTTAAATCTAATCTGCTTTCAGATACTATAAATAGCATTGTCATTTTTTTGCACAGGAGCTTTTCTCCCAACTCTTCCTTTGGTTGCAGAGTGAAATATAAAAACCTGATTTCAATATCTAGCTTCTTCTATTACTTCTGATATCCCTCTTAGATGTCATTTCTTTCTGGATGCTTTAGCTTTCTTATATAAAGGCAAAGAAATGGAAAGTTCTTGCTCCCAAGGTTTAAAAAAAATGTGCAAGGATATATAGAGTTATATATAGAAAACACGAGATGCAGTAATCTTAAAAGATTGTAACTCAGGCCCATCTGGTGTGGCCCAGTGGTTGAGCGATGACCCAAGAAGCAAGAGGTGGCCCTGCTTATGGGCTTGATCCCCAATGAGTGGCCTCTAGGAGGCGGCTAATCCATTATGTTCCTCTTTTGTGGATGTTTCTATTTCTCTACCCCTTTCCCTTCCTCTCACTCTCAAAATCAATAAAAACTCATTTAAAAAAAAGATTGTTACTCAATATACAGAGAATATACTGTTGTCTTTATAGGAAATAATCAATAATTAAAAAGTAATAATGCAAATACTATATTTTCTGTACTCACAGTTATAAACCTACCTTTGCCCCATCCTGTATTTCAAGACATTGGTAAATTTCATTTTTAACCTTTGTCTTCAATTAAGAGGAAAACGCCAACATCCCATATGAATTGGTATATTTCTGGATGTTTATCCTACATTATTCCTGGGCAGAAATCTGGAAGAAAAAAGGCAAGATAGATCTTCACAGATGTAGAAACTGAGACAGCAGTAGACATCAAAACCTGTTAAATCTTAATGACTAATGTGACTTTGTGTTACAATTTTTTAAATTTATCTTTATTGTTGAAAGTATTACAGATGTCCCCTTTGTTGTTGTGTTTCCCCCCACTGATCCTCTTCTCTCTCCACCCGCCCTTTCCAAGCCTTCACCATACTACTGTCTGTGCCCATGGGCTATGCGTCAATATATATAAAACCATAATATGTAAATAGACTGAACCACAGAACAATAGAACAACTGGTCACTATGACGTGCACTGACCACCAGGGGGTGCGCACGGTACATGGCAGGTGTTGGCAGCAGGCAGCAGAGAGTGGAACATGGTGGGCTTCTGGTGCAGCAGGATGGAGGAGCAGGTGAGCAAGGGTCACTGTCATCAAGGCAAGCCTCTGGTTGTTGCTGAAAATTCTTTGCTCCCATGTGCTGTAGTTCCACAGGGTGCACTGGCCCCACTCACACCCACTGCCAGTACCAGAGCCGCCACTGGCACCTGCTTCTGGTGACAGCCCCACTCATACCCACTGCCAGTGCCAGCCCTGCTTGAACCCACAGCTGGCACCGGAGTCGCCATGCGCACCCACTGCCAATGCCCAGCACTGGTCCTGATCGCTCAGTGCTGTTACCAGGTGCAAGTGGCAGTGGGATCAAGGCTACTGGCAGACAGGACACCAGGGGCCATTGTGGGAGGGACCGGGCAAGGCATGGAGGATGGGCAGAGACCCGTCCCTGTGCCCAATGTAGCTTGCAGTCCACAGTTCCTTTTAAGGTGCATGAATTCATGCACTGGGCTCCTAGTATAATATAAATTCTGCCTGTGTGTGTCCCTGGCCAGGGACATGATGCTGCCTGCCTATGTCGCCAGCCTGGGATGTGATGCTGCCTGCATGTGTCCCTGCCCAGTTTATTAATAAATTTATATATTATTTTCATATATTTTTTACTAATTTCCTTTCATCTCTGACACTTCTATTATGGAGAAAGAGCAAATAGTAACATTAAAATATTACCTCTAGTTAATTCCCTTTTAATGTTCACAAATTTCATGCACTGAGCCACTAGTTAAACAATAAAGATTTGGATATTGTCCATGTTGCTGTCACCCTCTGCTTATAGGTTTTCTTTTTTCAAATGTCTAAGCAGATCTCTACCCCTACACCATTCTTCTGCAAAGAGAATTCTAGCATTTTACCTGAAACTAGGTTTTCATTTCAGGTAGTGAGGTTTAGAAGGTGTTATGAGCCTTTCCATGACCTCTTCTAGAACAAACCTGCTTGCAGTGTTGTAACAACACTAAACAATGAAAGAAAATTTTAAGGAAATTCTTCTCCCAGGAACTTTGAAAGTATTGCATATACTGTTTTGTTTTGTTTGTAATTTTTGCAATTTCTTTGAAAAGGGTACACCTAGATTTTACTGTGATTTCCTTTACTATAACTGACATGAGTCATAAATTACCAATTTCATTTGTTTCTCCAAAAGGAGGACAAATCATTCATTGTATGATAAGTACTAAAGTCTCTAGGTCTATGAAGGGAATATAGCCAGGTTTTCTCTTTCTTTTCTCTCCCTCTTGCTCTTTCTCCCCCCACCCCCCGCCACCAGAACATCTACATTAAACCACAAGTTCCAGCTAAGAAACTTCTTGGCATCATTAGCACATTAATTAATAACCAAGAAGACATAGGAAGATTTATATATGCCATTTGCTCTTAAGTGTAATATAATTCCCTGACTTCATAACTAAAACTTTTCAAACACAAGTATTGAAAGTAACAAAGAATATCTGATGCCTTCCTCATTTACAAAACAAAAAGATTGCTCTTTCTTTTATTTAACTATTTATGCTACTGACTTCTAGCCTTGGCATATAAAAATGATTTTGAGGCAATGATGAAGAAATGTTTTGTACACTTTCTTTTAATGAAAGGACAGAAATTTCTCAATGGATAGAATTTGTATGGTTATAAATATATTTGGTTCCAAAATACACACAAAAAATTCCAACTTTATAATTGCCATCAGTCTACAGAAAAATTTCAAATAATTGAATGTTTTGTTAGGCCTTACTTTGATCAGAAAGAAGCAAATCAGAAGAAAAGAGTTTTCTTTGAGATTTTTTTAAAAGAAACTCTATAAAAGATGTCCACTAAGTGCATATTCATTTCATCTCTATTTCCTACATCTAGAGACTTAACAGAACAAGAACTCTCTAGGCCTTGCAGGTGCTTGAGTCAGCAGCACAGGCTCAGAGATGTTTACTCACAGTTACTGTTGCTGTCTGGATTTTGGTGAGATTGTTATGGTTACTATAATTTTATTAATCTCAACAAATTGTTAAATATGATTTGTTTGTATAATTTTATAAGACACGTCATTTAAATAAATGGACAACTTATAAAACAATCCTTTTGTCAGACATTGAAAATTGGTATTTGGTTCAGAAAATATGGTCATTGCAATGATACCACATACAATAATTCAGGAAAGGATCCAAAAAAGTAATCCGTGTTGTGAACTAAGTACACACTAAGCCCCCTCCCTTCTGTTCTTAAGGTATAAAAATGCCTCCTGTACTACATGTATAAACACTTTAGAAAAACATTGAATTATTCCAAAGGAAAAAGCATAGCTCTACTCAAAAGTAATGAAAAAATATTCTTCCAATGAGGGAAAAATACAGATGACTTAATTTATGAACTCAACACAACTAAAAGAAAAAATAGTGAATTAGAATTCAGAACTGAGAAAATGTTCTAGAAGACAGTACAGAGAGATAAAAACATGAAGATTATGTTTCAAATAACTAAAACACATGGACATAGAATGAAAATTTGAATAATAGGTTTCCAAAAAGAAAATAAAGTATAGAAAGACTAAAAAAAAGAAAATATGCAAAATTTAAAACTGGGGAAAAGTGTCAAAATAAAAATACCTATTTAATATACTTAAACACTTCTATATGTTCAAACAGCAGAAATTTGAGGAGGAAGAGAAATAACTAGAAGCTATGAGAGAAAAAAATAGATTGCCCACAAAAGAACTACCGATAGCAGATTTCTCATGAATAATAAAAAATGTGTCAAAAAAACTGAGTAATATCTCTAAAGGGCTGTGGCAAAATTACTATGAACTTGGAAATCAATGCATACACTAACTATCCTTTAAGAATGAGAACAAAAAGAAACATTTTCAGAGATATATGGACATAGAAAACATATGCTTCAGGTGTTTACTGAAAGAACTACTAAAGACCATACCTGCACAAGAAGAAACAAAACCCATGCTGAAGGAACACATTGCAAGGAGCAACAGTGAACAAAAAATATTAAAAACATGGTATAAAATCTAATTAAATATATTTTAATAAATAAATACAAGAGAAGTAACAGAAAGAGAAAGACAGGGGGGAAAAGGCAAAAGGGAAGAAACTGTGATTAAAATAACCTTGAACTAAGATGTGGGTGATAACATAGTGTTGAAGGGAGGAGACAGTTTGAAGATAGTACAGAGGGTACTAGTTTCATTGCCTTGTTAAGGAGAATATAGACAATGATGTATTTTAGATTTTTAAAGAAAAATGTAACATAAGTATGCATATTAAAGTTGTATTGTCACTTAAAGAATAAAAGTGTCATCTGTGAATTCCATATAGGGGAAATTCACCTCATAATGATGGTAGTCTCTGGGAAGGAGGAAGAGGAGAGGCCTAAGGTTTGAGGCTAAAGAGAATATTAATCTTTTCCCTAATGTTTTAATTTATTTCCAAAAAAAGACAAAATTTGAAAAGCTAATATTTTCAGATGGTAGGAGTATAGGTTTTAACTGATAAATTTATTTCAAAACAAAAAATTGAAACTTTTGTGCTTATTTTGAGTTATTTGTAGAATGTTAATAAATTCCAACACAATCTAGTAAGCTCAACAGATCAACTCAGCATACATCCAGAGCAGATGTGTTATATGCAGTTGAGAAAAATTCTTAATGGAAGAGAACTCCAGTGAATGTATGGGGTCATTGCTTTTTATTTATTTTTAAAAAATAAATCTTTATTGTTCAGATTATTACAATTGTTCCTCTTTTTTTTCCCCTCATAAGCTCTCCTCCATCCAGTTCCCACCTCAGCCTCTGCCCTTACCCTCCCTCCCCCACTGTCATCATCCATAGGTGTACGTTTTTTGTCCAGTCTCTTCCTGCACCCCCCATACACCTTTGCCCCTGAGTATTGTCAGATCACTCCCTTTCTAAGCCTCTGATTCTATTATATTCACCAGTTTATTCTGTTCATCAGATTTTTTATTCACTTGATTTTTAGATTCACTTGTTGATAGATATGTATTTGTTGTTTATAATTTTTTATCTTTACCTTTTTCTTCTTCTTCCTCTTCTTAAAGAATACCTTTCAGCATTTCATATAATACTGGTTTGGTGGTGATGAACTCCTTTAGCTTTTTCTTATCTGTGAAGCTCTTTATCCACCCTTCAATTCTGAATGATAGCTTTGCTGGGTAAAGTAATCTTGGGTGTAGGTTCTTGCTATTCATCACTTTGAATATTTCTTGCCACTCCTGTCTGGCCTGCATAGTTTCTTTTGAGAAATCAGCTGACAGAGATTTTTGAGTGAATGATAAAGAGTATTTGGGGGGAGAACCAAGATGGCGGCATAGGTAAACACCTATTTTGCTGCCCTACACAACAATTCCAAAACTACAACTTAACAACAAAACAAACATCATCCAGAATCACTGGAAAGCTGGCTGAGTGAAAATTCCACAGATAAAACTAAAGATAGGACGCTGTGACTCAAGCAGAGCAGCGGTGCACAGCCTCGAAGATACACAAGGAGTGAGGTTCGGAGCCTTGCGGGTGCGAGCAGTGAGGGTCGGGAGGCAGAAAACCCAGCTGGTTTTTTCCAACGGGGATGGCGGAGGCCTCCCACAACACTGACCCCCCCAGTTCCAGGCGAGGTCCCAGGTCAGGGAAAGGAAAACCCCAGGCACGGCTGAGGTCTGTGAGTTTGAGGAGTGTGCCTGTAACTTGGAACAGCAGTTCGTAAAGTGCGCAACCAGGCAGAGGACGCATGACTTGCTCACTCGCTCGGAGACCACCAGACTGCTTTGTCTTACAACCCTGAGTGAGACTTTGGGGGTACAGACTCATTTGGGGAGAGGTAGAGTTGTCTGGCAACAGGGAGACCAATGGTGGATTTCTCTTGGAGGTGCCTGCAGCCATTACCACCCAACACAGAGACCCGCTCACTACATAGCTGATGCTGATGCTGCATGCTGCATAGGGTGGAACTGACCCCGGGCACCGCATAGGGAAGCTTAGCCACTGTCCCTTAGAGGACACCTACCACACACAGCTAAGGGACCAACTCAGGAAAGTAGCCACAATGCAGAGAAAAGGAAAGAAATCAGCTGTGAAAGAAATGGAAGAAAAAAGACGACTAGACATAGAGTTCAAAACCACAGTAATTAGGTTTTTCAAGAGGCTACTAGAGAAGGCCAATGAACTTAATGAGAACTACAAGGAAATAAATAACACCTACGAGGAAATGAACACCTATGAGGATATGAAAAAGGACCAACTAGAAATTAAGCATACACTGACTGAAATAAAAAATATTATACAAAGACCTAAAATCAGTCCAGACGACTGCAAGAACCAAGTCAAAAATTTGAAATACAAAGAAGCAAAGTCCACTCAGCTGGAAAAGCAAGAAGCCAAACAAGTCCAAAAAATTGAAGATAGTGTAAGGGGCCTCTGGGACAACCTCAAGCAAACCAACATCCGAATTATTGGTATAATTCTGTTTTTTCTTGCTACTTTTAATATTCTCTTTTTGTCTTTTGCTCTTGGCATTTTAATTATGATGTGTCTTGGTGTGGTCCTCTCTAGATTCCTTTTGTTTGGGGTTCTGTTCACTTCCTGGATTTATAAGTCAATTTCTTTCACCAGGTGGGGGAAGTTTTCAGTCATTATTTCTCCTAGTAGGTTTTCAGTATCTTGCTCTCTCTCTTCTTCTGGCACCCCCATAATTCGGTTGGTATGCTTGAGGTTGTCCTAGATGCTCCTTACACTATCTTCATATTTTTGGATTCTTTTTTCTTTTTGCTTTTTCGGTTGGGTGTTTTTTGCTTCTTTGTACTTCAACTCTTTGACTTGATTCTTATTATCCTCTAGTCTGCTTGCTGTTGGATCTTAGTCAGGGTATGCTTAATTTCTAGTTGGTCCTTTTCCATATGCTAGAGGTTCTTGCTAAATTTATCAGCCTTTTCTAGAAAATTCTTGAAAGACCTTATAACCATGGTTTTGAACTCTATATCCAGTCATTTGCTTTCGTCCATTTCTTTCATTTCTGACCTGCTTCTTTGTCTCCACATTTTGGCTGCTTCCCTGAGTTGACAGAGTGGCTTTGTGTGCTAGATGTCCTATAGAGCCCAGTGGCTCAGCCTCCCCAGTTACCTGAGGTAGACACTCCTGGTGCACCCCTTTGTGGGCTGTGTGCACAGTCTTATTGTAGTTAAGCCTTGATTGTTGTTGGTATCACTGGGGAGAATTTACCTCCAGGCTAATTGGCTGTGAGGATCAGCTATGTCTACTATGGGAGAACTTCTGTGCTGGAGACACCCTTATGAGACAAGACTTGCTTCAGTGGGGCTTTGGTGCTCGCTGGGTCTGTCCCATGAGTGTGTCCCTTATGGATCTGAGGAATTATAATCTGGATGACCCAACTCTGACCCCTGGGTACAATGGCTCTTGGATATCCAAGGAGGTGCTAATTTAGCCTCTACCTGAGGCCACCCAGCAGAAGCTACAGAGAGATCTGCAGATTCCTCTTCTTTGTTTGGGTTTTGGAGGTGCCGAGGTGAGACCTAATTGGGGAAGCAATGCAAGCTACTGCAGAGCCTTGGGCCTTCTTTTGAATGTTTTGGGTCTCACTGAATCAGCTGTAGGTAAGTTTAAAATTCAAAGGACCAAACCATTCATATGCAAAAGCCTCTGCACTCAATTTAGATGAGGTGGAGTCCCAGGGTGGAGCAAACAACTATGACCTTGTAGGGTGGGATCATAGGGCAGGGCAAACACTAATGACTTTCCATCAGCCCTGCCCTAAGAAGCCCCTGGTTCTGTGTCCCTCAGTAATCAGTAATTGCTGCAAACACATCTGAGAGAAAGCCACCTTTGAGTTTCGCCCACTACAAGACAATCCAGTTTCTCCCTGTATGAGTCTGGGTCCCCAGAGTCTCACCCAGAACTTGAGTACAGAGCTGTCAGGAGCTTTTGTCTCCCTCCTGATTGAGAAAGCCCGCAACCTACTCAGTTGCCAACCTTCTCTGCGTGCACCTCCATACCCTTTCTTTTCAAAGCTCCTGTTAAGTCTCAGTGTGTTTTTCTCTTTCCTTCTAGTTGTAAAATTTCCACTCAGCTAGCTTTCCTGTGGTTCTGGATGATGTCCATTTTTGTCTTTTAGTTGTAGTTTTTAAATTGTTGTGTGAGGCGGCAGTTTACTTGTTTGCCTATGCTGCCATCTTGGTTTCTCCCTGTCTGCAGCAGTTTTTGGGGTCATTGCTTTTTAGATACTGGTGGCTTATAGGGCCCCAATATGTATCTCATTCTCTGTGCTGGTGTGCATTACTCATCTGTGGTTTCAGTATGCAAATGGTATAACAAAGTTGTCAATATAGACAATATCATAGCCAGGGGTTATTAGGGGGTACCCAATTAGAGAATCCTTAAGAAACTACAGAAAAGAAATTAACTATTCTGTCATAATAAGTACCTTCTTATAGGAGACAGAAAATCACTTCTATGTGTTAGTTTTCTCTTACAATGGGTGAATCACAAAGCACACACAGTAAATTGTCTTCTGTGAATGGTGGATACTAGCAGTGGGTTGCCCATGGTATTCTGCACTCATTAGAACAGCTGCTCAATCACACTACAGCCCCACATGTCATTCTAACAGAAGAGAAGACACCAGGCAAATCAGTAAATGGGGTGCATTTTCCTCAATCAGTGACTGGGGTGCATTTCCATGACAAACTGTCTTAAAGGAGCCTCATGATCTTAGAATATACTCTTGGCATATAGCAAAATCATAATGATTGGCAAAAGGAAGTCCTGTAAATATCCTACCCATAGTTCAGTGGGGTAATACAAGGCCCATCTCTATGAAGGTTTCACCACAGTCAGGAATGGTTAAGATCAGACACTAAGACAGAAATCAATGTCATGATCCCTTCCCAAGATGACAAAAGCCTAACCCAGGCTGTGGCAATGGGGAAAGAGAATAAGTTTCAGACCCATTCTTGAGATTTCAGAGGTATAATCATAGGAACTGGTGGAAGGTTAACTATGCAAAAGTTGAGATTACAAAAGTATTCTAGGATAATTCCATACTTCCTTGAAATCCAACTAACTTACATAGGAAGTATAAAATATTGAAGGTAAATGGAGGGAGTATGGCCTGGGAGGGCAGATAAGTAGATGAAGTTCAGCGTGTTGAGGAACATATGGATCTAGTAAGAAACCGGAAATGCACAATTGAAACTCAGGCTGATGATCAGGAGACAGTGATGCATAAATCACTAGGACGAGCTGGCAGCTGATTCACAGATGTGGGTGGCATTGGCTAAGGACGGCGAGTAATGTAGTAAGAGTCCTTCACTCAAAGGGATTCAAAGCCATGTTTCTCATAACCATGGGTGAGGAAGGGAAACTGATAGGGATAAATTGGTGAGAATTCACCCCCCAAACACTTTAAGTACAGCAGATCATCACTTTTAAGTTTACAAATAAAGACTTCCACCTTAGATTTCATTTAAAGGGAGGATCCCATGATTCAAAAATTTTTCTGAAACCACTGCTCCAGTTCACAACTTGACTGAAGTTTATGGAACTACTCAGATGAAACAGGCTGGGGCACAGTTGTTCCTCTGCCATCAGAGCATTACCCCTGGTATCATGGTGGCTGCTGAAGCCCTGCCCACAGGATGAAGCCCAGGTGATAAGAAGCCCCTGGGGTATAAGTAGATAGGGAAGGAAGAGTGTTACGGGATGACTAGAAGCCCCAGCAGGGATGGGAGGAAGAACAGCCTTAGATGGAGTCAAAGTCCTAGCTAGGGAGATCACAGGGAGAAGTTGGACAAGGATAGAATCAAATACAAATAGCTAAGTCAATGTTGAGAGTCAGTGAGAGTCCAGATGAGAATACAGCAAAGTATGAAGTTGGGTAGGTAGGTGGTTGGGACTTTGTCCTCAGAGAACATATGTTAGGCAATGTTGGATGAGGCAGAGAGAGCAGCTTTAGGCAACTGAGCTATGTAACAAAGTTCTTCTTACTCCAAGTTGAATGGGTCATTGTCTGGGTTGCATCATTTGTAGGCTTCGGAGGTCACAAGAGACAAAGCTTTTACCCACTGTCTCTAACCATGAAATGAAAACACAAATATCCCTGGGTAAGGGAACACATTCACTGACATTACCTTAAATCCTAAATAATAAAAGGCTAATATGCAAATAGATTGAATGGTGGAACATCCGAACAACCAAACAACCAAACAACCGAACAACTGGTCACTATGACATGTGCTGACCACAAGGGGGTGCGTGTGGAACATGGCAGGTGTCAGCAGTAGTTGGAAGGGCATGGAACATGGTGGGCATTGGTCATGGCAGAATGGTGGAACAGGTGAGCGGGGGCGCCAGACCAAGGCAGGGTGTTGGTTGCTGTCATCGGGGCGAGCCTCTGTTGGTTACTGAAAATTCTTTGCTCCCACACACTGTGGTCCCACTCGGCACTCGTACCTGCTGCTGGCACTGGCCCCAGTCATTCCATTCCACTTGCACCCACGGCCAGCACTGGAGCTGCTACTCACACCGCTGTTGGTGCTCAGCACCCTCAGCTGGTGCAAGTGGTGGCTCCTGGCCCTGGTAGCCCCTCAGGGCTTCTCCACCAATCCCTGCTCCTTGAGGGGTAATCGGGTAATAGCTGCCACTCACACCTGCTGCTGGTGCTGGCCCCAGTCATTCCATGCCATCAGCAGGTATAAGCGGGAATGATGCCATCTCCATTTCCTTAACTTCTCTGAGCGGGGCTGGTGCCATCAGCACATGAGAGCAGTGGCAGCAGGAGCGGGGGCCACAGCAGGAGGGGCCGGGCAGGGGCGTGGAGGATGAGCCAAGACCCACCCCTGTGCCCACCACAGCCTTGTGGCTCACAATTCCTTTTGAGGTGCACAAGTTCATGCACTGGACCGCTAGTTTAAGATAAAAATGGCTGATGAGGAATGCAGTCCTGGAATCAAATGAGAAAACTAGAGGAGTTCAAATAAAGTGTTGTAATGAAAGTATGGAACTCACAGGATCATCTTTGACTTGAGAAAGTTCATGGGCACTAGAAGTGTGAAGGGAGAAAGGCAGAGGCTGCTGAAAAGTCAGTAAAGAAAGGATGTGGTTGAAAAGACAAAGGATTTCTGCCACAGTTCTGTCCTAAACCTGTCCAGTATCACCAATTCCATTATTGAGAAAACAAATATCTTTTAATGTAGGTTTTTGGATCCTGGAGTTAAATTTCCTTCTCCATTTCCTTAACTTCTCTGCTTCCATGTTTGAAAGGTGACGTTAGCAGACATGCCTTCTGGTCTGTTTGAGGTAATTACCTCTGGAAGCCCCCCTGCCTCCACCTCTGCACTTGGATATCCATCTGGGCTCTCAGGAAGCACTATGCCACCACCTCGATTACCAAGGCAAAAAGGACCCAGCTCCCACTGGATTTATACATCTCTTTTTTAATTTCTGACTACCCAGGATCATTTATTAACCCCACACTATTTCTTTTATAGACCCTTTCATTAATATCCCTCTAAACTAGGTCTTATCATTTTTAAAATCTTAAAAAAAAAAAAGAAAACAGAAGGGGTAATAGCCTTTTGATGCAGTAACTCCCTTGTAATAAAAACCACCAGACCATTCAAGATTTTAAAGCTTCTAAAAAGAAATACTTGGGCAACCTTAATCAATATCTCATTCCAATGCGTAACCACTTTTTTCCTAATCTGTCTCTCTGTCCATTATTTCTACATTTCATTTTTTCTGATATTGTCTGGATCTAATTTCTATACCCCCAAAACCATTACCTCTCTGGTTTGAATTTAAAGACTTTGTTTTAATACTTATCATTAACTATGCAATATAAAAATTAATTGCCTTGTATCATGGGAAGCCAACTATTTAAAGTGTTGTCAACCAGTGTTATTACAATGAATTTGATAATAAAGTTTAAGATGAGTCATGTAAAGCAAAATTGCAAATGTGCTCAGATGAAAGAGTCAGCAGGAGTTACAACCAAGCCTTCTAATGAAGGGACAGAGCAGATGACGACATTCCAAAACCCCATTTCTTTTTGGCCTGATGCAATTTGAAATAATGATAGGTCTCTCTAAATCCAAGCAAGTCCTCTTTTTATTTCAGTTTATGTGATGAAGTCCCTGAGACATATCTATCTTTTGCTTCTATAAATATTGAAAAGGTGAAAAAGAACATTCAAAATTGGCATTTGCAACCTAGTAATAGCTCTCTCTCCAACACCTGCCAACAGAAGTGATACTTTCCAACTCCCTTTTCTAGTCATCAGAAAAGAGCATTTTGCTAATGAAAATGCAATGAAATATGACCCTCCAAAAGAAGCACACTCATTATGATTGTTGGAAGGATTACTAGAATTAGACTTAGGAAATCTGGGTCTTAGTCTTGGCTCTGCTATAAGGAGACCTTGGTCAAAACATGTAAATCTGTCTGTGCCTCACCTTCCTCATCTGATAAATGTATTTGAAGAAAAAAATGTAATCACTTGCTCCATCTAGCTTATGGATTTACTATAAGCATGCCTTGAAAAGTAGGAGATTGGTTCTTACTCTCATTTATTATTTATAACTTTCTGGCCTTGTTCACCTGGACTGGTTACCTGAAGTTTCCTCACCTCCTCCTTTAAAAGGCAGCAATGCCATAAATTTCAAGCATATAAAAATAAGCTGGCCTGACGTGACTGAACAGGAATTAAATGTTGAACTGCTTTAGGAGTCAGTGTTCTCCCCTACTCTGAACCCTGTAATTATAGAGAGCTATAAACCACGATGTAACATATTTGCTCTGAGCATTCCAGTAAATAACATGGAATTATAGGGCTGGAGGAGCCCTCAGAGATTACCCAGTCCAACCCAAGATGATGAAAAATCTGAGGCCCAGGAAGGTTAAGAAGCTTTCCTGTGGTTTATACAAACAACTAATAATGACACTGGATTAGAATCCAGATTCTTTATTTCCTTGTCTTGTGGTCTTTCTTATTATAAAGCTACTCATTGACCAAACATAATTCATGGGGACTGATGTGTTGGCAAAAATCCTCATTTAATAATTCCCATCACAGTCATGGCCCATTTCTACTGTCTCATGTGGCAAGAATTCCTATTTTCTTATTGACTTTCATTATAAAATTGGAGAAATATTTTCCTAGAAAGGTCTCCCTAGTGGACTGAGTTGCTGATAGCTCCTCAATAATATCTATTTCTTGGAGGCAGAAACAATGGTGCACTGACGAAGACCATAGGATTGGATTTAAATCTGAGTCTTGATTCCAATTCTTTGGAGTTAAGTCTTGATGGAGCCTTAGTCTCTTTCTGAGCCATTTTTCCCCATCTGGAGGATGATATAATACCTCTTAATACACTTTGTAAATTGTAAAGTGTGGTGTAAATATTGGTGCTTATTGCCTTAAAAGCCCAACAAAACCCAGAATGTGGCAAGTTGCACAAGTAACACTTGGTAAATCATTCTGGTCCCAAGTTACACAATTAAAGCTTAGGCATTTTGGGAAAACCACACACTTATTTCTCCCTGACAGTATTCTCATAAGGATTTTATCTCCTTTATCACATTTGGAGAGTCTCTCTTTTATTTCAAGCCACTTGTTCCTTTTCATCTCTAATAGAACAAACTTTTCTCTATGCCCTGCAATGACTTGGCTCCATATTGTCAGTAATTAAGACTTTCCAGTTGTTTGAAGCTGGCAGGGGGAGCTGGTGCTTCTTCCTGAATATCTAGAACAATAAGATAAAGGGATGGTGCCATAATGAATTGGGCATTAATCTCTGGTTTGCAGGTGTCTGAAACATTTTGTAAGGATTCTTAAGCAAAACAACAAGGTGATTTATTGGAATACTAGGACAGTTCACAGACCAAAGGGTAGGACTGAATATAACCAGGTTCTGAGAGACCTTAGGGATAGGACCTAGGGTGTTCCCTTTTCCATGCTCACCATGCTTCTCTCATTGCATTGACTTGATCCTCTCCCACTGCAGGTGGGTCCCCTCCACATCATAGGAGATGGCTAGAGCACACATTTTGTGACTAGAGAGAAACCAGCATTGATTTGATAAATCATAGAGGAGAGCTCTAAAAAGCCTGACTGAAGTCTGGTGTTGAAAGAATGAGTTCAGGGTCTATGACACAAGTCAGGCACATTAATACGAGTGTAACTTTGTTAACCCCTAAACAAAATATTTAGTTCAAAATAAATAGCATTTGTCCAGAAGAAGTGCACAAGATCTGCTGGGAAGTCAAAAACAATAGAGGTATACCAGTTTTTATGGCCTAATTTTTCTCCTCTAAAAACAGATACATGTAACCACTGATGGTCAATAACCCTCCAAGCTGATGATTGGAAAGGTAGCTCGTAAAGAAATAAAAGCATCTACTTACAATCAGATATTTTCTGTATTACGGTAGTCTTCCTTATCTGTGGTTTTGCTCTCTGTGGTTTCAGTTACCAGTGATCAATGATAGTCTAAAACTATTATAGTTGGTTTCAGGTCAAGATGATGAAATAGGAAAACACTGTGCTTACATTTTCCCATAAACACATCAAAATTACAATTAGAC
Source organism: Antrozous pallidus (assembly GCA_027563665.1). NCBI lineage: Eukaryota > Metazoa > Chordata > Mammalia > Chiroptera > Vespertilionidae > Antrozous > Antrozous pallidus. Next base: position 13,249,719 of record CM050515.1, read on the forward strand.
TGCTAAACAACCATCATTGAGACCACCTAAAGTCTATCTGAACAGAAGTTCTATAACTAAGGATAGAAGAAACCCAGACAAAACTAGTAGGGGGGGCAGAGATGCAAAATGGGCTGTTCCAACAGACACGTGTGCCAGATAACAATTGGGAGAGATACTTCAGTTTTGGAGATTACACCCAAGGAGAGAGGAGTCCAAACCCCATACCTGGTTACCCAGCCCAGGGTTCCAGTGACTAGAAGAGGGGTCCTCATAACTACTGACTGAAAACCAGTGGAGATTGTGGTTGAATGAGATGGAGGGCTTCTGGAGTCCCAGGCATTCCTCTTAAAGGTCCCATGCACAGACTTACTCAGACTCATTCGCTCTGAACTCCAGCACTGGAGGGGCAGTTCAAAAGGCTCCAGGGACATATGGGACATATGAATTGTCTGGCTTTAGATTAAGGGCAGAAGGGGCAGCTTTCCCCCAGGCAGAAGTGCTAGCAGAGATCATTGTTCCTTTGTTGAGCCTTAGTCCCACCCAGCCTGCATGAGGGCACCATATCTGAGTCTCCATCAACCTGGCCAACACTGTTCACCTCCCCTGCTGACTCCCTGAGACCCCACCCAACTTTTAGGCCTACCCAAGTCTTTTTCAGTGGCTTTTCCATACAAATGACCTGTCTTGGTTCATGCTTCAGACTTTGCTAAAAATCTCTCAAAGGTTCAAAACCCTGAAAAAGCAGCACTTGGCCTCAGCATTCCCCGGGCCTCTTCCGAAGTAACCAAAAGCGCTTGTAGCAGCCAGCTCCAGATGGCAACTTAGCCTCTCCCGGGCACCTGCAAACACTAAGTGGCAACCGACCATTTGTGGAACACTGTGTACCTCCTACCAAGCGGCCCCAGGCAGGGCACAGGCAGGGGCTAAACTTGACCTGCACCAAACCTCCTTCTAGGAAGCCCAAGAACCAGCACACCCAGTGGCCAGCTTCAGACCACACAGACCACCACCAGACCCCCTCCACAAGTGGCACACGTAAAAAGCAAACTTTGTATGCACTGGGACTTTGCAGAAGATAATCCCGTTCTGTAGAGTCAGCCTCTGTAAAATAGCTCCTTCACTGAAGTCATGGCCCCGGTCCTCACAACCAATCAACCTGAAATTTATTTCCTCCCATTGAGGTGCCAACAAAAATCCAGGCTCAACTAGTGCAATAGGAGGACACACGCAACCCACACAGGGCACAATCAGCTCAAGTGATGAGACTGCGCTACAAGGCCTCACAGGACACCTACTATAATACACCACTCTACCAAGACCAGAAGATGAAGCAGCTGTACCTAATACATAGAAACAAACACAGAAAGAGAAGAAAACATGTCCCAAATGTAAGGACAGAGCAAAATTCCCCCCAAAAAACTAAACAAAATGGAGACAAGCAATCTACTAGATGCAGAATTCAAAAGAGTGGTTAAAGGAAGCTCAATTATCTCAGTGATAACTTCAAAATGAAGAAAATATAAAAATGGAGATAGAAAACATAATATAGAACCAGTCAAAAATGAAGAATATAATAACTGAAGTGAAGAATACATTAGAGGGAATAAAAAGTATGTTATATGAAGCAGAAAATCGATTCAGTAATTTAGAAGATAAGGAAGCAGAAAACACCGAATCAGAGTAGCAAAAAGAAAAAAATTTTTGAAAAAAATGAGGTTAGCTTAAGGGGCCTCTGGGAAAACATCAAACATAACAACATTTACATCATAGGGGTACCAGAAGGAGAAGAGAGAAAGCAAGAAATTGAAAACCCATCTGAAGAAATAATGGTGGAAAACTTCCCTAATCTGGTGAAGGAAAAGATATAAAAGTTCAGGAAACAAGTAAACCCAAAGAGGCTCACACCAAAACACATTATAATTAAAAGGTTACAGACAAAGAGAGAATTTGAAAACCAGCAAGAGAAAATCTGTTAGTTACCTACAAGGGAGTGCCCATAAGACTGGTGGCTGATTTCTCAACAGAAATTTCTTGCCAATCCCTCTTGTAGGCCAGAGGGATTGGCAAGAAATATTTAAAATTATGAAAAGCAATAACCTACAACCAAGATTACTCTATCCAGCAAGGCTATCATTTAGGATCAAAGGACAGATTAAGAGCTTTCCAGATGAGAAGAAGCTATAGGAACTTATCAACACCAAGCCAAAATTACAAGAAATGTTAAAGGCTCTTCCTTAAAAAGAAGAAAAATAAAATAAAATAAATTGAATAATAAATGGCAATAACGACATATATATCAACAATTACTTTATATACAAGTAGATTAAATGCTCTAATCAAAAGACAGGGTGGCTGAACAGATAAGAAAATAAGAGCCTTGCATATGCTCCCTACAAGTGTCTCACTTCAGATTGAAATACACACACAGACTGAAAATAAAAAAGCCGGGATAGCAATACTTATACAAGACAAAATAGTTTTCAAAATAAAGACTATACCACAGACATAGAAGAACCCAGTAATGGACTATGACTCAGCCATAAAAAAGAATGAAAACTTGCCATGTGCAACAACATGGATGGATCTAGAGGTGAAAGAGATCAGAGAAAGACAAATGCCATGTGATTTCACTTATATGTGGAATCTAGAAAACAAAATAAATGAACAAACAAACCAAATAAAATCACAAATACAGAAAACATTTTGATGGTTGATATGTGGGCAGATCAGAGGGTTGGGTAAAAAGGGGGAAGAATTAAAAAGTACAAATTTATAATTACAAAATAGTCATGAGGTAAAGCACAGCATAGGGAATATAGTCAATAATATTGTAAAAACTATATATAGTGTCAGATGTATAGTAGATTTATCTGGGTGATCACTTCATAAGTTATAGAAATGTCTAATAACTATATTGTACACCTTAAACTAATCAAATATTATATGTCAATCATAATATAAAATTTAAAAAAATAATTTTAAAGTTGACCCTTAAACAACACAGACTTGATCTGTGCAGGTCCACTTATAAGGGAATTTTTTTCAATCAATACAGTGACCCTTTGTTTCCATTTGTTTCACATCAACAGTTTCAACCAACCTCAAATGGAAAATAGAGTTTTCACATTTCCAGCAGCAGATCCCACCTACTAGGGATTTCAATCCATGGTGTTTGAATCTGCAGATGAATAACGTTGACTGATTTTCAACAATGCAGCAGTCAGCACTCCTAACCCCCACGTTGTTCAAGGGTTAATAGAAAATATAAAATTCTAAAAATAAACCTTTAATAAATTTTAAATTGTGTGCTGTTCTGCATTGTACAATAAAATCTCACACCATCTTGCTTCATCTCACCTGGGATGAAAGTGCTTTCGTCCAGTATCTCACATTGTATATACTCCCCATCATTAGCCATTTAGTTGCAATCTCAGTTATCAGATGAGTTGCAAGAGAGACAGCAAATTTACATAGCTTTTATTTTAGTATATTATTATAATTGTTTTATAGTATTCGTAGTTGTTAATTTCTTACTGTGCCAAATTTATCAATTAAACTTTATCGTGGGTATGTATGTATCCAAATAAGCATAATATGTAGAGGGCTCAGTACTGCCCATGGTTTAAGGCATCTACTTGGGGGTCTTAGAACATATCAGCTGGGGACTGCTATAATCTTCTATCATGTAATTCCTATCAATCTAACAACTATACCATACGACAAGTAAATCCTTTTGGAAAGGCTAGAGCACATGTATCATTTTGCCTTCTACTTTACCTTTCTCTTGTTTACCTGCCTCCTCCTACGTTTAGTGAATCAAGCACATTTGAAGATTTAGTCATAGTTCTAAAACTGCTCATTGAATTATAACTGAAGTTCTTGCGGACACTTTCTCTTTAACACTAACGAAAGAGTGGACTTTGACTCCTTCCTGACCAGAGGCTCTCAATTTTAACATGCATAAAACCACCCACACATATGCTCAAATATAGATATCAGTGGTTCTCAAGCTTTTCTGTCCATTTGAATTCCTTGGGAAACTTTTCAAACACCTAGGCCACAGCCCAGAACCATGAAATCCCAATCCCTGAGGGTGGTACACAGGCACTAGGAGTTTTGAGTTTTCCAGATGCTACCAGTGTTTAGGATAACTTGGGGACCACTGCCCTGACTCAAGGTTCTCAGGCCCGACTGCACACTAGAATCACCTGGACAGCTTCACGAACTAAAATTGGTTTAGCCTGGACCCCAGACTAGACCAATTAAGTTACAATCAGAAAAGAGAAAAGATGGGATGTTTGGACATAAGCATGAACATTAAAAAAAAAAACACATAACACACACACACACACACACACACACACACACACACACACACACACAAAACAAAAACAAAAACACTCCCTTCTGATTCTAATTGAGTGAGTCTAGGCTAGGGCCCAGGAATCTGCTTATTTAGTAAATACTCCCTCACCCCCAGTTATTCTGACTTAGTGGTCTATACCGCACTCTACACTCAGACCCTGGATACATAAAGTGTGCTCCATGAATCAACAGTACTAACATCTCCTTGGAGTTTGTCAGAAACGCAGAATCTCAGGCTTCAAACCACTCTCCCTTCCCTACCCGCACCCCACACATACACACCTACTGAATCAAAATATGCATTTAAACAACATCTGGGGGATCAATGTGAAGATTAGAGCTTAAATAACACTTGTCTAGAAGTATTCCTTAACATTGATTATCCATTGGAATCACTTGGAACTCTAAAGAGTACTAAAGGCCCATCCCACCATGACAGATCTTGGTCAGGGACTCATACATTTTTTACAGCAGCCAAAGTGGAGATCACTTTAAACCTCTGCTCTCATCCAGCTGATGATCATTCAGTTCTTTTAGTTGTGCTTAAACATTTTAGCATCATATTTATGTCTCTGACCCCTTTAGATTGCATAGGAAAATTCTGTATCAGTCACAATAAGTCAGTGTCATGGCTTGGATCTGTCTAAACCTGCAGCAGAAAAGCAACAGGAAGAATAATAATAAAATAAAAATAAAAGAATATAGCTGCTATAAATTTTTTAAAAAGAAAAAAGTACCAACCAAAGTGTTTTTTGTTCACCTACCGCTATTTCCTCATTTCCAATATTTTAAAAAAAATTATTTCCACATCTCATTAAACACATGTGAAAGTCATCAGCAATATGCCATAAAAGGCCATAATTTAAAAAATGTATAGAGATATTTTATAATATATTTCAAAGTTCATATTCAGTCCCCTTAAAATGACATAAGCACCAAGTCATGTGACAGAACTAATGAGGCGCAAGAGCTTATATTGTAGCCTCTGTTTGCTTTGTAATGATGATAAGATTCCCTGGAGCATGCCTTCGGAGATAAACAAGGATTTAAGTCTGGAACTGCACAAGTCAGTACAATATCCAGTACATATTAGGTGCCCAAAGAATGTCCATTTCTTTTACCTCAAAACCCTTGCAGCTGACATTTGTGTCTCTTGAGATATTTATCCCCCTCCATCTGAATCACTCTCCTTGGTGTGTGTGTTTTATTTTGCTCTTCTAGATTGAGATTGTAGTTTTCTTGTGAAGACACCTTGTTTATTAATACTCCTGTGTCCAGATGAGTGCTTAGCATAGAAATCAACATATTAAATGTGTGGGTGGCTCATGGGTAAAGAAAACAAAACTGGAAAAGAAGCATGATGTTTCAGAGGAGTAGGTTTTGCAAATAAGATGATAGATCCCCCAATAGAGGACTCATAATTGTAGCAAAGGCCTCAGTTCTGCCTCAAAACTTGGGGAATAAATATATGCATTTATAGATGTTTAATTTTAAATGGTTTTAAATATATATGTAACATTTTAAATGCTTTTCTATTTTCAAAGGCTGACCCACTAATAGTTTCAATTATATTGACTTAAGAGGATTTCTACTATAGCACCTAATAATATTAAATACCTGTGAGAATTAAATAAAACAAAAAAATTCCAAATTTTCACCATGGTCTCCCTTATCCTTTATTTATGTGTTTTCAGCTAAACTTAGAAGGCTAGTTAGTACTTATTAAATACTGACCTTGGGAAGAGCACCAGTTTGCTTCAATTAAGGTACACATGAAACCTATCAAACCTCCAATAAAGTTTTTAATGCTACAAAGTTTAAATGCATGGTTACATAACTATATTCCACAGAAAAGCAAAGACTACAGGTAAAGCTAAGTTCCTATAATCGCTCCAAAATCCTTCCCAATCCACTTTCCAGATGCAACCATTATAACCAATTTGGTGTTTTTTCTATGAAATTGGCTTTTTCTTTTCAGATTCCTACATATTGGTGATACCATGCAATATTTGTCTTTCTCTGTTGGGCTTGTATTTCAATTAACATAATACTCTTCAGTTTCATCCTTATTGTCACAAATGGCAGAATGTCCTTCCTTTTTTATTTCCTTTTTAACCTTATTCTTTATTGCTTAAAGTATTACATATGTCTACTTTTCACCCATTGACTTCTCCCTGGCCACCCCCACACCTCCAGCACATGCCCCCACCCACCTAGTGTCTGAGTCCATCAGTTATCCTTATATGCATGCATACAAGTCTTTTGGTTGATCTCTTACCCCTATACCCCAGCTATCCTCTGAAGTTTGACAGTTGATTCCATGCTGCTCTCTCTGTCTCTGGATCAATTTTTGTTCATTAGTTTATGTTGTTCATTATATTCCACAAATGAATGAGATCCTGTGGTATTTACCTTTCTCTGACTGGCTTATTTCACTTAGCATAATGTTCTCCATGTTGTTGCAAATTGTAAGAATTCATTCTTTTTCACAGCAGCATAGTATTCCATTGTGTAGATGTACCATAGTTTTCTAATCCACTCATTTGCTGATGGGCATTTAGGCTGTTTCCAAATCTTAGCTATTGTAAATTGTGCTACTGTGAACATAGGAGTGCATATGTCCTTTCTAATTGGTGTTTCTGATTTTTTCGGATATATTACTAGAACTGATATTATAGGGGTCAAATGGAAATTCCATTTTTAGTTTTTAGGGAAACTTCATACTGTTCTCCACAGTGACTGAACCAGTCTGCATTCCCACCAGCAGTGGATGAGGGTTCCTTTTTCTCCACATCCTCGCCAGAACTTGTCATTTGTTGATTTGTTGATGATAGTTAGTCTGACAGGTGTGAGGTAGTATGTCACTGTTCTTTTGATTTGCATCTCTCAGATGACTAGTGACTTTTAGCGTGTTTTCATATGTCTCTTCTGTAGGTCCACTTTCCAAAAGTATCTGTTTAAGTCCTTGGCCCAGTTTTTGATTGGAATATCTTCCTTTTGTTAAGATGCATGAGTTCCCTATAAATGTTGAAGATTAGGCCTTTATCTCATATAACATTGGCAAATACGTTCTACCATGCAGTAGGCTTTCTTGTTGTTTTGTTGATGGTTTATTTTGCTGTGCAGAAGCTTTTAATTTTGATGTAGTCCTATTTATTTTCTCCTTAGTTTCCATTGCCATGGGAGCTGTATCAGTAAAGATATTGCTATAACATATGTCTGATATTTTGCTGCCTATGGATTCTTCTAAGATTTTTACGGTTTCCAATCTTACGTTTAGCTCTTTTATTCATTTTTAGTTTATTTTTGTGTATTGTGTAGGTTGGTGATCTAGTTTCTTTTTTCTTTTTGTTTTTTTTTTTTGCATGTATCTGTTCAATTTTTCTAGCACCATTCATTGAAAAGACTGTCTTAACTCCATTATATGCTCTTGCCTCCTTTTTCAAATATTGAGCATAATGGCTTGGGTCGATTTCTGGGTTCCCTATTCTGTTTCATTGGTCTATATGTCTGTTCTTGTGCTAGTACCAGGCAGTTGTGAGAACAGTGGCTTTGTAATATAGCTTATTATTTGGTATTGTGATCCCTCCAACTTTGTTCTTCTTTCTCAAAATTGCTGCAGCTATTTGGGGTATTTTTTTATTCCATATGAAATTTTGAACAGTTTGTTCTAGGTATGTGAAATATGTCATTTATATTTTAATGGGGATTGCATTAAATTTATAGATTGTTTTGGGGAGTATAGATATTTGAATGACATTGACTCTGCCAACCCATGAACATGGTATATTCTTCCATTTGTTTATATCTTCCTCTATCTCTTTATTCACTGTCCTGTAGCTTTCCGAGTACAGATATTTTACCTCTTTTGTTAAGTTTTTTATTCCTAGGTATCTAATTTATTTATTTATTTATTTTTGGTGCAATGGTGTTTTTTTTTAATTGTTGTTTTTTATCTTTCTGTGAGTTCATTATTGGTATATAAAAAAAGCCATAGATTTCTGGGTGTATCCAACTACATTGCTGAATTCATTTATTAAGTCTAGTAGTTTATTTTATGGATTCTTCAGGGTTCTATGTACAATATGTCATCTGCAAGTAATGACAGTTTTACCTCTGCTTTCCAATTTGGATGCCTTTTATTTCTTTTTCTTGTCTGATTGCTATGGCTAGACCTTCCAGTACTATGTTTAATAGGAGTGGTGAAAGTGGGTATCCCTCTCTTGTTTCTGTTGTTAGGGGAAATGGATTTAGTTTTTGCCAATTGAGTATGATGTTCACTGTAGGTTTGTCATATAAGGCTTTTATTATGTTGAAGTATGATCCCACTATTCCCATTTTGCTGAGAGTTTTTATCAAGAAAGGGTGTTGGATTTTGTCCAATGCTTTTTCTGTATCAATTGATATGATTATGTGATTTTTGTCTCTTAATTTTTTATGTGGTGTATGACATTTATTGATTTGCATATATTCTACCATCCTTCCATCCCCAGAATAAATCCTACTTGGTCATGGTGTCTGATTGTTATAATGTACCATAATGCTGAATCCAATTTGGGATTTTGTTAAGGATTTTAGCATCTTTGTTCATTAGAGATATTGGCCCGTAATTCTCTTTCTTTGTATTACCTTTATCTGGTTTGGGGATTAGGTAATGCTGGCTTCATGGGAAAAGCTAGGAAGTGGGCCTTCCTCTAGAATTTTTTGGAACAATCTGAGGAGGATAGATTTTAGTTCTTCTTTGAATGTTTGGTAAACTCCCTGTGAAGCCGGCTGGTCCAGGTTTGCTGGATGTTATTTGATTACTGCTTCAATTTCCTTCAAAGTTATCAGCCTATTCAGATTTTTATTTTTATTTTTCCTGATTAGATTTTGGAAGGTCATATTTTTTTAGGACTAAGTCCATTTCTTCCAGGTTGACCAGTTTGTTGTAATAGAGTTGTTCATAATATTTTTATAGTATTTCTATGGGATCTATTGCTATTTCACCTCTTTCATTTCTGATTTTTTTTGGGTCCTCTCTCTTTGCTTCTTGGTGAGTCTGGCCAGATGTTCATCAATCTTGTTTATCCTTTCAAAGAATCAGCTCTTGGTTTTATTGAACTTTTGTATTGTTTTTGCTTTGTCTTTATGTCATTTATTTCTACTCTGATCTTAATTATTTCCTTCCTTCTGCTCACTCTAAGCTTTTCTTGTTGCTCTCTTTCTAATTCTTTAAATTGTAGAGTTAGAGAGTTTATTACCAGTTTTTCTTGTGTGATTTTTTTTTTGTTTTGTTTTGTTTTGTGTGTGTGTGTGTGGTTTTTTTTTTCTGGTAAGTCTGTAATGCTATGAATTTACCTCTCAGGGCTGCTTTCATTGTATCCCATAGGTTTTGGATTGTTTTGTTTTCATTGTCATTTGTTTCCAGGTTATTTTTTATTTCTTCTTTGATCTCTTTAGTAATGCAATCATTTTTTATAACATGCTATTTAGCCTCCAAGTGTTTTAATTTTTTGATCATTTTTATTGTAGTTTATCTATACTAATAAAAGGGTAATATACTAATTAGACCAAATAGACTGGGAGTCTTCTAGATGTCCTTTCATACCTCCTTTCAGACAAAGCCATGATGGCAGGGTCCAAGGCAGAGGCAGTTAGGAGCTATCAGGCAGGCAGCAGAGAGCAGTTAGGGACATCAGGCAGGCATGCAGAGTGGTTAGGGGTGATCAGGCAGGTAGGCAGAGTGGTTAAGGTCAATTAGGCAGGCAGGCAGAGGGGTTAGAAGTGATCATGCAGGCAGGCAGGTGAGCAGTTAAGAGCCAGGTGGTTCTGGATTATGAAAGGGATGTCCTACTGCCAGTTTAAGTCTGATCGAGGATCAGGTCTAAACTGGCAGTATGACATCCCCCAAGGAGTCCCAGATTGGAGAGAGTGCAGGCGGGGCTGAGGGACCATCCCCCATGCATGACTTTCATGTATCAGGCCTCTAGTTTCTAATATTATGCCATTGTGACTGAGAAGATGCTTGATATGATTTCAATCTTCTTGAATTTGAAGAGACTTTGCCTGTATCCCAATATGTGGTCTATCTTTGAAAATGTTCCGTGTGTACTTGAGAAGAATGTATATTCTGTAGCTTTGAGGTAAAATGTTCTGAAGATGTTGTGTAAGTACATCTGATCTAGTGAGTCATTTAGGATTGCTGTTTCATTCATGATTTTTTGTCTAGAGTATTTATCTAGTGATGCAATGGGGTATTAAAATCCCCTACTTTGATTGTATTGCTGTCAATCTCTCCCTTGATATCTCCCAGAAATTCTTTATGCATTTGTATGCTCCTGCATTGGGTACATATATGTTTACCAGAGTTGTATCCTCTTATTGTATGAATCCCTTTAGTATTATGACGTGGCCTTCCTTATCTCTTGTTATGGCCTTCATTCTGAGATTTACTTTGTCAGATGTAAGAATTGCTACCCCAGATATTTTTCATTTTTATTTGCCTGAAAATATTTTTCCTCCCTTCACTATCAGTCTGTGTGAGTCCCTTGTTCTTAAGTGAGTCTCTTGTAGACAGCATATATAGTCATGTTTTCTTAACCACTCAGCCACTCTATGTCTTTTGATTGGAGCATTTAGTTCAATTACATTTAAAGTTATTATTGATAAAAACTTGTTTGTAGCCATTATTATTTTTTATGCCTGTGTTTCTTCTTCCATTTCTATTTCTTCTTTTTACAACAACCTTTTAGCATTTCTTGTATTGCTGGCTTGGTAGTAATAAGCTCCCACAGACTTTTTTGTCTGTAAAGCTCCTGATTTTCCCTTCAATTTTGAACATTAGCCTTGCTGGATAGAGTATTCTTAGATTCAGTCCCTTGCTTTGCATCACTTTGTATACTTCATTCTATTCCCTTCAGGCCTGATAAATTTCTGTTGAGAAATTATTTGATAATCTAATGGGAGATCCTTTATAGGTAACTCCCTGTCTCTCTCAAAGCCTTTAAGATTCTCTCTTTGTTGTTAATATTTGCCATTGTAATTATGACATGTCTTAGTGTGGATTTTTTTGGGTTCATCTTGGGACTCTCTGTGCTTGTGTGACTTTTTTCTTCCCCAGATCAGGGAAATTTTCTGACATTATTTTTTCAAGTAGGTTTTCTAATCCTTCCTCCACTTCTTGTCCTACTGGCACCCCTATTATATGTATTTTACTTCATTTCATGTTGTCCCAAAGCTTCCTTAGGCTCTCCTCCTGCTTTCTATTTTTTTCTCCAATTGCTGTTCAAATTGGGTAGGTTTTCTAATCCTTGCTCCACTTCTTGTCCTTCTGGAACCTATATTATATGTACTTTGCTTCATTTCGTATTGTTCCAAAACTCCCTCAGGCTATCCTCTTGTCTTTTGACTTTTCTTCAGTTGCAGTTCAGATTGGATGTGTTTTTCTGCTCTTTCTTCTAACTCACTAATTTAGTTCTCAGCTTCTTCTAGACTACTATTGAAACCTTCCATTGTGGTTTTATTGAAGCTATACCATTTTTATTTACTCTTGATTCTTACATAAGTTGTTGATTTTCTCATCCATCCAGTTTATGAATTGTATGACCCTTACCCTGCATTCTTTTTCTGACATATATCATGCCTCCATTTCATTTAGTTCCTTTTCTAGTGATTATGTGTTTTCTTTCCTGGGGGGCGGGGGGGGGGGGAGTTTCTTTGTCTCCCCATTTTTGTTGTCTCTTTCTGGCCCTGGGCAACCTGCTTGGCGTCTGAGAGTTTGAATACCCTATCAGGGCAATGGTCTAGAAATTGTTATCCCAGAGGCTGGATCTGCTTTGAGTCTCATGAATTCATTGTCTCTGCTCTGAGTTGTATTCCTTCTTCAAAGGATCTGGTCCTTCAGTTGTCTCTTTCAGATTCTCTTTGTGGTAGGAAGGAAGCACATACACAGTTTCTCTGGTGTGTGAATCCCTTTGAGGACCCAAAGACCTCTAGCATGCAATTCATTGTGCAGCCCTGGCACACATGGCAAGGTGGTACCCTATGTCTCTCTGGAAGTGCATTTGTGGTGCAGTCCTGTGGCCCCTGGCTGGGCACACAGGCTTGCTATGTTAGCCTGGGCAGCACTCTCCTGTGGCCCAGAGTGAGGTGTGTGCTTGGTTGCTCTGGGTAGCCCCTGCAGGACTGTCTCAGAGGCCAGGGAGAAGTGTGTTCAGGTTGCTCTGGGTCGCATAGTCAGAGCTCCCTTAAGGCATAACTGAGGCATGTGCTGGTTTGTTCTGGGTCACCCCAGCAGGACTGTCCAGAGGGATGGGGTGAAGTGGGCACCAGTTGTTCTGGGTCACACAGGTTGCTCTTGGTATCATAGTCCTTACTCCCCTGTGGCCAGGCATAGGGTATGCTCTGGGTTGCTCTGGGTCACCCAGGCAACAGGTCCCAGGGCTTGGGGTGAAGCAGGCACCAGGTGGCTCTGGTTCAAGCTATCAGCACAGCTCTGGAGTCCATGGGAGGGAGGGGTAAGGCACAGGGTTCCTTCTAGCTTGCACTCACTGTGGAGTCCTGGAGCCGGATCCTAGGATGCTGGGTCCCAGTGGGCTGGTGAAGAGGCCTAGTTGCAGAAGCTTACTCTGGCAGTGCATGCTCCCTGCAGATGTCTGGAAACCTGCCATGAGGTACTGTGCCACTCAATGCTGGGACACAGTGGTGGTTCCACGAGGTTTATGCCTACCAAGTGGCGTTCTCTAAGTATCCTCTGCCTTTCCTTACTGAAAATTATCTCCTCAGCTGTGTCTAACTTGTTAATTCAGGGTGGATTTTCTCCAATTTCATTGCTTTTCTGGCCTGACCCTAGGAGGAGATACGTGACACTGCTGCCTATTCAGCTGCCATTTTCTATTCCCCCTCCTTTCTTTTTTATGTCTGAATAATATTCCTCTGTGTGTGTGTATGTGTGTGTGTGTGTGTGTGTGTGTGTGTGTGTGTGTGTACACATTTATCCATAAAAGGACATTTGTTTTCTTATTTTCTTACTAGAGGCCTGGTGCACGAAATTCATGCACAGGGGGTGGGGGTGTGTCCTTAAGCCCAGCCTGCACCCTATCCAATCTGGGACCCCTTGAGGGATTTCCGACTGCCCGTTTAGGCCCGATCTTACTTGGATCGGGCCTAAACGGGAAGTCAGACATCCTTCTCACAATCCAGGACTGCTGTCTCCAAACTGCTTGCCTGCCTGCCTCCCTGATTGCCCCTAACTGCTTCTGCCTGCCAACCTGATCACTCCCTAACCACTACCCTGCCAGCCTAATTGATGTCTAACTGCTCCCCTGACAGCCTGTTTGTCCCCAACTTCCCTCCTCTGCCAGCCTGGTCGCCCCTGCAGGCTTAATCATCTCCAATTGCCCTCCCTTGCAGGGCTGGTCCCTCCCAACTGCCTTCCCCTGCTGGCCTGAATGCCCACAACTGCCCTCCCTTGCAGGCCTAAAACCTTCCACTGTCCTCCCCTGCTCACCATCTTGTGGTGGCCATCTTGTGTTCATATGGGGAACAGAATCTTTGACCACAGGGGGACAGCCCTTTTGTGTGTTGGAGTGATGGTCAATCTGCATATTGCTCTTTTAGTAGATAGGATCTTCGCTATTGTGAATAATGCTGGAATGAACATTGGAGTGCAAATATCTCTCTGAAATACTGATTTCATTTCCTTCAGGTATGCACCCAGCAGTGGAATTGCTCAGGAACCATCATACTGTTCCATAGTGATTGTATGAATTTACATTCTCACCATTTTTTTCTACATCTTCATTCCCACTTATAATCTCATGTCTTTTTAATGATATTTATCCTAATAGATGTAGGGTGATATCTCATAGGGGGTTTGATTTGAATTTTCCTCATAATTAATTATGTTGAGCACATTTTCATGTATCCATATGTCTTCTTTGGGAAAATGTCTACTTAGGTCATCTGCCCATTTTTAAATTGGATTTGGGGTTGCGATTGCATTGTATTATATGAGATCTTTATGTATCTTCAATATTAACCCCTTCAGATATTTGGTTTGCAAATATTTTCTCCCATTTTACAGGTTGCCTTTCAATTTACTGATTGTTTTCTTTGCTGTGCAGAAGTTTCTTAGTTTGATGCAGTCCCACCTGTTTCTTTTTTGTTTTGTTGCTAATGTTTCCTGTGCTTTTGGTGTCTTATCTTGAAAATCACTGGCACTTACTGCCTTTTTTTTCCTATGAGTTTTACAATATCAGGTCTTATATTTAAGTCTTTAGTCCATTTTGAGTTCATATTTGTAATTTTTAAAAGACAAGGGTCTGATTTCATTCTTTTACATGTGAATATCCAGTTTTCCTAACACCATTTATTAAAGAGAGTATTCTTCCTCCAGTGTCTGTTTTTAGCACCAATGTCATAAATTAGTTAATTATATGTGTGTGGGATCATTGCTGGATCCTCTGTTCTGTCCCACTGGTCTATGTGCCTTTTTTGATGTCAGTACCATACTGTTTTACTCTAGGCTTTTAATATAGTTTGATATCAGAAAGTATGATAGCTATTTGGGGTCTTTATGGTTTTATGTAAATTTCAGGATTATTTTTCTATTGGTGTGAAAAATGCCATTGGAATTTTAACAGAGTGTATTGACTCTGTAGATCACTTTGGGTAACATGGAATTTTAAACAATATCAATTTTTCCTATCCATACAATATCTTTCCATTTATTTGTATCTTCTTCATTTTCTTTCATCAATGTCTTGTTGCTTTAAGTGTACAAACTTTTCACTTCCTTGGTGAGATTTATTCCTAAGTATGGGTCAGAGCAAGGCCAGGGCCCTGCACAAGCTCTGGTGCTCTGAGTTGTTCTGAGTGGCTGTGAGTCCATGTATTCTGAATTCTCCTATCCGACTATGCCAGGGATGGTTCTTGCTTGAACCCTGCCCACTGTACTAACTGTTGGGAACTTAGTCCAAGTTTCTCCTTTATCCTCTGCTCACTAGTAGCAGGTGTTGGGTCCACGCCCCTCTGCCTGCGGCTGGACCTCCTAGGATGCCGAGTCTTAGACAGAGAAGCCATGAGAAGTTGAGGGCGTATAAGAATGAATCTTGCTAAAACCA
This sequence comes from Antrozous pallidus, assembly GCA_027563665.1. Classification (NCBI taxonomy): domain Eukaryota; kingdom Metazoa; phylum Chordata; class Mammalia; order Chiroptera; family Vespertilionidae; genus Antrozous; species Antrozous pallidus. The sequence goes on from CM050515.1 coordinate 13,265,171, forward strand.
GTGACCATATAGCCATCAGACAAGATCCTCTAAGCAACGTCCATACAGGCAGGCAGCCAGACATCAGCTGGTGAACATCTATCTTTTCCATAAAGCAACATTAGTTTCTGTACCCACAGTTATCTGAGCAGCCACACACTGCCTCCTAGACTCACCACCTCACATCTTAGCGAAATCTGAACTTTCCAGCTCAGCAGCTTCTCCTGTCTCTCTTGCCCAGCTGCTCTCTGTAGCAGACTCTTCACACAATTCATCCTAGTTGATCTCTCTCCATACTCCAGCAAACTTCTTCTCACTCCAGCCTAGTCTAGCCAACTAGCTGGTCAGTAACCTACTTTTATACTAAATAGTAGAAGACTTTGTGCCAATAGTTACATCAATCTTATTGGCTACTAAAGGGCACAGTGTACCATATGTCCTTGCACCCGCTCATAGTATCTTGGCTTGATTAGGATTCCCAGGTTCAGAGTCCTTGAACATTCCGTTTAGGCACAGTGGTCTTTGGTCATTCTGATGTATTGATAACAAGTCCTCTGTGCTCCCACCAGTCTTGACTATCTGGGGACCTGGCATGGTTCCCACAGTGTGTTACTATTTTCAATGCTATTGTAATAGAATTGCTCCCTTAATTTTCTTTCAGATAGTTCATTGTTCGTGTATGGAAATGCAACTTATTTTTCTGTTGATTTTGTATCCTGTAAATTTACTGAATTTTTTATCAGTTCTGATGGAGTCTTTAGGGTTTTCTTTATTTAAGATAATGTCATCTGCAAAGGGAGATTACTTTAATTCTTCCTTTCCAATTTGGATGCTTTTTATTTCTTTTTATTGGGAAATTGCTGACTAAGACTTTCAGCACTGTGTTGACTAGAAATGCCAAGAGTGGACATCCTTGTTTTGCTCCTGATATCAGAAGATTTAATTTTTCACCACTAAGTCTGGTGTTAGCTGTTAGTTTGTAATATCTGGTCTTTATTACTTTGACACACATTTCTCCTATCCCTAATTTGTTCAGAGTTTTTATCATGAAACAATGCTAAACTTTGTCAAATGTTTTTTCTGCATCTATTAAAGTGTTTATATATCTCATATACTTTTTATCATTCATCCTGCTCAGGTGGTATATCACATTTATTAATTTGCATAGATTGAATAATCTTGCATTATGGGGTAAATCTCACGTGATCATGGTATAATGTGTTCTTAAATTTCATTTTGTTGTTATTTTTTGGAGGATTTTTGCATCTGTATTCATGAAAGATATTGGTCTGTAATTTTCTTTACTTACAGTGTACTTGCCTGACTTTAGTATTCAGCATAATACTACCCTCATAAAACAAATTTTAAAGTATTACTTCCTCTTGAATAGTCTGCAAAAGCTTGGAAAGATTGATATTAATTATTCTTTAAATATTTGGAAGGACTCACAAGTGAAGCCATCTAAACCTGGCTTATTTGTTGAAAGATTTTTTATTATTGATTCAATCTCCTTGCTCATTATTGGTCTGCTCAGATTTTCTATTGCTTTATGATTCGGTGTTGGTAAGTTGTGTATTTCTAGGAATTAACCCATTTTTTAAATAAATTTTCTAGTATTGACATATAATTTTCATAGTAGTCTTTTATGATTCTTTGTATACTTGTGTTATCAGTTGTAATGTCTTCTCTTTTGTCTAAAATTTTATTTGAGTCACCTCTTTTTTTATTAATCTAGCTAAGAGTTTATCAGTTTTGTTTATCCCTTCAAGAGACCAACTCTTAATTTCATTGATATTTTATGATGCCTTTCTAGTCTCTCTTACATTTATTCCTGCTCTAAGCTTTATCATTTCCTTTCTTCTGATAATTTTGGGTTTAGTTTGTTCTTTTTTTTCTTTTATAAAATATGTTTTTACTGATTTTAGAGAAAGAGGAAGGGAAAGGGGGAGGGAGAGATCAGCTGCCTTCTGTATGTTCCCACTGTGGCTATAGTCCAAAACCCAGGTATGAGCCCTGACCATATGAAACTCAACCATGAAGCCACACTAGCCAAGGTTCTTTGTGCTTCTTTTTCAAGTTCTTTGAGGTCTAATGTTAGGTTGTTACTTGATATTTTTCCTTTTTTAAAATATATATGTTTATGACTGTAAACTTCCTTCTAGATTTGTTTTTATATTCTCATAAATTTTAGTATGTTTTGTTTACATTTCATTTTTCACAAGCTATATTTTGATTTTCCTTTTTATTTCTTCTTTGACCATTGTTTGCTCAAGAGTGTGTTGTTTAGTTTCCACATATTTTGAATCTTCCAGATTTCCTCCTGTTATTGATATCCACTTTTATACCACTGAGGTCAAAAAAAGATATAATTTTAATCTCAAATTTGTTAATACTTGTATTGTGGACAAAATATGACCTATCCTGGAGAATGTTCCATTATACTTGAGAAGAATGTGTATTCTGCTGCTGTCAGTTGTAATGTTCTGTATATGTCTGTTAGGTCTTTTTGGTTTACAGTGGCATTCAAGTTCTTCATTTCCTTTCTGACTTTGCATGAAGTATTCATTGTCGAAAATGGAGTATTGTATGGAAATCCCTTGCTATTGTGATATTGCTATCTATTTCTGCCCTCAGAGGTATTAATAATCATTTAATATAGTTAAATGTTCCAATATTGCATATGTATAACTTATTATTGCTATATATCCTCTTGAAAAATTGATCTCTTTAACATTAACATCTTTATGTCTTATTACAGCTTTTGATTTAAAGGTTATTTTGTCTGATATAGGTATAGCTACCTCTGTTCTCTTTTGGTTTCCATTTGCATGGAATTTTTTTTTCTGTCACTTCACTTTCAGCCTGTGAGTGTCCTCAAAGTTTGAGTGTCTTGTAGGCAGCATATAATTGGGTCTTCTCTTTTATGAATTCACTAGAAGCCTGTTGCATGATATTTGTGCAAGAATAGGCACCTGGCTTCACTCCCAATGACCTGGGAGCCAGCAAGTCCCCATTCCTTGCACAGCTGGAGCCAGCACATCCCTGCTCCTACTGGGAGCTGGCAAGTCCCGACTCCTTGGCCGTCTGGGAGCTGCTTCGTCACCCCTTCTGGTCCACCTGGAGCCAGCAAGTCCTTGCTTCTGTCTGGAACACCACTCCAGTAGCTCCCTGCACTGCCCCCCTTCTCCTCATAGCAGGCTTCACACTGCTCTTCGCCTGCATATGCAACTTAACCTCCATCTTTGTTGGTTAATCTGCATACTCACTCTGATTGGCTGTGGGCATAGTGGAATGGTGGTTAATTTGCATGTTTCTCTTTTATTAGGTAAGATATGCATCCTATGTATTTTAATTAAAGAATTTAAATCATTGATAGTTAAGGATCAATTTAATTACTCACAGGTAAGGACTTAATATCAACATTTCATTAACTGTCTTCTAATTGATTTGTGGCACTTTTGTTTCTTTCTCTATTTCTTTATGAGTTATTTTTATAGTGGTATATTTTGGTTCTTTTTATTATTTGTGTGCCCATTTTAGGTTTTTGCTTTGTGATTACCATTAGCCTTTCATAAAACATCTTATAGTTACAACAGTGTATTTTAAGCTAATAACAATTTAAATTTCATAAAAAAGTTCTACAATTTACTTGCCTTCTCTCCACACTTTATGTTGTTGATGTCACAATTTACTTTTTTAATGTATATTTTTATTGATTTTTGTTTTTTACAGAGAGGAAGAGAGAGGAATAGAGAATTAGAAACATCAATGAGAGAGAAACATCAATCAACTGCCTCTTCCACACCTCCTACTGGGGATGTGGCCACAACCAAGGTACATGCCCTTGACCAGAATCGAACCTGGGACCCTTCAGTCCACAGGCCGATGCTCTATCCACTGAGCCAAACCAGTCAGGGCCACAATTTACTTTTTTATATTGTTTTCATTAATAAAATGTCATAACTATAGTTGTTTTAACACTATTGTCTTTTAACATATATGCTTGAGTTCAAAGTGCTTTATACACTACTATTCTTATTATTTATCTTTACCAGTGAACTTTATATTTTAATATATTTTTGTGTTCCTAATTAGTGTCCTTTCATTTCAGTTTGGAAAACTCCCTTTAGAATTTTTTTATAAGACATGTCTAGTGGCGATAAATTCCCTCAGCTTTTGTTAGTCTGAGAAAGTATTTCTCCTTCATTTCTGAAGGCAGTTTTGTCAGGGAAATTATTCTGCTTGGCAATTTTTTTTTCTTTTAGCACATTGACTATATCATTCCACTGTCTCCCAGTCTACTGATAGTTCCCTTAGAAATAAGCTTATGTGAATGAGAATCAGACCTTTACATTTTATTTTATTTTTCCAATCACCTTTTTTTTTCATTTTTAGATTTAAATTTTTTTTAAATTCGATAGCTGAAAAGTTTTGGAAAAGTATCATATATTATAAAAGCATAATATGCTAAGTGTCTGTCTGATCAATCAACCATTTGGTCAATGGCTCAACCAGTCAATATGATGGGTACTGATGGTAGGCTAGCTTGCTGCTGGGGTCTGGCTAATGGGGACTGGGCGAGAAGATCAGGAATGCCCTGGAGTCCTCCTGCGGTCCTTTCCCAGCCAGTCAGCCCCCATTATCCCTGATGGGGACTGGGCAAGAGGGCCCTGATCAGCTCTGATCACCAGCCAGGCCAATGGACCCCACCTGTGCACAAATTTGTGTATCGTGACTCTAGTTCTTAATAAATAAATACAAAGGTAGGTAGGAAGATAGACAGTGTACATAGAACTTTGTACATAACCTTATATAATAATTGCTGGTTCTAGTCATACGACTTTTTGTTATTATTTATTGATTAAAGTATTACATATGTCTCCTTTCCCCCCATTGTCCTCTCCCCAACCACTCACCCCCCTCCCAGCACATGCCCTCACTCGCCCTAGTCCATCACCTTCCCCCCGCCCCCATATGTTAATCCATTGAATTGCAGGTTTGACCTACCATGTCTAGGTCAAATTTTTGCACTTTTTAAATTCTCTCTTCTTTTGTAGAGTTTCATTATAATATGTGTCAGTGAAGATCTTCTGGACTTGAATCTATTTGGGTATCTTTGAACTTCATGTACCTGAATAGCTATATATTTCCCTAGATTTGAGATGTTTTCAGTCATTATTTCTTTAAATACACTTCCTTTTCTTTCTCTCTCACTTATCCTCCCATAATGCAAAATCACTACTATTGATGGTATCCTATAGTTACCATAGGCTTTCTTCACTGTTTTTATTTCTTTTTTTTTCTCCTCTAACTGGATAACATCACGAGATCTGTCTTTGAGTTCACAAATTCTCTCTTATGCTTGACAGACCCTAATGTTGAAGATCTTTAGTGCCTTTTTAGTTTCATTCATTATATTTTTCAACTTCAGAATTTTGGTTTGGTTCTTTTTTTATGATTTCTTATCTTTTTGTTGACTTCTCATTTTGCTCATTTCTTGTTTTCTTAAGTTCATTAAATTGTCGTTCTATATTCTCATTCATTTTGCTGAGTTCTCTTAAGATAATGATTTTGAATTCTTTTCAGGTAACTCTGAGATCTCCATTTTCTTTGGGGTAAGTTACTGAAAATTATTGTGTTCCTTTGGTGATATAATATTTTCTTGCTTTTTCATGTTTTTAGTGTCTTTCATTGATGCCTGAATATTTGAGGGAACACTCAACTTCTTCTAACATTTCAAACTGTCTTTGGTGGGGAAAATTTTTACCAGAAGATGGCTTCAAGAGTGCCAGATGGAAGGAATACAGGATCTCTGGTTCTGAGGAGGGTACAGCAGCATAGTCTTCAGTCTCTGTGAAGCTCTGTCAACTGATGTCCATGGCGATGAATACTGCAGGAATCTTCAGCGGCTAAGATTGCTGAGGTTCTTCGGGAGGCAATGGCAGCTAGGGCTATTATTGTCCCCAGTGGTAAAGTCCTTCTGTTCTTTGTTTGTAGGGGAAGCTCTCGCAGAGGTGATTCCTCAGAATACAACGTTTGGCATGCTGGCACTCAGAGTGGCATCAGAGCTGGTGTCTTAGGGCATGGGTGCACTTGCTGTGGAGGTGGCACCAGTGTCTGAAGTGTGGCCATGTGTAGATCTTCCATGGAACCGGGGTCTGGATCTCTGGGGTTTTCCATAGTGATTCAGGCTTTCCACAGTGACTCAGACTTTGGATTTAAGGGGGAGATAATGCAGCAGTGGCGTAGGCCCAGGGATGACAGGGTACAGCAGTGGCCTAGAGCCCAAGTGCAGGTGTAGCAGGTACAACAGCAGCACACCCAAGGGATTGAGGATCAAAGTCTCAACTCTGGTCCCAGCGTGCAGGGCACAGAGTAGCAACAGCTTAGCCCTAATGATGGCAAGTTGTATCTGTGACTCAAGACTCAGCAGGTGAGGCACAGGGCAGCAGCAGCAGCTTGGCCTCTCTGATGGGGGATCAAAGCCCTGACTCAGAATCCAGGGCCAGTTACAGAATAGCAGCAGTTTGGCCCTGGTTTTGACCGTTAAAGCCCTATATCAGGGACCCAGGAAGAAAGACACAGAGCAGCTAGTCCCAGCGGTGACAAACTAGAGTTGAGACTTAGATCACAGAAAGCAGCACATGGCAGAAGTCTGGTCTGTAGATAGTAGATTCTCATTCACATAAAGTCTGATGAAAAGGGGCATCTCTCCTCCATGTGGTAATTGAGGGACGCATGCTGCCTCCATATTTTTTGAGGTGAACTTAAAATATGTCTTTCATGGATCTTGAATCAGAAGAAGAGCAGGTTGTATATTCAGATGCAATATTTCTAGATCTGGAAATGGCTTACAACTCTTATGCCTACATCCCATTGATGAGAACCAGGCATATGGTTCACTCTAATTGGAAAAGAGGCTAGGAAATGAACATGTTCAGGAAGAGAAAGGTTAAATGGACTTTAATGAACATGGAGTATTGTCTTTACCAGAGAGACTGAATTACAGCATATAATAGGAAAAACTTATAAGCACAGGCTTTAAATTACCCCATGCATTTCAAAATTAATAATAGCCATGACTGGTTTGGCTCAGTGGATGGCACACCAGCCTGCGGCCTGAAGGGTCCCAGGTTTGATTCTGATCAAGGGTATGTACCTTGGTTGCAGACACATCCCCAGTCGGGGGTGTGCAAGAGGCAGCTGATTGATGTTTCTCTCTCATAGATGTTTCTGACTCTCTATTCCTCTCCCTTCCTCTCTGTAAAATATCAATAATATAAAGAAAAATTAATAACAGTTTCTTTATGTTCCAAGTGAATGTTTTGTTATATGAACTTCTCAAAAAATAAAGGCTTGACCACCTGCAAAGTTTCAGTTTATTAGCACTTAGACTAAATATCTTGGGATCAATTAAACAGAAAAAGCTCTCTCTCAAGTGGATTTTTATCAATTCATTTGGAAAACCACTTGGGTCCATTGGGAGACAGCATGGATAAAAATCTATTCATAACATTCCTCCTTCTGGCACATTCAATGGTCTTTCCTGGGTCAGAAGAATGTGTGGCCTCAAGTCATCAGCCAGAAAGTCATCGGCCAGGTCACTATTTTAGAAATGGGATGAGAATCAGAACGTGTCTGTTTGTGCTTGTCCTATGAATACATGAGGTCAAGGACCCCTTTCAGGCATGGTTTGGATTGAGGCTAGGAGTGATTAAAGAGATAAGCAGTTTGACTAAGCCATCAACAAAACAGATGCGGTTCTCCCATTAGCCTGTATTTGTTGTAATTGCCCATTAATGTGCCTTTGAGGGATTTAGAGGCACATTAGCCTTGAGTCTTGCAACAGCTCCAACAAGCCTCAGGCTGTTGTGTCACGGAAAACTCCAATTTCTAACCTGCGTGTGTTTTAAAGTAGACTGATTATAATTCAAGTGAGGATAACATTATGGTGGGTTTACACTCTATGAGTATAAAGAGATATCTTTGATTTCCAGACTCCAATTTGTTTTAATTCTAAGAACTTCAGGAAGCAGTTTATATTGTAGAAAGGATACAAGATCTAGAGACCCAGACTTTGATTTTACTCCATTCTTGTTGACTTACTAGCTAAGGAACTTTCAGAAATCAGCAAACTTCTCAAAACTTCAGTTTTCTCCCTTGTACAATGAACTGATGAAGAAATTACTGAACCAAAGGGTTGTTTTGAGAATTGAGATAACAATTTAAAGTAACCAGCACATACTATGTGCTCTGAAATATTAGTTTCTCCTTGCCCACTCCTTCTTTTATCTCTGACAATTTTTTTTAAATTATTTGTTGTGCCCAACTGGATTGCTGCTTTTTGAATAATAAATGAAAACTTCATAAATACCTTTAGTTCTCAGAGGTGAATTTTGGCTAAATGACTTGATTCTTATTAACACATGTTCATGTGTAAAAATATATATATATATAACCCCTTTTATTTCTATTTCAGAACATATACTTTAAATTTAAATTTTGAAATACTGGTAATCATGTTCCATTTGTTAAGCTTCTATGCCTAAACAAACTGGAGATTCCTAAAAAATAGATTCTTTGGGATAAAGAAGTTGAGGAAATTATTGTCATGAGCTCTCTGGGGATATGTATATTACCAAAGAAGTTAATGATGCAGCAAACGGAGACTCCGAGAGCCTGGGGATTCCAGCATCTGTGACTAATAGACTTACAAAGCAGACACGAGATAAATATCATGACTTATAGGAATTCTTCCACTTACCAAAATATTTAGGAATGGAATTTTTAAATCAATGTTATTCTTGTTTGAGAGTCAACTAGAAAACTCTATTTTTTGCTTTACCTTTGTTGTTGAAAGTCTTCTTAAACTGTGTAAGTACGGAGGGTTTCTAAATGGTGTTATAGCCTGGCTCTTCTGAGAATACTTTTTTCTAAGAGGAGAAAGGGAGTATGGCATAGTGGTAAGTCACCTGGACTAGAAGTTGCTAGACCTGGAATCTTCACCTAAGATTCTCACTCAATCTAGTAATGCACCTTTAGATATATTACTTTGGCTCTATGGTCTTCATTTTCCACTAGGATATATTCAATTATTTATAATGTGATATTCAAGCATAATAATTCTATAAAAGATGGCAACATGAGTAGATATATTTGGCTGACATCTGCTGAAGATCTATATATTATATTATCATTTATATTGTTAGTGATTTGTATTATTATTATTATTATTATTATTGCCTGTGAAACTGACCCATGTCAGTGAGTATATGAAAAACTAGAGCAAAGATAAGCCACAGACCTATTTGCTGCTATATAATTCATAAATATAAAAAAATTAAAATCAACCCAAATGTTCTATGTATGTAGAATATACAGGTCTGAGGTCTCTCTCTGTGCCTCCCTTCCCACAACTCCATTATGAAAAAATTGACCACAGGTAGTTCTTTTTAATGTAAAGTGTTATATATTGTGTTACATCAACTCTGCTACTCAGGTCACAATGTATTAGACTTGGGCTTGAGCCATGAGAGGTCAAGGTTAACTTGTATAACATGGTCACATCGGAGGCTAGCTTTTTATCAGGGGGCTTAGCTCAAGAATATGTCCAATATATATATTCCATATTAAATTATGTAAAAACTGATCAAAACAGATTTTCTCTCTTAGAATCTGTAAGATTCTGATGAGATCAGTTATTGCCCTGATATACAACTGGATAAATATAAAAAGAACAAAAAAATAATACTCCATAGAAAGTAGCAGGGAACAATGGGTCTCTGTATTAGGAGATAAAATGACCTAATCATTAGAGGTAAAAGCCCCTGGAGCAGGCCTTGTATTCTGAAGATGAGACATTATTCCAATTTTTCTTGAAGTTGGATACTCAGAATATTTAAACAACTACAAAGACAACTTTTCTAATGCTTCCATATCTTAATCTTAGCTTTCATCAATTAACTTAGTTGTGCATTTCCTTTGCAAACTGAAAGTATTTAATGTAAATAAAATATTATATATTGACCTATAAGTGTATTTAAGATATATCAGTGCAAAAGTAAGTAAAAGACTTGAAAACTCTTTCAAAAACTATCTGTGCACAGAAGGGGAAAAGGAGAGATAAAGCATTAAAGTGTTAATAATATGTATATTGAAGAGAATAGTGGTATTTGCTTTTATTTTTCTCCATTTTGTTTCTTTTGTTTTCTGATTTTTTTTCCAACAAGTAAAATTGAGTGATTGCTCTTACTAGAAGGAAGGGGGTTTTGTTTATGGGTTTTTTTTGTTTGTTTGTTTGTTTGTTTTACTTAAAAAAAAAAAGTCTGTCCAGTTCAGGGAAAAGATGCTGTAGACTCACTTTTCCCTACTTCTCTTCTAAATATAACTAAATATCCTGGCACTAATTTATCAGATAATCATAGAACAATTCCAAGAGGTGGAAAGAAGCACTAAGCACTCAAGCCTGGAGGAATTACATCAATTGTGAGTCTGTTCTAATTTTTTTTTATGGCCCATATATCACAGACTTGGCATCAAAGAGACCTGCAACCTGGAATCACCTACAGGAATATACACATTAAAAGGTTTGCTCTCTGACAAAACACACACACACACATACCAAAACAAAACAAATAAACAAACAACAACAAGAAAAACAGGAAAGGGGTAGTCAGAGATCTAGTGGAGATATTCACCCCAATACAGTACGTACCTAACACAATAGCAAGCTCAATCAGCTACAGTAGCTTGCAGACCACACATGATTTGCATTATGCAACCCTCCAGGGATTAAGAGTCCAGCAAAGCCAGAAGAATGAAGTCAACAAGAATAATAGTGTAAGGCCTCTGAAAATCAATTTTCATTGAAACTATAACTTACAAAAATAGTCCAGAACCTAAATATAAATAGGGTGGCTGTATACTAGAAACTGAAATCCCATATAATAAAAGCCTAATATGCTAAGTGTCCAGTTGTCCATTCAACCAACCAAAGTGTAATATGCTAATGATATGCTAAGGCCACTCAACCACTCACTATGATGTGCACTGACCACCAGGAGGCAGATGCTCTGACTGGTAGGTTAGTTTGCTGCTGAGGTCTGGTCAATTGGTTGGAGCAAGACTAGCCAGACATGCCCTGGAGCCCTCCCACAGTTCCTCCCTGGCTGGCCAACCTCCTGTGTTTCTCCCTGGTCCCGATCATGTACCAGTGGGGCCCCTCAGCCTGGCATGCGCCCTCTTGCAATCTGAGCTGAGGGACACCCCTCCTCCCCCCGTGTGCACAAATTTCATGCACTGGGCCTCTAGAAAGATTATTAAAAATATATCCAAACATAGTATTTGAGATGTCCAGCATGCAATTAAACATAACTCATATGAAGAACCATGAAAAACACAACCTGAATAATGAAAGAATCAACAGATACCAATTTTGAGATGAAACAAATGATGGAATTACCTGGAAAGGGTTTAGAAGTAGCTATCATGCCTAGCCAGGATGGCTCAGTGGTTGAGTGTCAACCCATGAACCAGGAGGTTATGGTTTGATTTCCAGTCAGGGTTGCAGGCTCCATCCCCAGTAGGGAGTGTGTAGGAGGCAGCCTATTATCAATGAAGATTATTGTCATCATTGATGTTTCTATCTCTCTTTCTCTCCTTTCCTCTCTGAAATCAATAAAAAATTTTTTTTAAGTAGCCATTGTAAAAATTAATTCCCCAAACAACTATAAATTTTCTGGAAATTTTTGAAAAAAATATAAAAACAGTAAAAAAATGTGTTTTTAAAAATAACCAAGTGGAAATTATAGAATTGAAAAATACAACTGAAATTAAAAAATTGCTGAATGGGTTCAATGGTAAGTGGAGATAACAGAGGATAGAACCAAGTGAAGTTGAAGACAGATCAATAGAGTTAATTCAAAAAGGCAATAAACTAAAATAATAATAATGGCTAGATCCTTAGAACTTATTTGGAATAAGTGAAAGTTTAAAAATTTGTATTATTGAAGTACCAGACCAAGAAGGGACTGTGAGACTGAAAAGGTATTTAAAGAAAAATCGCTGAGCCAGGCCAGCATGGCTCAGTAGTTGAGCATCGACCTATGAACCTATAGGTCACAGTTCAATTCCTGGACAGGGCAAATACCTCGGTTGCAGCTCAATCCCCAGTTTGAGGTATGCAGGAGGCAGCCGATCAACAATTTTTCTCTCATCATTGATGTTTCTATCTTTCCCTTCCTTTCCCCTCCACTCTGAAATCAATAAAAATATATTAAAGGAAAAAAGAAACAATCCTGAAGACTTCCCAAATTTGGTGAAAGATTTAAATCAAAAGATTTTTTAATTAATCAGAGAAGTTAAGTCCTGCCCTGTTTGGCTCAGTGGATAGAGTTTTGGCCCATAGATTGAAGGGTCCTGGGTTCAATTCTGGTCAAGGGCACAAACCTTGATGATATTTCTCTCTCTCTCTCTGTCTCTCCCACTCTCTTCCACTCTCTCTAAAAATCAATGGCAAATATCCTCTGGTGAAGATTAACAAAACAAAACAAAACAAAATTAAGAGTGGGCTACATGAATATCAGATAAAGTAGACTCCAGAACAAAGATTACTAGGAAAAACATGGGCATTACATGCTAAGAGAATCAATCCTCCAAGAATATACAACAATCCTAAATTTATATGCACCAAACAACAAAGCTTCAAAATACATGCAACAAAAACTAGTAGATCAGAAATGAGAAGAAAAATCCTCAATTTATATTGAAGACTTCAACATTCCACTCTTACCAATTGATAGAACTACTAGACAGAACTTTAGCAAGGATATAGAACTCAAATAACATCATCTAATTGACATTTATAAAACATTCTACCCAACAAAAGCAGGAAACAAATTATTTTCAAGAGCCCACAGAAACCTCATCAAGACAGACTATATGATAAGTTACAAAACAAATAAATTAAGTGTAAAGAATTAAAGTCATACAAAGTATATTCCTGACCATCCTATCTAATAAAAGAGTAATATGCAAATTAACCATACCTCTGATCAAGCCACATCCACACCCATCAGCCAATCAGGAGCAAATTATGCAAATAAACCCCAACCAAGATGTCTGTGGCCACTGAGAGCAAGAGGGAGGTTTGGGTTTCCCCGGCAATGGAGGAAGCCAAGCTTTCTGCCTGCCGTTGCCAGCCTAGGCCTCCACTCAATGCTACAAAGTTTCAATTATAGAAGATATATCTCAACAGAAATGCTGGAAGCCACAGAGCTAGAGAGAGAAGGAGACTAGGGTTGCCCAGGCAATGGAGGAAGCCAAGCTTTCTGCAGCTCTGGCCAGCCTAGGCCTCCACTCCAGGCTACAATGTTTCAATTATAGAAGGTAAATGTCCCAACAGAAATGGCTGCCACCCTGGAGTGAGCAGGAGGCATGGCTCTACTCCAGGCTACAAAGTTTCAATTATAGAAGGTAAATTAATCCCAGATCCCAGGGCCTCCACTTGGGTTACTGGGAGGTGTGGCTGGCCTGAAAACCACCACAGGCCCTTCACCCAGGCTGCCCCATGCCCCAAGGGAACTCCTACCCTAATCTGGAAAACCCTTCAGGGCAATCCAGCTGGCCCCTACCCATGCACCAGGCCTCTATCCTATCTAATAAAAGAGTAATTTGTAGATTGACCATCACTCCAACACACAAGAGGGCTGCCCCCATGTGGTCAAAGATCCTGCCCACATGTGGACACAAGATGGCCACCACAAGATGGCCATCGGGGAGGTTCCAGGATTGCAAGGGAGGGCAGTTGTGGGCGATCAAGCCTGCAGAGGATAACGGTTAGGGGTGACCAGGCTGGAAGAGGAGGGAATTTGGGGGCAAACAGGCTAGCAGAGAAGCAGTTAGAGATCAATTAGGCTGGCAGGATAGTGGTTAGGGGGTGATAAGGCTGTCAGGCAGAAGCAGTTAGAAGCAATCAGGAAGGCAGGCAAGTGAGCAGTTTGGAGCCAGCAGTCCTGGATTGTGTGAAGGATGTCCGACTCCCCATTTAGGCCCGATCCTACTGGGATCAGGCCTAAACGGGCAGTTGGACATCACTTGTGGGGTTGCAAATTGTAGAGGGTGCAGGCTGGGCTGAGGAACATCCCCCAACCCCTGTGCACGAATTTCGTGCACGGGGCCTCTAGTAATGGGATAAACTAGAAATCAATAATAGGAATACAACAGGAAATTCTTCATACATATGTAAATTAAACAACACACTTCTAAATAATATATGGCTCAAAGAGCATTTTCAAAAGAAATTTTTAAAAAATGACTAGAACTGAATGAATATGAAAATGCAAAAATTTGGAGATGCATCTAAAGCAGCACTGAAAGGAAAATTTATAACCCTGAATGCTTACTTTTGAAGAAGAAAAGTCTCAAGTCAAGAGTCCATGTTCTATCTCAAGAAACTAGAAAAAGAAGAGCAAACTAAACCCAAAGCAATCAGAGGGAAGAAAATAATAAAGATTAGAACAGGAATAAATAAAATTAAAAACAGGAAAATTAGTGAAGTTAAAAGCTGGTCCTTGGGAAAAACCAACATCTAGGAAAACTGACCAAGATAATTTTTAAAAAGGTCACAAATCACCAATGTCATTAATAAAATGGGGGAAACCACAACAGATCTTTCAACCATTAAAAGGATGATAAAGAAATACCATGAATAATTTCATACTCATAAATTCAAGAATTTAGACAACTAGATCAATTCCTCAAAAGCCACTATATATCAAATCTCTGCTCAGATTAAATAAATAATTGAAATAATTCTATCACAATAAAAATAAGTCATTTTGCAATTTTTTTAAATATAGTTTTATTGATTTCAGAGAGGAAAAGAGAGAGAGAGAGAGAGAGGGAGAGAGAGAGAGAAACATCAATGATGAGAATCATTGTCAGCTGCCTCCTGCATGCCCCCTATTAGGGATCAAGCCTGCAACCTGGGCATGTGCCCGGACCAGGAACCGAACCATGACCTCCTAATTCACAGGTTTATGCTCAACCACTGAACCACACCAGCCAGGCATTTTGCAATTTTAAAGCTCTTAAAAAATAGTTTCACTGGAGACTTTTACCAAGCATTTAAAAAATTCACATCAATTTATACAATCTCTTCCAGAAAATTGAAGAAGAGGGAATATTCCCAATTCGTTTTAATGATACCAAAATTGGACAAATGTGAAAAGAACAAAAAAGAAAAACTATCCTATATAATAAAAGAGAAACATGCAAGTTTGACCATACCTTGGCTCTTGATTGGCTATGCTATCAGCCAATCAGGAGTGGGGGCAGAGCCAAGTGGCGCGAGTGCCTGGCCCCTGGGGTGGAGATGAAATGGCAGTGGTGGCAAGCGCCCAGTCCCCGGGTGCTGTGAGGGGAAGCAGCGGCAGCAGCAGCAGTGATGGTGGCGGTGGCGGCGCGCGCCCAGCCCCAGGGTGCTGTGAGAAGAAGTGGCAGTGAGCGCCCAGCCCCCGGGGCCGGGTGGTCGCAGGCAGCCAGGCTGAGCTGAGCTGGGCGATGGCTGGGTGCCCAAGGCCTAAAGCCTCGCTAGAGGCTTTAGGCCTTGGGCAGGCTGGGGGTGAGCCATCAGTTGGACATCCCCTGAGGGCTCCCAGTATGTGAGAGGGGGCAGGATGGGTTGAGGGACCACCCACCCCCAGTGCATAAACTTCATGTACCAGTCCCCTAGTAGATCAATATATCCCATAAGTTTAAACATAAAAATCCTGCACAAAATATCAAATCCAGCAATATATAAAAAGAATAGTATCTACATCTATGAGGAATTTCTTTCAGGTATGCAAGGCTGAGTCAACATTTGAAAATTAATCACTGTAATTCAACATACTAACAGCTTAAAGAAGAAAGGTCACATGATCGTATCAATTAATACTATTGGACAAAATTCAACACCCAATTATATTACAAACTCTCAATAAATTAGGAATAGAGAGGAACTTTATCAAACCCATAAAGAGATCCACAAGATTTTTTCAGCTTACATAGTGCTTAATTGTTAAAGAACAAATACTTCCCTTCTAAGATCTGGAACAAGGTAACGATATATGCTCTTACCACTCTTATTCAACATAATAGTGGAAGCTCTATCCAGTGCAATAAGGCAAAAAGAAGAAAAAATGGGAGGGGAGCATAAAGATTGGATTAGAAAAATAAAACTGTCTGTATTTGCAGATGAGATGATTGTCTACATGGAAAACTCCCAAAGAATATACAAAAGACTTCTAGAACAAATAAGTGAGTTTATTAAGGTCACAGAATACAAGATTGGCACACATAAAAAACAATTTTATTTTTTTATCCTAACAATGAACACATTTAAACCAAAATAAAAAGTGCAATACCATTTGCAATTGCACCAATTCTAAAAAAAAAAAAAAAATTTGTAACAAAATCTGTATGCTAAAAATTACAAAGTTTTCATTAAAAATCATGAAAGAACCAATAACTAATAAATATACTGTTAATGGGTTGGAAGAGTCAACATAATAAAGTTTTCAATTCTTCTCAAACTGATCTCTATGTATAATGCAATACCAATCAAAACCTTAGGGGGGCCGAAACCGGTTTGGCTCAGTGGATAGAGCGTCGGCCTACAGACTGAAAGGTCCCAGGTTCGATTCCAGTCAAGGGCATGTGCCTTGGCTGCGGGCACATCCCCAGTAGGGGATGTACAAGAGGCAGTAGATCGATGTTTCTCTCTCATCGATGTTTCTGACTTTCTATCCCTCTCCCTTTCTCTCTGTAAAAAATCAATAAAAATATACTTTAAAAAAAAACAGACCTTAGGGGGAAATGTTAAATACATTATTCTTAATCTTAAAGGCATTAAAATAGCCAAAACAACTTTGAAAACAAAGAATAAAGAAGGAGGAATATCACTCCTTCCTGGTATTACATTTTATTCTAAAGCTATAATAATCAACACAGTATAGTACTGGTGGAGCGATAGATAGTTATATAAATCAGCACAGGGTAGAGAACCCAGAAAGAGACCCACACAAATATGCCCATTTAATTTTTTACCAAAAAGCAAAATAAATAAATAAAAGTCAGCTTTCTTTTTTTAAAAAAATGGTACTGGAAAATTGGTTATCTATACAGGGAAAAACTAAGCTTCAACCATAAATCTCATTCCTACCCAAAAGTTAATTCCAAAATGCATCATGAACCTAAATATAAATTACAAAAATGTTTCATTTTATAAGAGAAATAGGAGAAAATCTTTAGGACCTAGGAGTAGGCAAAGATTTCTTAGACTTCATGCCAAAAGCATGATCCATAAAAGGAAAACTTTATAAACATCAAAATTTTGAAACTTTGCTCTGTGAATGACCCTGTTAAGAAGATAAAAAGACAAATTACAGACTTGGAGAAAATATTTGCAAATTACCCAACAGAGGACTCATATCTAAAATATCATATCTAAAATATAAAAAGAGCTCTTAAAACTCAACATTTAAAAAAATTCAATTAGAAAATGGACAAAGACATATACAGATTTTACACGTAAGAATATTTATAGATTGCAAATAGGACTATAAAAATATATTCAACATAATTAACCAGTATAGAAACAAATTAAAATCACAATGACATATCACTATACTAGTATATCTATTTGAATAGTTAAAATAAGAAAATAGTTACAGCACCAAATGCTGGTGATGATCTAGAAAAACTGAATTACTCATACATTGCTAGTGGGAATGTAAATGCCACAACCACACTGGAAAATTGTTTGTTGTTTCTTTTAAAACTAAAACGAGACTTACCATACAACCTGGAAATTTCACTCTTGGGCATTTATTCCAAGGAAATAAAAACTTCTTTTCATGTAGAGACCTGTACAATATTTATAGCAGCTTTATTCATCAGAATCAAAAAGAAGAAATAGCCTAAATGTCCTTCGATGGGAGAATGTTTGAACAATCTGTGTACCTCAATATCATGGATACTATTCAGAAATAAAAGGAATAGACTATTGATACATGCAACAAGCTGGATGAATTTCAAGGAAGTGATGCTGAATGAGTGAAAAAGTTAATTTCTTAACAGTTATATACTGCATGAGTCCATTCATACATTAGTGAAGTAATCTTATATAATAAAAGGCTGATATGCAAATTGTCCCCTTGACTGGGAGTTCAACCAGGGGACAGAGCTGATCCGCCAACCACCTGCAGCCCCTTCCCCGGGGCCAGCCCAGCCTGATCGGCCCCGATCAAGGGGGTCCAGACAGACCCCACCCATGCACAAATTTGTGCACTGGGCCTCTAGTGTAATTATAGAGATGGAGAGCTGATTAGTGTTTGCCCAGGAGTGGAGAGGGAATAGATGTGACTATGAAATGGTAGTACGAGGGAGCCTTCTAGTGATGTTAGTCATGCACCGTTTGTGGTAGTAGTCATACAAAGCTACACATGTGACAAATTCAGAAACACACACATACATACACACGAGTGCTATATAATGTGACATTTGAATAAACTGTAGATTGTGCCAAAGTCAATTTCCTCCCCAGTTGTGATAGCATACTATAGTCATGCAAGATGTTAACTTTGAGGGAGATAGGATAAAGTACTGCTGAACATTTTTTTAGAACTTCCTATAACTCCATAATTATTGCAAAATAAAAAGTTAAAAATAATAGCAAGTGCTATTTAAAATATTGCTTCAAGAAAAACACATATTTTTCTGCAGTTATCTTCATTATTTTTCTCTAGAACTTCCCAGAAAGAACAGGCTGTATCCAGTATAAAAATGGGAAATAATAGCACAATAAAAAAGAAGACATCTTGAAATTATTTGGTTTTTAATGACCTTGCATCACTCAATTCAAAATAATTTGTCTGGGCATGAACAATTTTTAAAAATGAGAAAGAATAAAAGGCTTGGTGATATTTTATTGGTCTCTCTCCCAGGTGGGTGTTAAAGACAAAACCAGGTGCTGAGTTTGATGTGATCTGAGTTTAAAGAAACGTGGGCCACTGTGGTTTGAATTGTCACCTACACCTTGAGGAGCAAGCAGGAGAAAAGGAAGGGACCTCAACTCAGGCATCTGAAATAAGCTGCTTAAGAAAAGCAGTTACGATAGCCAGCTGTGTTGTCTTCTTTGTATAAAATGCCAGACCAGCTTCAACTGGGGGGAAAGGGAACCAAGTGAGAGGAGGAAGAAACTGAAGGGGGAAATCCCCAGGAGAATTTTGCAAATGGAGAAAATACACAGAAGCAAGATCACAAGAAAAACTGTCAGCCAGGAACGAGTTGTAACAACGGGTTCTATCTTACTCTGTACGATATTTTTCTTCCAGCAGAGACAAACATAAACTACTCTGGAAACCTAGATTATATTACCATTTAATTGTTTGCACAGAATTAAATGGTTTGAGGAACTACTCGATCACAGAGCCTTGCTCCTTTGTACTCACTATCTTAAATAAATTGTCCTGTTTGCCCATTTGCTTTTCTATGGAGAGGCTCCGTCCTGTCTCTTAATTTTTTTCAAAAGCTAATTTCTGCATTTTAAAATTCATTTTTCAAGACTCTATTAAGCTGAGATGAGAGTAAACCATTTAATGACTGAAGTTGGAAATGTAAGTAGACAAAATTATTTATGTAGATCATTAGAAATACATGAGTGGCCTCCCTGGTTTCCTGTCTAGGGAAAGCTTATCGTTAAATGTGCTTTCTATCCATTACCAAAACTGAAGCAACACCCAGTTCAAATCTTCCAGACCTTAATTTATATTTCCAACAGCAACAGCTCTTTTCTGCAAACAATGGAAAAACTTACTACGGGTTTAAATTCGAATTCTTCATTTGGAATTTGTGAATATGGGGGTATTCTGGGAAATGTCCAGAAAAAAAAAATCCTGTCAGGGATTCAGCAAACAGTTGCATAACCTTCTTTTTGTCTGGGGTATTGACCCAGCCATTCATTTATTCCATGTTTGCTGGGGTGAGTTCAGCAAAGCTGGTTGCCAAGGCAACCATAATCCCTGAACAGAGCCAGCTCCATTGGTGGTCAGTTACAACACGCTTTGTCCTGTCCTGTTTTGTAACCAACTGAATGGCAACACAGAACACAAGCACCTTCAGTAAACATGACCTGATGAGGGTGGCAGACTCCAGCTAGCTAAACCAAACTGCTGGGGAACCCTGCGGAGAGCCAGGACGCATATGAACACCAAAGAAGTTCCTTTCATAAAAAGTTTCGTGGTTGTTGCATTTAATGACATAAAACTATCCTATTTACCTCTCGGGCCTAGGAATTCTCTTTTGATTGAACTTTGCTAATAACCGTGTGAGTGGATGAATTTAGAACTCTGAAAGGGCACAGTTTACAGGGGAAATTAGTTTCCTACTGAAATCTGTAAGGCCAACGAATAAGGAGGATTGAAGGGGAAAAGATGAGTGAACAATCCTGGTGGACCTCCAATTCTACCTGGGGGAGGGCAGGGATGTGCTAAGTAGCATCTGTGAGCATGTGACCGCTTCCTGTGGGGCCAGCAAGTCACCCTTCGCCAAGAGCAGTCCTCACTCTACCCTACGCCAACAGCCCTAGAGTCCCTCAATATGAGGGGGCCCAGCATCCTGTGGAAAGTAATTTTTGTTTGTTGTTGTTGATGTTTTTAAATATTTTTTATTAATTTCAAAGAAGGAAGGAGTGAGAGAAAAAGATAAAAATATCACCAATGAGAGAAACACAATGAGCTGACTATTGAATCCTCCCCCCCCACCCCCCCCCGGGGATCAAGACTGCAACTTGGGCATGTGCTTTGACCAGACATTAGACTGGTGACCTCCTGGTGCATGGGACGACACTCAGCCAACTGGGTCACACTGGCCAGGCAAGAAAGTGTTTTTTTTAAGTTCAGAGCTTGGTGGCAATTGCAACTTGTTTCACTGCTCTGCTTTGATTGATATTTATTGTACAGCGCTGGGTCACTTGACTTCAGGATAATTAAAATGTGAATCCAGATTAATAGAAAGAGTCATGTATGTAATCCCTAGCTGAGACTGAGTTTCATAACCACTTAATACCTGATTTCTTTAAAATTCATTTTGTCCACTCCCCCTCTCCAGAGAGAGGAGGAAACCATTAATTTTATAGTGAGATATACTGACAGGAAGAACTTATTTCAACCTGAAAGCAGGTCCTTTGGTGGTGCTTTGTTTGGGTCTGCTTAACTCAACCAGTGTGGTATGTGTACTCATGTGTGAATTTTAGGTTGTTCCTGTCATGTTGTCACATGACTGTGCCTCACAATCATATGGAGAATGTGTGAGATGCATAGATGCCAGGCCATATTGCAGACAAGCTCTGGGTGGTGCCCAGATATTAGTATTTTTATTAAGTTTTTCTGTTGTTTCAGATGCACAACTATGTGTGATAAATCTGAATAACTTATGCCTTTCCAATTCACTAGATAAATATGGAGACTTATATTTTTTCCTCTTAAATTTTACTAGCCTAGAACTCATTGCCTGGAGGAAGAGAACATCCACAGGGCTTCTCATCAAATATTAGTTTATAGGCCTGCTTGCTTGTTTTTGTATGTTTGTTTGTTTGTTTGAAGGGCATGAGGCTTTGTATTGATCATCTTGTTAGTAAACTCAAGAAAATGCAAAACGTTCTGGCAAAATATTCGGGCCCAATACACATTCCTCTGTATGGTTGACTTCAGCCAATAAGGGTGAGAGGGGAGGAAATAAGTATACCTGTCTGAGGTTCTGTATTAAGAAGGAATACTAGTAGCATTCATCAAGTATTGGCACGGGCCAGATACTGTTTCAGTGTTTTTTTTTTGCACTGACATTCATTTAATCCTTACAATAGCATTAAATCATCCATCTTACATAAAAACTGTTGTTTGAAATTTTAACCCTGCTAGTTTGGCTTCTGTAAATGTTTGCTTGCTTAAATGATAAGGAAAATAAGACTACTGCCACTTCAGAGAGGCCATTAAGCCTTCTCCAGACGAAGTTATCAGCGCTGGTGCCAGGACAGGCCTTTGGTCGAGGTCTCAAAGCCCCAGCACATAGGAGCTCTTTAAGAACTTGCAAAGGGGACCAGAACAGAACCCCATATTTGGGAAACAAAGAAGGTAAAAACATATAAATAGGGCATGTTCCTCCACATTGGGGCTCAAAATTTGAGAGACATTTTCCTCTGGGCCCAAGTATAGTGATGATGATGATGATGATGATGATGATGATGTAACTCTATCTCTCTAAGTGTTGCTTGGTTCTTCTCTGGTTTTCTGTAATAGCATAACCCTCAAAACAGCCTATATATGTTCTAATTTCATGCCCATTTCACACATGCAGAAATGGAGGCATGAAGAAGTCCAGCACTCTTTTAAGGTCACACAGGTAGTTAATGACAGAACAAGGTTGGAACCCAGGTAAATAGTTCTGGAGCGATCTCTCAGCCCCTGCACTACACGGGGCCCAGTGATGTCATGTTTGCCACGAAAACTCAGCCCTTTATGACTCTACTAAGAACTTCCTCATTCAACAGTCTTGTCCTTCTTTAATCACAGGTCATGAGCTACTTATTACACAGTATTGGTACAGAGGAATGCACCAGAATTAGATTGAATTCTTTCCCAGAAAAATGGAGAGGCAAAATTATAATTCTTCCTCAACTTAATTGAAGTCTTCTAGTACAGTGTCTGTGCATACTGTTAGGTATAAAAATGGGTGAATAGATGAAAATTGGAGAATGGGGAAAGGTTAGGTTGCCCTGACCCTAATTCCTTATCCTACAGCTAATATTGTGTCTGACTAAGCCAAGAAAACATCAGTCTCCAGGTTCTGTGGCAGGGCCAGCCTGTCTGCACAACCTCAAGGCTGACTACAAAGCTATTTCAGGAGATCAGTGCCAGCTCCAGTTCCACCCCTAACATGCACTGGCCACATCTGCTTTATACCCACGAGTCTAAACCCATTTTCACCATCAACAAGGGACCATACTAATTCTGCAATCACTCTAATTTTTATATTACTTATAATAAGCTTACCACTAGTTAAAGCTTAACTATACTGTTGTTGTGGGATTTTTAAGAATATAAACAATTGTCATTTGCAGAAACTTGTAACATGAATGTCAACAACCACAGGAATGGCCACTATCAGCCATGTGGGCGAGTTACCAACACAGTGTGGCCATCACCATGCCTTCCTGGAAGTACCTGTGTGATGGCCACAGTCAGCCCTTCCCTCTGTTAAAAGTCACACTGTCTACTCTGAAGGAGCTCAAAACAGTGCTGCCTGGTCACCACGTCTTCTTCAAAACTGGCACGCCGAAAGAAAAAGAAAAAACTGGCTTGCCACATTTGAGATGCTGCCAACCTCTGATCCTACAGAAATTGTCATTGCGATGGTCTCTGGACAATCTGTGTGGGCCTTGGTGGCCTCACAGAGAGCGACTACTGTCCTTTTCATCCACAGCCCGGGTCTGCGGCAGTCTCCCCTGGGGTGCTCCCTCTCTGGGCATACTGTTTCTAGAGCACTGCTGTCTTTAATTAAGGAGAAACAGGGAAACTCTCATGCTCCTCACTTCTCAGTGTGGAAGCTCAGGCTTAGCCTTACTCAGGTCTGCATGTACCTTTGCTAGAGCCTGAGTCCCACCCTAATTTGGCTGTATAAATTTACATGTGACTTTAATCCAAAATAGATGCACAACCCAATTCCTTGCCGGGTGGCTTGTAGAGCATCCAGAATAGTCTCTTCCTCGTGGAGCACTGATAAGCACTATTTGATGGTAATCTTCCTTGTCAAGCCTAACAGCTTCCTTCCATTGTCATCTGCAACATGTCATCTGCAACACTGTCATCTTCCATTGGCTGCTCAGCTACCCTCTTTCCCTGAAGTACAGAACCAGCTGAAGCGCAACTTGGGCATGCCCACTGCCCCATCCGTTCTCCCTTTAAGGGTCATCAGTGTAACCGCAGGCTCAAGTTCAACCTCCTTGGGAAATGTTTCTAAAGTAAGAAATAAATGCAGAGTCCAGAATCATCCTAAAAATTGTCCCCTAGCCACAGCACATTTTCACCCTGTGCACCCATGGTGCATTTGGAGTTACCAGTGCTCTGCCCATATTTAGTGCAAAGCATTTGCTTCAGTCACATGCTGAGGAAGAACTCCCGGGGAGATGAATGCCATTACAAATCTTGCCCTCAACATGAAACGCCAGTGATTGTTTATTAAATTGCTCTTCAAAGAGAAAATACTGGCAGGCAAGTATCATTAAAATGGAAGCAAAGGGAAATGCTGTAACCTTCAATATGGCATTTTTCTCCATTAACTCCAGACCAAGACCACTGGAACGGCCAGTAGAAACTTCTGGCCCTAAGCCCCATCAATTACCTTCATCCTAGCTCAGGGAGGGGTAATATAAACCATTCAATTTAAGTACTTCCAAACATCAGCATGAGAAAAAAAGACCCCAAAACCCCTTAACCTAACTCCACTGTCTCAATGGCTGTTGAGGACAAATTGCATTATCCACAAGTAACATTAAACATAAAAGACATACCCTCCAGTGAAAACCTTGCACAACTTTTCCAAGTAAGCAGAATTGATCACAGGGAACAATTACCATCTCCAGTCTGGATATTTATGACACAGCAGAGAGCCCATTTAAATTAATCAGTGGCTCATAATTTTAAAAAGAGCCACAGGAGAGGGAAAAGGCTTTTCTAAGCTTGTGATGGAAAGGGGGGGGGGCGGGGAGTACAGCTTCTTTCTTAATCGCCCTCTCCATTTGGTGACCTCCACACATCTTGTTTTTCCTTCCCCTTCAGAATCCCCATACCCTTCATCATCACCTTCACTAATGGACCTGTTGGACAACAATGGGAAAATGGGACATGAGGGCAGAACTCTAGGCTTCCCTCTGCTTCTATCAGTATATGAATACTGCAATTCATGCAGTTCATTGATAGATGGATTCATTCACTCATTCATTTGTCCCTTCATTGAATAAGCATGCATGAGTGGTTAGTACATGCCAAACATTGTTCTAGGTGCCAGAGTTAAAACAATGAACAGAAGAGATGACTCTCCTGTCCTCATGCAGCTTACCCTCTAGTGGGAAAAATTAGACAATATCCAAATAAACAAGTAAAATAGCATAATTTCAGGTCATACATTCTGTGAGAAGAGTAATGGGTGCAATTATGGCTATAATAGGTAACATAGCCAGGACCTCAATGAACCGAGGAAGTGAGCCACAGCAATTTCTAGTCTGTTACTCAAAGGGAGTAATGGAGAACCTTCAAATTACTTTCAATATTTCAGAAAGTTCAATAGAAACTGCATTATACCTATATAAGTTAACTAATATGATTCTTAGCTTTGGTGAGAAATACAACCATTTGATATGATTATTACTAATTATCTCCACCTAATCAACCAAATGACTAATCCTAATAAAAGTTGATTGAAATATAGAAAAATGAGTTACAACTTAACAAGTTATTAGTGCCTATGAGTGGAAAATATTTGTGATAAAATATTTGAGGCTGCCATCTATAAGACTAAACCCCTTCTATTTCCAGAATGGATCTTGAAAGTGTTCCTATTATGCAGAAGAGAAATAGCACCTTTATGTTGAACATAGCTGATTTTCAACCATGTAGTAACCAATTTCTCTCCCCTGTCCTATAACGAGATTATTTTTATGTGATTTACTATGATTTTAGTAGAGATTGTACATGGGCAGAGGAAATATAGCTGATAATGTTTTAGCCTTTAAAGATGTCCTTTTGAGGGCAATGATAAGAGAAAAAGCTGAAACTGTTAGCTTAAATAAAATTTAATAGAAACATTAGATTTCTGTTGCTAATTCTCTTCATGTTTCCCCATTGTTTCAGGTATGTAAACATTCATACAACTTTCATTAAGAAACATTGTGCATATTTTATAGATGCCAGCATACAAAATGCCATGTCTTCCCTCAAGGTGCTAATAGTTTAGTGACAATAAGAGTGTATTAAATAATACATATTTAATGCATACTTGAAATATAGGTTAAGTCTTACATTGTATCAATCAGGATTATGCTATAGAAAGAAACAATTCCAATGATTTAATGGTGCCAAAATTTATTTTTCACTCATGCCACATGTCCATTGAGAGTTAGCAGGAGGCTTAAGAATGGAAGGTGGTAAGGGTCATACAGAAAAAGTCAGTTCTTTATAAATTTCAGGGATCCAGGTGAATAAAGCAGCCACCATTTTGAATATTATTGGTTGCCATGTCAGAGAGAAAAGAAAACCCTGAAAAATCTCAAACAGGAGACTAAAGCTTCCAACATAGACGTGACAGGTAGAGTTTCCTATTATAATTCATTGGCCAGACTAGTCTCAGGGCACCACCCACCCACAAGGGAACAAGTAGTAGAATCCTACCATGTGCCCAGTAGGGAGAGTAGAGGACTGGAAATATTTCATGAACAGCAATAATGATTATTATAACTATAAAAGAGTCAAAGACCTGGTCACTGGCTTCAAGAAGCTTTTCTGCTTAAAAAAAAAATTGTTTCATCAACAAAGAAACTAAATCTTCTGCATCTCCTCAAAGGCCTATTTTAACAATGCCTTGGGGAAGTGTAATTATTTGGTTATTTATATCATCATGTTGAAAAGTCCAGCTTAGAACTAAGATGGCGGCAAAGGCAAAACACCTATCTTGCCGTCATAATCAGCAATTTTAATACTACAACTTAACGAAAGAACAAACACCTTCCAGAATCACCAGAAAGCTCGCCGAGTGAAAATTCCACAAATAAAAGTGAAGATAAGACACTGGGACTCGGAGGAGCGGTGGCGGACAGCGTTGAAAGATTCGCACAGAGAGAGGTTTGGAGTGCGTGCCGGCGGAGAGGGTGGGCGGCTGAAAACCAGCCAGTTTTCTCCAACAGGGAGACAAAAGCGTCCCACTGGACTGTTTCTCCAGCTCCGGGCGAAGTCCAGAGAACCCACTATCACACGGGGTGAAAAATGGACAGTGGGAGGGCACGCCGAAGCTCGGGTGCTGCGGGGGTCTCCCGGCTTGTGGAGAAGGCAGCTTGCACGAACAGCTCGGCTGCGTGACGGTGCAGAGAGCGTACCGCGACTTGCCTCTCATTCGGAAAACCCTCAGACTGCTTTGTTTTACGACCCTGGGTGAGCCATTGCGCATGCAGACTCATTTGGGGAGAGGCTGAATTCCCCGGCAGCCGATGGAGCTCCGCAGCAGCTCTCTCTCAGAGGTGCTGGCGGCCATTGCCCCCGGCACAGAGTCCCTGGGGCCGCATAAGGCGGAGCTAACGCTGTCTTCTTGGCCCGTAGACTCCGCCCATCCAACCTGAGCACAGCTGAGCTTCACAGACAATTGGCCTGGAGGTCAACCCTCCAAGTGCTAGCAACGATTAACTGAGCTTAACTTCAACAAGACTGTCCAGCCCATATCCACCTCAGGTAACCGGGGAGGCTGAGCCACTATCCCTAGTAGGAAGTCTACCACACAAAGCTAATTGACCAACTCAGGGAAGCAGCCACCATGCAGCAACATGGAAAGAAATCAGATGTGAAAGAAATGGAGGAAAAAAAACGACTGGACATGGAATTCAGAACCACGGTTATAGGGTTTTTCAAGAGGCTCCAACAAAAGATCGAGGCCTATAAGGAAATAAGCAAGACAACAAAGGAAATGAATGAGTCCTACAAGAAAATGAATAACACCCTCCAGGATATAAACGAGACCTGCAAAGAAATGATCAAGACCAACGTGGAAATGAAAGAAACCCTCAAGGATATAAAGGAGACTCTCAAGGATATGAAAAAGGACCAACCAGAAATTAAGCATACACTGACTGAAACAAAAAATATTATACAAAGACCTAAAAGTGCTCTGGAGCACCCCAAGAACCAAGTTAAAGATTTGAAATACAAAGAGGTAAAAGCCACTCAGCTGAAAAAGCAAGAAACCAAAAGAATCCAAAAAATTGAAGATAGTGTAAGGGGCCTCTGGGACAACCTCAAGCATACCAACATCCGAATTATAGGGGTGCCAGAAAAAGAGAGAGAGCAACACAATGAAAACCTATTTGAAGAAATAGTGACTGAAAACTCCCCACACCTGGTGAAAGAAATTGACTTAGGAGTCCAAGAAGTGCACCGAACCCCAATATATAGGAACCCTAAGAGGACCACACCGAGGCACATCATAATTAAAATGCCAAGAGCAAAAGACAAAGAGAGAATATTAAAAGCAGCAAGAGAGAAACAGTTGGTTACCTATAAGGGAGCACCCATACGACTGTCAGCGGATTTCTCAACAGAAACGATGCAGGCCAGACGCGAGTGGCAAGAAATATTCAAAGTGATGAACAGCAAGAATCTACAACCAAGATTACTCTATCCAGCAAAGCTATCATGCAGAATTGAAGGTCAGATGAAGTGCTTCGCAGATAAGAAAAAGCTAAAGGAGTTCATTACCACCAAACCAACATTATATGAAATGCTGAAAGATATTCTTTAAGAAGAGGAAGAAGAAAAAAGTAAAGATGAAAATTATGAACAACAAATACACATCTATCAACAAATGAACATAAAAATCAAGTGAATTGATAGGCTGTTGAACAGGATAGACTGGTGAATATAACAGGGACATGGACATAGAGAGGGAATGGACTGACAATTCTTGGGGAGAAAAGGGTTGTGGGAAGTGCAGCAAGAGACTGGACAAAAATCTTGCAACAATGGGAGAGAACAGTGGGGAGGGGGAGGTGAGGGTGGAGGGTGGGATAGGTACAGGGTGGAGGGAAGCTATAGGGGGATAAAAAGGGGAAACAATGTAATTAATAAACTGAACAATAAAGAAAAAAAAGAAAAGTCCAGCTTAATTGGAAAGTATGCTCTCTATTTGCCCTCTGCTTCTTCATGGGCTTTTGGAAGGTGATGGTGAGCCTTCAGAATTATATGCAAATGTAGTGTCCTTATGTATTTCGCAGGGAGAAGGCTTCTACCTCTTATTCAATTTCCAAACAAGTTCTTGACCTAGATTAATTAAAAACAAATGAATTTAAAAAAAAAAGTGTGGTACTGGGGGTGGGGGAAGAAGGAGGATCAGTTAGAAAAAAACAAAGCATTCCTGTAATGAAGTAGATTATGTGGAGGAACTGAGGAGATTACTTTCTAATCAGAAATAAATTCAGTCAGTGATTTCACGTAATAGTTGTGTGTGTGATATAAATATACTAGAGGCCCGGTGCACGAAATTCATGCATGGGGGTTGGGGGATGTCCCTTAGCCCAGCCTGCACCCTCTCCAATCTGGGACCCCTGCAGGGATGTCCAACTGCTCATTTAGGCCTGATCCTGGTAGGGTAGGATTAGGCCTAAATGGGCAATCCCACATCCTTCTCACAGTCTAGGACTGCTGGCTCCAAACTGCTCGCCTGCCTGCCTCCCTGATTACCCCTAACTGCTTCTGCATGCCAGCCTGATCACCCGCTAACCACTACCCTGCCAGCCTAATTGATGTCTAATTGCTCCCCTGCCAGCCTGTTGGGTCCCAACTTCCCTCCTCTGCCAGCCTGGTCACCCTTAACTGCCCTCCCATGCAGACTTGATCACCCCCAACTGCCCTCCCTTGCAGGCCTGATCACCCACAAATGCCCTTCCTTGCAGGGCCTGGAACCTCCCAACGGTCCTCCCCTGCTGGCCATGTTGTGGTGGCCATCTTATGTTCACATGGGGCAGGATCTTTGACCACATGGGGGCAGCCCTCTTCTGTGTTGGAGTGATGGTCAATCTGCAAATTACTCTTTTATTAGATAGGATAGAGGCCTGGTGCATTGGTGGGGGACAGCTGGTTTGCCCTGAAGAGTGTTCCAGATCAGGGTGGGGATTCCCTTGTGGCGAGGGGCGGCCTGGGAGAGGTGCCTGTGGAGGTTTTCAGGCTGGCCACGCCCCCAGCAATCCAAGTGAAGGCCCTGGTATCTAGGATTAATTTATGTCTACAATTAAAACTTTGTAGCGTGGAGCGGAGCCAAGCTTCTGCTCACTCTGTGGTGGCAGTCATTTCTGTTTGAAACTTTGTAGCCTAGCGTGGAGGCCTAGGCCGGCAACGGCAAGCTGAAAGGTTGGCTTTCTCTGTTACCAGGGAAACCCAAGCCTCTGTTCTCTCCAGCTCAGTAGCTGCTGCCATTTCTGTATCTTTTATAACTGAAACTTTGTAACATTGAGTGGAGGCCTGGGCAGGCAACTTGGCAGGCAGAAAGCTTGGCTTCCTCTGTTGCCAGGGAAACCCAAGTCTTCCTCCTGCTTTCAGTGATGGCAGCCATCTTGGTTGGGGTTTATTTGCATAATCTGCTCCTGATTGGCTGGTGGGTGTGGCTGTGGGCGTGGCTTGTGGGCGTGGCAAAGGTAAGGTCAAATTTGCATATTACTCTTTTATTAGATAGGATGTGCACATGTATACATACATATACATATGTATAGATATGTTGATAAGCCACATTGGCCTCCAAACGTTATAAATCCAGTCAAAATTCACACAGCTAGGAAGATATTGAGGAGCATTAGGAGTCATCAGGACAACTTCCTGACAATGTTCTTTCCTTAAAGATATAATTACTTTTATTCAAAGTCGAGAGAATCACAACAGAATCTCAAGGTTATAGTAAGTAATATAATAGCAAAGTCTTATCAATACAAAGGGGCTCACTGCAGGGGGCATGTTTCGCACTGGCCTCCTGACCAGGCATGGTGTGTGCCAGGGATCTTGCACATCAATTTCTCAGGGCTTATCCTCTCCCCGTCCAACTCCATATTTCTATCTAGCTGGGCACCACATACAGGTGATAATTAAACAAGCAAATCCTTCCTTAAGTACTCAAATACAGATGAAATCTGAGGGTTTTATTTACAACTAGAGGCCCAATGCACAAAATTTGTGCACTTGGCGGGGGTGGGGGGAGGTTCCCCAGGCTGGTCTGTGCCCTCTCACAGTGCGGGAGCCCCATGATCAATCTCCCAAAAGAGGTAGGCTCGGCCCACCCTCTTTGGGGCAAACCAGAGCCAGGGGACACCATGCCAGGGGTCCCCCCAGTCTCTCCACTCAGAGGCAGATCCCCGCCTCCAAGGCTCCACACACGCAGCCATGCCCACATGTAGCCTGAGCACCCACTGCACATGCAGCCTCCTGGTGACGGATTGTTACAGCGTGAGGGTGTGGCGTGAGGGCGTGACAACCACATAGGCTTTTACTAGTTTAGATTTCTAGCTTCTGAGAGAATCATAAAATGAGTGAAGTTATGAACAACCTCTCAACACAGACACACACATCCTGACACACTGATTTGCCTCCTTCCAGCCTGACTCACATGACCAAGGGCAGAGAGTTCTAACTAACTCAGATCTAATCACAAGAACAGGAGGCAGAGTCCATCAGACTCCTTAAAACATGCATCCTGATCCTTCACTCCTCCAGAACAGGGGGACACCTAGTTCCCAGCTTATTCAACCCCAAGGTGCTGTTTCTGCACCCAATTGGCTTTGATTGCCACCACCATCTCCCCCCCTCTGCCCCCCCCCCCCACACACACACACACGCACGCACTTCTGGCATTTCCTCTCTTTTTACACCTCAAGGCAACCTGTCCCAGACCATGTTAACCAATCAGATTGGGTACCTGAGCACTGGCTTGCATTCAGCCCAAAGGCCCTGATTGACATGTCTAGCTGGCAGGGACCCCTTTTTGGTGCTGACTTTGAAGTCGGGCAGCATTTTCTGAAACAAAATGGCTGGTCAAGGCCTCCCAGCAACACAAGCTCCTGAATGTGCCGTCTGTTGACCCTTCTTCACTTGATTCTCTGCAGGTGCTGCTTGCTGTGCTCTGTAGTTCCTATTGGGGATGTGCATCACCAGAGCTACACTGATGCACTGGGTTCCCAGCTGCAGGCAATGTGGGCAGTGGAGAGAGATGCTGCTTTCCTTCATCCTCAGGCACAGACCCTGCCAGCACCATGCACTCCTTAGGGATCCTCAGAGGGCCCCCCTCACCAGGACTTCCACATCCCTTTCTCAGAACCTGCCTGGGCTGGCCTGCCTTAGTAACAGCAAATAGCATCTGTCCTTGCCAGAATCTGTTCTGCCTTTTTTCTGCATAGCCAGGTGAGGAGCTCTGGGATGACCAGCACTAGGGTTCCCTGAAGGGGACCTGGGATGTCTGGAACCCAGAAATGGGAAGTAGCTCTCTCGGGGAGCCAAAGACTGTCCCACTTTGTGGTTACCCTGACACACTTCCCACCTCCACATGTTCCTCCTGCTTGGATCTGGAGTACCAAAGCACATCTCAAATCCCCCCTTCCCCAAAAAGAACACATGCCTAAAAAATACGGAAGAAAGATTTGCTGAGCAACAGTAGCTTTCGCTTCCTGGCTCATCACACTCAATGACACCATTCTTTTTTACCCAAAACAGAGTGACTTGTGACAAGCAAGGTAAACAAGCATCATCTCAGGTGCCAACTGCTTTCATTAGTGACTTTCTGGAGCACTTTGTCAAGGAAGCTCCCGAGGCCAAATTCAATGAGTGAAAGGAGTGCCACTGTCCTTCACTAACTCCGCTCACAGATGAGAGATTGGGGGAGAGGAAGTCATAGCATACATAGGTCCATGCAGTTGTCATCACCAACAGAGGAAATGCTGCACTCATTTAGGGTCATGCTGCCAAGCATTTGAAACCTGACTTTATCACTTACTGGTTGTGTGATCTTAGGCAAACTTCTTAACCTCTCTGGGTATCAGAAAACAGTATCGTTAAATGGGACTCATACCGGAAATTACTGTGAAAGAGACAAGATTTCACACACTAACAATGTCAAGATCACTCCCCTGAAAGGCAGAGGTTGGTCCACACACCCGGATAAAAGACTGTTCCTGGGTCATGGCTGTGATGTGGGTGGATGGCAAGGTGACTGTCAGAGCAATGTCCTTTGCAGTGAGGCAGGCAAAGAAATCAGGGGCAGATGCAGAGCAGAAATCAAAGTATATGGACTTGGGGGAAAGAGTAACCCATACAGCTCCAAGTGGATGGTGAGCCCAAGTGTCTCCAAGCATGAGTGGAAATGGCTGTGGCAGGGTTGTCATAAGGCTCCAGGGGGATGCTAGGAGAACCTAGAAGATAGAGCACACAGACCTGAGGTTGCAGCCTGAGCAGAGAAGGCACACTATAAATACTTCACTTCTCCTCACTGTCACCCACCCCTTCTCATTGCCAGTTTCTCCACAGCATATGCCAGGTGGTACCAAAGGGAATGAAAGGTTAGCAGAAACACCTTCACTGTTGTTGCCTTTGAAGTACCCTGATGACTGCAACCATCCAGTCCCTCCCTTCAGTTCTTCCAGGCAATCTCTGTCTGCTAAGGTGTTCTGTTCAAAAGTGCCATCTTCTCCTCACGGGGCCTGGAAAAGGGGCATCCCCATTGGCCACAGGAGGGTAAGGTATTGGGCACAACCTGTGTGGCCAAGGAATTACAAAGGCAGGTAGGAACAGCACAGACAGGGAGGGAACAAATCACAAAGGACTAATGAGAGGAGCCTCTAGGGAAGATCCCAGAGCAGGGCTCAGAGCAGAGAAGAGGCAGGGAGCTGGAGCTCACTGCTGCATGGGGAAGAGGCTCAGACCAGACCAGCAGCAAAACCAAGCGCAGCAATGGATGCGCTGTCCCTGGAGGATGTGTCCTTTGACCCAGGAACAAACTTTGTGTTTAGCATTTGGTTACTGAAAACAATATGTGTTACATACAATGACAAAATTCACCACTTTGTGCTTTTCTGAAATACTGAGAAAATCATTAACTCAATATTAGCTAGGAGAGGAGCCCGTCTGATTAGCAAAAAGTAGGAATGATGGAATATGTAAAAATAAATGTAGTTTGATCACATAGCAAGAAGGCACTAAAACTCATACAATGTAAACATAGTCAGGAATATTCTTGAATGAATATCTGTCCAGAAATATGTATTGTTTGTTGCCTCTTCTTGTGAAACCAAATACTGTGTGCATAATGTGGAGAGAAAAGGAAGGATGAAGGAGGGCTGGGGTGGGGTGGGGGTGGGGGAAGATGGTTCCTACACACAAAAAGTTTACATTGGTTGAGGAGTTGGAACATCAATACATAAAAATTTTCAGTCATAGATAAAATCCACGAATTGCCCTAACTGGTTTTGCTCGGTGGATAGAATGTCCGCCTGCAGACTAAAAAGTCCCAGGTTCAATTCCTGTCAAGGGCACATGCTCAGAATGTGGGCTTGATCCCCAGTAGAGGGCATGCAGGAGGCAGCTCATCAATGATTCATTTTCATCATTGATGTTTCTATCTCTCTCTCCCTCTCCCTTCATCTCTGAAATCAATAAAAATATGTTTAATAAAATAAATAAAATCCACAAATTAGATACTGGTATAATAAAGGAAAAATTGTGTGATACAAAGCAGAATCAAAGAAGAACTGAGTAGCTGGTGTTTGGAGGCAGGGCTGGCTTTGTGAAGAGAGACTTCTCTGAAGTTCTGCAGTTTTGGGAGCCCCTCATCTGAGAACTGGAGGGTTTATGGCAAGGCTTTTCAGGGTGTTGATGAGTCCTCAAAAGTAACATGCAAGTGTAGTCCCCTATGCATTTTCCAGAAATAAAGCTTCTATCTTTTATTTAATTCCAAATAAGTTCTTGACCAGGTTAATTAAAAAACAAAAGAATTACAAAAATAAGTAAAAATGTGTGAGGCTGGGTGTTGGGGGAGAAGGAGAAATAGTTAGAAGAGGGTGGATTTTATGTAGTGGGGGAGGGCAGGGAGTAAAAAGCGTGAGGTATGGGTGGTTTTTAAAGTATTGTATAGAATTTAGACTTGAGTAATGTAAGTAATTGGAAGTGACATGATGAAACTGGTGTTTATGGAAGCAAAATGGATTTGTAGTAAGCAGACAGCTGGGCAGAACAGAAGGACCTTAACATATGCAACAAAATGGGGAACCTGAATTGTAAGTTTGTTTCTTTAAAATTCTAGTGTGATGGCACTTTGTTGTTGCTGCTACTCATAGCCACAGCTCACGCTGGAAAAGGGACCCATGTTCGACAGAACCCGGTGATTTTGCTGAGCACCTAATGGATCTGGGTATGTGCACCAGTAATAAATCTTTGTTTCTAGGTTCCAGATCCTTCTCTGTGCTTCACTCTGTGGTGCTGAGGTTGGACAGTGCAAACCACATTTCTGTATGGCCACCTCATCTGTATTAGAGTCCACCAAGAGGAGACTCAAGAAGGGGACTGCAGGGCTGGTGAGGAGGAGGGGACTCCTTCCTGTCCATGTCCCACTCCTGTGGGTACCTCCCTCCCATAGCACTGCATTGAAGCAAGGGCAGCTCCCTCTCAGATCCTCTGCTGAATCCAGCTGACAGTTTTCCCACCACTTGCAGAACCAGCTTCATCACACCCCAGCCTCAGAGACACAAGCTTCAGCACAAGTTTGGGGCTTAGCTCCTTAGATCCCTCTCCAAGCTCAGTGACACCAGCTCCACAAGGCCTGCCTTCAAGCTTCTGTGTTTTCCTAATTCCAAGCCCTTCCCCTGTTCTCACAGTCCGGGAGGTGGTAGCTGCTTTCTGTAATTGCCTCCTCTGGGCACCTCAGTTTACTCTCTGTCATTTCAGTTAACTAGTTAACGATGTTATTTTAGTTAGCAATTCTTTACATGAAATTACCTGTTAAAATCACTGCTTGGTTTGTCTCCTGCCTGGACTCTGAACTAGAGGTCAAACCTGAGAGTTGTGTAGACATGCGCTGCCTTGCTGTGCATCAGAAGGGGAAGAAACTGAAGCTCCTAGAGCAACCCAGGAAAGAGAAGCAGCTGGGAGCAGGGGTATGGGATCCAGCAGATAGGCAGTTTAGAGACACCTGAGGACAAAGGGCATGGAAGAGCATCTTCAGAACTGCCCTGCCTGCTATATCCTCCTTCTTTCCTTTCAAACCTCTGGCAAAGTCTACTCCATCCATAGTGCAGGAGAACTGTAAGATTGTTAGTCTTAAAGATCTTTTGAGAATCTGAAAGACTAATGTGATGCCAAATAGTGTCAATTTTTACACTGGTAGGAACTGATCATTATCCTCATCACAGCTGTTAAGGAAAAGCTAAATGAGTCTTTGATTAGCAAAATGAGTTTTTGGTCAGCCAAGTCTTCAAAGCAACAACTAACCAGCATCAGCACAAGTTTGGGGCTCACCTCCTTAGATCCTCCCTCCCTAGCTCAGCATCATCGCTCCAAAGGCCTTCAAGCTTCTGTGTTTTTCTAATTCCAAGCCCAGCTGTTTCTCTTTCCTGCATTGCTCTGTAGAAATTCAGTTCACAGAACTGCATGCTGAACCGTGGGGAGGACATTACTATAGAGAGGGGTTGGTGGAACTGCCAACTAGCCAAAAATTCCAAAATATCCTATCAGTTTTCTACTAATACAAATTTTTGTTCTTGTCTTTCTCTGTTCACTTTAAGGCAGAGAAAAAGATGGCATTTCTAATGAGCTGCTCATCCGTACTTGGTCACATTGAAGGAGGATTTTCATCCCTTTCAGTCACAGATGAAAGATAGTTTTTTTTAAAAAAAAAGAAAAGAAAACTTTAAAAAAATTGTCCTAAAGATGTTACAGCTCACAAAATTTCTTATAACGTCTTATAGCATTTCTTTTACCATTCAGAGAGACCATTTATTGGGTTTATTTCTTAGG
Organism: Antrozous pallidus; assembly: GCA_027563665.1. Classification (NCBI taxonomy): domain Eukaryota; kingdom Metazoa; phylum Chordata; class Mammalia; order Chiroptera; family Vespertilionidae; genus Antrozous; species Antrozous pallidus. The sequence goes on from CM050515.1 coordinate 13,301,983, forward strand.
TATGTCTCCGCTTTTTAATAAGCAATGTCTTTGAGTTTGTTAATGCCCTCCATACCTTATTATCTTCTAGCTGTGTGTCAGGAGGTCCAGGACAGTGCCTTTTGATGAACTGTGCTTTAGGGCAGAACCACGAAGGAGGGGCAGAAGGCCCATGGATGATGTGATGCTTTGATGGGCACAGCCTGCCTGGGGGCAAGCTTATTAGTCTATTAGCTCCTGCTCCCAACCCTCACACTGGTCTTTATGAAGTCATTACTGGCCCCCTGGTACACCATCGTAGGCAAGGCAGGAGAAATTTATAGCAATCAAAGTCCATAGTAAAGCAACAACAACTTTAAGAGGCAGTTTGTTCAATCAAATTAAAAATGAAGTTTTCCTTTTCTTCCTCATTCCTGGAAGTAAGTCTCCATTTTCACTGAGTTAATAAATAAAGTTGGTGCAAACAGACCTTCTAAGCTCTCTGGCAGGCTAATAATTATCAGTGCCTAACAAACTGCAGCCATTAGTATTATGTGCCAGGCATTGTGCTAAGCACTTTATATGCATTATCTCTCACTTCATCTTTCAAAGAACACTGAGTGGTAGGTATCAGTATCCACATTGCACAAATGAGGAAACAGTGGTTGATATGGAAGAGGTTAAACTTCTTAAGGTTTCTTAGCTACCAAAGAATATGGCTGGCATTGAACCCAGATCTTTTAGATTTGGTAGCTCATGTTCTTACCCACATGGTTTAAAATGATCTGTTCCTGGTTGTATAATTATGTAGCCAGTTACATACTGGGCACAGCCTGATCTTATATTTCACTTAGGAAGCAGAAAATTTGTGAAGACAAACTCTGTTTGGCATGGCATATTAGAAATCACTGTAGAAATTCAGTTCAAAGAACTTCATGCTGAACTGTGGGAAAGATATTACTGAAGAGAAGGGTTGGTGGAACTCCCGAAGACATCACAGACCCTGGGATCTGCTGTGTTCCACAATTGATCACTGCCTGGACTGGAGATGCCACCATTATAAATTGACAAAGTAGATGTCTTTAAATGAGAAAAACTAGGTGGTAAAAAGTGAGGAGCACACTCATTCATTTTATAAATTCCCATTGAACATCTACTATGTGTCAGGGACTGTACAAAAAATACAGCAATGAACAAGACTAATGAACCCCTTGCCTTCAAGGAGCCTTTCTCAGGTCAAGAGGGGGGATTAGTAGACTCTTTGTGAGAGTGATTTCTCAATGTATCTTTAAAAAAATTAAAAATAAAATCCTTAAAATGCACCTAAACTCTTCCTATACTTCTATTCTCATTCATTTCTTCCTGAACAATTTGCCTTAGACTCATAAACAGTGGGGAGCGGGGCCATGACGAGCTGTGGTGGCCTCGGGTAGGTTGTGGGAGCCTGGCTGGAGTGGGGAGGCTGTCCATACAGGGGAGCACTGCTCTGGTTCAGAAAGTCAGAGCCTGAATGAGTTAAGAAAAGAATCCACATGGAGGCAGCGGGGTGAGGAAGAGTGTGTGATATAGCAAAATCACATCTAGAAATTTATTTTAAGGAGGTAAACATCAAGAAAATTGTGCCAATCATCTACATGCAAAAGTGTTGCTCACACAATTTATAATAATAAAAGCATAATATGCAAATCAACTGAATGGCTGAACAGTGGAGCAATAGTCCAGGCAACCATGCTATGACACCCATTGGCACCAGGACAGCTAAGGCAGGTGCCATAAGATTGGTGGTGGGCCTCACCATCACCCCATGATTGCCCCACAGAGGGAAGCCCAGGCCACTGACCATGGGTGGCGGCAGGTGGGCAGGGCCTCTCTCTGTGGGAGCGATCCATCACCCCAAAGAGGGAAGCCCAGGCTACCTGGCCAGCAGGTCTGCAGTGGGTAGCCAGGGCCTCCCTCTGTGGGTGATAAAATTTTGTGCACTTAGTCTCTAGTCATTTATACTAGCAAAAATCTGAAAAAAAAAAATTCAAATGACCAACCAGATAACGAATAATTAGGGATCCCAAGTAGATTTACATGTTTGAATATTTATTAAAATGGCTGGGGTGCCATTAAAGATAAGTGGGGAAAGAAAAAGCATTGGTTCCAGAAATCATTGGTTCCCCATTTGATAAAGCAATTGGATACCAATTTCACACAATTCACAAAAATCACTTCCTGGTAGAGCTAAACATGAAAGTCAAAACTAATTTTAAATGTTAGAAGAAAATAGGAAGAAAGGTCTTCATGGATTCAAAGTATGAAGAGTGGGTTCTTAAGCCACAAAAGTCCCCAACCTTAAGGAAAAGGAGTGATAACTTTTGCAACATTAAAATTAAGAATTTTTTTTCATCAAAAGATCCCATAAAGCAAGTGAAAACACAAGTCAATAGCCGGTAGATAATGTTTGTAATTTTTATAACTGACAATGAATTCCTCAAGAAAGTTAAGGATAATACAAACAACCCAACAAGCAAACAGGCAAGAGATACTAGTATGAATGGGTATTTTACAAAGCAGAAAATAAATGAATCATGGAAATGCAAATTAAGCCTCACAGAAGTACCACTTGATAAGCACTAGGTTGGCAGAGTTGTTTTTGTTGTTTTTTTGTTTGTTTGTTTGTTTGTTTCTGTTTGTTTGCTTTTTTTAACTCTAACAGTATCAAGAGCTCTTAAGCACTGTTTCTGGAGTGTAATTTGACACAATTAACTGAAAAAGCAATTTGGATTAATCCTGCACTGGCCTTACCACCCAGTGATCCCAGTGGAAGAATATCCACCCAGAATGGGTGGCTCAGAGGCACTTGAACAGAGGCACCAGAAGGCAGGTAGGCACAAGAATGTTCTTAGCCATGTGGATTATGTTGAATAGTGTCCTCCAGAAATTTGTATCTTCCCCAGAGCCTCAGAATGTGGCCTTATTTGGAAATAAAGTAGTTGCAAATATAGTTATTTAAGTAAAGATGAGATCATACTAGAAAAGGTTAGGCCCTTAATTCAGTATGACTACTCTCCTTGTAAGCTGAGGAGAAAAGATAGAAACACGCACAGTCAATGGAGGCAGTGGCATTGTAGTGTGAGTTTACAAGCCAAGGAACACCGAGGATCGCTGGTAACACCCGAGGCTAAGAGAAAGACTCCCCTCGTGCCTTCAAAAAGAGTGTGGCCTGCCAACCCCTTGAGTTGGCACTAGTCTCTAGAACTGTGAAAGGAAAAACATCTGCTGTCTAAAGCCATCCAAATTATGGTATTATATTATAGCTACCCTGGGAAACTAACACATTGTATTATTTATAGTAGCAGGAAAGTAGAAATAACCAAATAAATAAGTAAACTGCAGAATATTCATATAATGGAAAACTGTACAACTGTGAAAATAACTGAACACATCAGCATGGAGAACAACATTCCCCTTTTAATCACTTATTAAAATTCTGCTGTTGGAGAACCAAGATGGCGGCATAGGTAAAACACCTATCTTGCGGTCATAATCAGCAATTTTAATACTACAACTTAACGAAAGAACAAACACCCTCCAGAATCACCAGAAAGCTGGCCAAGTGAAAATTCCACAAATAAAAGTGAAAATAAGACACTGGACTCGAAGGAGCGGCGGCGGACAGCGTTGAAAGATTCGTGCGGAGAGAGGTTTGGCGCGCGCACCAGCGGAGAGGGCGGGCGGCTGAAAACCGGCCAGTTTTCTCGAACGGGGAGACAAAGAAGTCCTACTGGACTGATTCTCCAACTCTGGGCAAAGTCCAGGGAACCAACCCACTATCATACGGGGTAAAAACTGGACAGTGGGAGGGCACGCCAAAGCTTGGGTGCTGCGGGGGTCTCCCGGCTTGTGGAGAAGGCAGCTTGCGTGAACAGCTCAGCTGCATGACCAAGCAGAGAGCACTCTGCGACTTGCCCTCTCATTTGGGAAACTGTCAGACTGCTTTGTTTTATGACCCTGGGTGAGATGTTGGGTGTGCAGACTCATTTGGGGAGAGTCTGAATTCCCCAGCAGCCAGTGGAGCTTGGCAGCAGCTCTCTCTCAGAGATGCTGGTGGCCTTTGCCCCCGGAACAGAGTCCCTGGGGCCGAATAGGGTGGAGCTAACACTGTCTGCTTGGCCCAAAGACTCCGCCCATCCAACCTGAGCACAGCTGAACTTCACAGACAATTGGCCTGGAGGTCAACCCTCCAAGTGCTAACAATGATTAACCTGAGCTTAACTTCAGCAAGACTGTGCAACCCATATCCACCTCAGGTAACTGGGAAGGCTGAGCCACTGTTCCTAGTAGGAAGTCTACCACACAAAGCTAATTGACCAACTCAGGGAAGCAGCCACCATGCAGAGACATGGAAAGAAATCAGATGTGAAAGAAATAGAGGAAAAAAAACGACTGGACATGGAATTCAAAACCACTGTTATGGGACTTTTCAAGAGGCTCCAACAAAAGGTCAAGGCCTATAAGGAAATAAGCAAGACTTCAAAGGAAATGAATGAGTCCTACAAGGAAATGAACAAGACCCTCAAGGATATGAATGAGACCTGCAAGGAAATGATCAAGACCAATGTGGAAATGAATGAGTCCTACAAGGAAATGAAGGAGACCTTCAAGGATATAAAGGAGACTCTCAAGGATATGAAAAAGGACCAAACAGAAATTAAGCATACACAGACTGAAATAAAAAATATTATACAAAGACCTAAAAGTGCTCTGGAGCACCCCAAGAACCAAGTTAAAGATTTGAAATACAAAGAGGTAAAATCCACTCAGCTGAAAAAGCAAGAAACCAAAAGAATCCAAAAAATTGAAGATAGTGTAAGGGGCCTCTGGGACAACCTCAAGCATACCAACATCCGAATTATAGGGGTGCCAGAAAAAGAGAGAGAGCAACACAATGAAAACCTATTTGAAGAAATAGTGACTGAAAACTTCCCACACCTGGTGAAAGAAATTGACTTAGGAGTCCAAGAAGTGCACCGAACCCCAATATATAGGAACCCTAAGAGGACCACATCAAGGCACATCATAATTAAAATGCCAAGAGCAAAAGACAAAGAGAGAATATTAAAAGCAGCAAGAGAAAAACAGATGGTTACCTATAAGGGAGCACCCATACGATTGTCAGCGGATTTCTCAACAGGAACGATGCAGGCCACACAGGAGTGGCAAGAAATATTCAAAGTGATGAACAGCAAGAATCTACAACCAAGATTACTCTATCCAGCAAAGCTATCATGCAGAATTGAAGGTCAGATGAAGTGCTTCGCAGATAAGAAAAAGCTAAAGGAGTTCATCACCACCAAACCAATATTATATGAAATGCTGAAAGATATTCTTTAAGAAGAGGAAGAAGAAAAAGATAAAAGTGTAAATTAGGAACAACAAATACACATCTATCAAGTGAATCTAAAAATCAAGTGAATTAATAAGCTGATGAACAGGATAAACTGATGAATGTAACAGAATCCCGGACATAGAGAGGGAATGGACTGACAACTCCTGGGGAGAAAAGAGGTGTGGGAAGTGCAGCAAGAGACTGGACAAAAATCATGCAACTATGGGAGAGGACAGTGGAGGGGGTGAGGGCGGAGGGTGGGATGGGTACTAGGTGGAGGGGAGCTATAGGGTGAAAAAAAAGGGGAACAATATAATTAATAAACTGAACAATAAAGATAAAAAAGTTTACAGATTAAAAAAAAAGAAACTATGTAAGAATGTTGAACATATTGTAACTATCACTTCCCCTAATTCTATCTAATAAAAGAGTAATATGCAAAAAAAAAAATCTGCTCTCTCTCCGAGACCCATTTCAAGTCCCACCCACTATAATGGCTACCATGTACCAACTTCTGCTTTGTTTCAGCATCATACATAGCCTGGCTTGCCTTATCTCTAATCTCGACAACAATACTTGTATTAGATATTATTAGCTTTATTGAGAAAAGGAGAAAAGCAACATGCTAAGCCACTAAATGACTAACCGTGACTCCTGGATCTACATCCTTTCTGTCTTTGGCTCAGATCCTTGAAACTGGTCCCCCCGCCCCCCAAAACTGCAGCTAACTGGAGAAATGGTACCAAGTTGGGGTGTGTAGCAATTAACTTGACTCTTGATTATCTTCAATCCACTTAATTTTAACCTTTCAAGTATTGCTTTCTAAATACCTCATGTCTGATACAGTAGTTCTCCCCCTATTCACAGGGGGATACATTCCAAGACCCCCAGTGGATGCCTGAAACCAAGGATAGTACCAATCTTATATATACCATTTTTTTCTATATACATACAGACCTGTGATAAAGTTTAATTTATGATCTGGGCACAGTAAGAGATTAACAACAATAACTAAGAATAATCATGACAACATATTGTAATGACAGTTATGTGAATGTGGTGTGTTTCTTAAAATGTCTTGTACTCCACTCACTTTTTCATTATTAATTTTTTTAAAAAACTTGGCCAGGGTGGCTCTGTTGGTAGGAGTGTCATCCCACACGCTAAAAGGTCTCTGGTTTGATTCACGTCAGGACACACACCTGGGTTGTCGGTTCAATCTTCAGGCCCCAGTGGGCACTTGCACAGGAGGAGGCAATGAAAGATGTTTACAACTCACATCGATCCTCTCTCTCTCTCTCTCTCTCTCTCTCTCTCTCTCTCTCTCTCTCTCTCTCTCTCTCCCCCCCCCCATCTCTAAAAATCTGTGAAAATGTCTCAGGTGAGGGTTTTAAAAAGGATTACTTGAACACCAGCACTGAGATATCACAACAGCCTATCTGACAACTGAGATGCTCCCTAAGTGACTGAGAGGCAGGGAGCATCTACAGAGTGAGGATGTGAGGATGTGCAGATACTGGATGAAGGGATGGTTCATATCCCAGGCCAGACACCATGAGATTTCGTCATAAGAATCAGAATGTGTCATTTTAAACTTAAATATTTTTTATTTCTGGAATTTTCCATTTACAGTGGACCCAGTTCACCCTTGAACAATGCAGGGATTAGAGGTGCTGACCCCTGCACAGTCAAAAATCCTCATTTAACTTTGGACTCTGCTATAGTCAGCATGTCACATCCACAGATTAAACCAATCATGGATCAAAATCAGTATTTTCACTTAGGTTAAAAGTCTGCTATTTAAAATGCAAAAATGCTGTTTTTTATTCATGTTTGGTAGAATCTGTGTATGCAAAACCTGCAGATACTAAGGGCTGGCTGTATTTATTGGGGGAAAAAAATCCTAAAGGTAGAGCCCTGCAGTTCCAATTGGTTTGGTTCAAAGGTCAGTTGTAATACTCTCAGAGGGTGGTTGACCTCAGGTAACTGAAACCTTGGAAAGTGAAACCACAGACAAGGAGGGGCTGTATTTCATTTACAGTCATCAGCTCCATAAAAATAATGTAACTGCCTTGTATGCCCCGGCTAATATATAGATAGAAACCTAGCAAACGTTTGTCATTTGAATGTTTATTAAATCTCTATTATGCCAAGCCCTTTACTCAGCGGCTGAATTGAATCAAATTAACTGGAGCCTGTCACATCCAGTCATTCAATGAGCAAATGGCCAAAAATATACAGAGAATGCTACTTTATATATTTGTGTTTTCCCTTCCAGAGCACATGCAGTGCACACAACTTAGTGAAGCTAAATAGAATGAGGGGACTATCCAATGTGAGCAATGATGGATCCACTTACCATCTGGGGACAAGCTGAGTTTCTGTGCTTCCTCTTTGGCATTTCTCTATGTTGTGCATCCAGCAAAAGGGAAGGATTAGCAGCTTCCAGATTGCTGGAGTTTATAGACTGTAGCAGATAGAGAATAAGCAAACAGATTAATATGTATTAAATTACTGTGTTAGTCCTCATTATTTCCAAGTTCAGCACTTGTGTGTACATGTGAAAGTGGCATTTATCCATGCCCTGGCCATGGAGCTGATTAAAACTGAGTCACTTTGAAAATCAGCACAGCAGTAAAAGACAGCATCCCAAAACTATTCTCTCTCTCTCTCTCTCTCTCTCTCTCTCTCTCTCTCTCTCTCTCTCTCTCTTCTATTCACCCCCTCAGGCACCTGCAAAATTATTACTTGATTTACTGGTTCATCAACCTACAGTATCACATGACCAAAAAAGACTTTGTTAGGTTAAGGTTCCAACACTTTTATTTTACTTGCAAAATGTGATTTAGAAATTCTTCTTATCCTGGATTTTGGACAAGAAAATGTGACTAACAAGGCCATCAGAGACACTACAAAAAATATGTCTCATTGACTACCGAGTTTCAGGCTCTCTTGGGAATAGCAATGCCTAAAGACAGGACCCCTGGAGAAGCAGTGCCTGGAGATAAATGTTTATCCAACCCCAAAACACAGTGCTCTATCCTGGAGAAGGCCTCCTAAAATACAGACAGAATAGACCACTGAAGGAGAAAAGTGTTGGCATTGTGGGTCACTTCTGAGTGTTCCAGAACCAATGACATAAATCTGGCCCCCTCAGGAATCAGGTCATCTAGCCTTTCTAGGTGTAAGGAAATGTTGAGGGTTTGAATAACACTGAGTTGGGCATAAATTCTAGTTCTGCCTATGTTTAATGATATGGACATTGACACTTAAACAGTGCTCAGAATCTGTTAAATAGTGTTAATAATGCCTGCCCCAATGGGTTTTTATAAGGATAGAAAAATAAAATATCTTTGAGAGTAAAGACGTGTCTCATAGTAGGTAAGCAATGTAGTTTTTCCTTTCTCATTTCCCTTTCCCATCACTAAACCTCTGGCACAAGTAGTGACTTCTGTTGGCTAGAACTATACATACTATTAATTCAAATACACTTCCTTACTGTATTTATCCTTTATTATTTGCAATGTTCCATGTGACTTCTAAAACTACAATCATTTCTTTTGTAAACATAATCTCCTCATCCCTCATAACTCAATGAAAATACCATGAAAACTATTTTCAGGCACCATAATGACATGAAACTTTATGAACTTACCTAAAACTAGAGGCCTGATGCATGAATCATACATGGGAGGGGTTCCTCGGGGTGACCTGTGAGTATCAGTCCCTACTCACACCGGCAGCCTCGGAGTCCCTCAGCCCTACCTAGCACCCTGCCTTGGCCTGACACCACCCCTTCACCTGTTCCACCATCTGGCCTATGGGGCAATCAATCAGGGCCCAGCTCTCCCCTCCCCACCTGGTTCCCTCAATGCCTGGGAGCTGGGCAGTGGACTCCTCGCCCCACTGCTGCCATTGGTCGCCATCTGCAGGGCAATCAGCAAGGCGATCAGGCCCCCACTCGCACCCACCTTGGCCTGGCACCACCTGTACACCTGCTCCACCATCCCGCCACAGCCCCACTCTCATTGGGGCCCATCAGGGGCAGCAGTGGAAGCACTGGCAGCACTGCATCGCTGACGCCCACCATGTTCCACACCGCCTCCTAGTGATCAGCGCACGTCATAGTGGTCAAACTCCTGGTCTCCCAGTCGAACTACCACTAGAGGGGACAATTTGCACATTAGCCTTTTATTACATAGGATGTTTCAACCAAAGAAAAAGAAACTGTTAAAAGCCACATACACATAATGTCAATACAAAATATTATAACAACTAATTAATGCTAAATTATATATCCATGTAGTCTTTTGGGGGGCAATTTAGAATAAAACTATACTACCTCCAGCTATGAGTTTTTCTCACTTGAGTTTATCCTACTTGCCTGTTATCTATGAATTATGTCACTCTTCTGAGACATTAAGAAAACATATTGGGTTGAACCCCATGAATTTGTTGATATTTGGGCATTGCTTATTGAAACAGCAATCTCATAAATATTTAACTTGGTAGAACCAGGCCAGGGATAAGGGAATTAAATCAGAACAGATCCTGAGAAACTGTGGTTGGGCAGATCCCAAGCCCATGGAGATTTTGGTTCCCCATCACCAGATTGCCATGTTATTGCTGGCATACACATTTTGTAGGTCTGGCCAGCTTGACATTGTTATTGAAATTCTCTCCCCACTAGAGGGGCTTTCCCAATAGATGCATAATTATGATCGCCATAAAAGGCAGTGATGAAAGGGCTAAAACCATTATCTCCACAGCCAGACAGACAGAGGACAGCAGGCTAGGTTAGCAGAATTCATCCAACTCTCCACCTTGTGAGCACCATACCCTCTTAGGGAGTTGTCATCCCATCCTGAAGCTAATAACATTGATCACTAGCCAACTTAGAAAGGTTAATGGAAGGTTTTAGTGATAGGAATATTTCTACAAAGTCGCTGTTCCTGGGAATCAGAATATAAGAACATAAGAGGACCATGAGTATGGCATCACCAATAAAAAGGTTCTACAACCAACTCATTTCACATATAGGACCCTGTGGCACTGTAAAGTGTTTCATCCAATTCTTCAGGTATGGGCCAGCTAACAAGAAGCAGACATAATTCTAGACTTGCTCCCTAATCTCTCAAAATTGTCCTGCAAACTAAAAATGTGTTTGAATTGTGTTTTATTTTTAAACTAGAGACCCAATGCATGAAATTCATGTAAGGGTAGGCCTTCCTTCCCCAGGCTGCTGGCTTCACAGCCCAGCTCTCACAGCCCAATGCCTGGGCCCCACCCCTCAACCTGCACCCACATTGGCCTGACACTGCCTGCATCTGCCACCACACATCCCCAGTTCCCTGGTTCTGCAGAGTCCCCCCCCCACCCCTTGATCTATTGCCCTGCCAAAGGTAACCTGAGCCTCTCTCTTTGGGGCAATGGTGGAGCCCCCCAATTGATCAACCTGCCGTCCAGTGGCCTGGGCCTCCCTCTGTGGGATGATTGTGAGGTGATGGCAGGGCCCCCCAACTAATCACATGGCACCTGCTTTGGCTGGCCTGGTGCCAATTTGTGTCATAGTGTGGTCATCCAGAAGGCCATCTGGACAGTCATTCTGCTATTCAGTCATTCAGTCAATTTGTGAATTACACTTTTATTATTATAGATGGGAAGCTCAGCAGATGAAATCATGTGTCCTCACCTACCCACACAGCTTCAGCTCACGGTCCATCCCACCCACACCAATCTTTGGTTGTTACAGCATTAGGGCCACTGGGTTTTTATACTATAGACTAGAGGCCCAGTGCACAAAATTTGTGCAGGGGGAGAGGGGATTCCCTCAACTCAGCCTGTACACTCTCACAATTCAGGATGACTGGTTCTAACTGCTCACCTGCCTGCCTGATTGTCCCTAACTTCCCCACACACACACTGGCCTGGTTACCCCTAACTGCCCCACCACCACCAGCCTGGTTGCCCCTTACTACCTACCGCCTCTGCCAGCCTGATTGCCCTCAACATTCCCCTCCACTGGCCTGGTCACCCCTCACTGCCCCCCCTCTGTCAGCCTGGTTGCCCCTCACTGCCCCCCCTGCAGGCCTGGTTGTCCCCAATTGGCCCCACTATGGGCTTGGTCACCCCACTGCTGCTCAGTCATTTGGTCGCCCCTCACTGAATTCCCTGTGGGCCTGGTCACCCCCTGCAGCCTGTCTGGTTGTCTGTTTGGTTGCGATGGTCACTTAGGCTTTAATATATACATATAATCTGTATAATTTAGCCATACAATATTCTGACCTGGTAATGCAATCAGACTAATAAGATAATATACAAACCATTCCCCATTTGAAAATCTGTATGGTAGAAAATTAAGAACAATACTTCCCACTGAGTTCTACCAAAAACCTAGCTGTGACAAGTTAGTTCCCTAGGTCTGGGGAAGGGGAAACTGCCCTGGTCAAAACTCCCTCATTCCTGCAGGGTACCCTAGAGATATGGAGAAGCTGGATGTGTCAGATAATATTTACAAGCACCTCATGATTTGTCCACATTTGTGTAGAGTTTTTTTTGTGTTTTTTTTTTTAATTAAGAATTATATTTGAGAACCTTCTGTGTTTAGGTCAGTATAGTGAAGTGGCCGGCCAACTCATTAATCAATAAAGCGGCATACTGCGGCTCGCGAGTCGCATGTGGCTCGTGAGCCGCAGGTTCCTAACCACTGTCACAGTGCAAAGCACTGTTCCCTGTTGATGGCGACACTAGGGGTCTTCGGTAATACAGATTAACTGTGCACACAGAGACTCTGAGTGTAATCACACCCAAGTTTTCCTAGGAGGCTGTCGTCCTTGGTAATTGGGAAAGTCTGAAGGCTCAGATTTAACCTGAACACAAGACTAGTGAGTTATTATCCTTCACCTACATCCCCCCAACAACCCATGGAGCTGAACCCCCAGCTCCATCCAGTGGAGAGGGAAGGGAAAAGATGGAATAGAATTGCTAAGAATTCAATAGGAAGGCCAAACACAGGAAGAGAAAGAACAATGAGTAGCAGCAGCCAGGGGGCCTGAGTGTGGACCAGAAGGGTTAAAGACACTGGAGGACAATGGAGGGCTCATGGGAAAGGTTCTCTTATGGTCCAGAGAAGTAGAGATGAAAGAAGAGGAATGGAGGATAAAGATCCAGATTGCCCACTAAGGAGCAGTTTGGGGGTGTTGACTAAGGTCCAGGAGCCACTCCCAAATACCACCCAAAGTGGACTCTGAATGAATTACAGGGGACACCTTGAGATTGAGGTGAAGAGCTATATGTGTGTACGTGTGTGCGCGCAAGCACACTAGAGTCCACCCTTCTAGGCTATTTGTTTTGCCCATCCTCTTCACCTTATGTAAATACTTGCTCAGTAAGACTTTGTATTTTGTAATGGACTTTACTGTTGTGCCATTCCAGTGTTCATGTGTATATTCATTATTTAACTTATTTAGCACTTATTCAACACTAAGTGCTAGGGGTTAGAGACAGCGCAGTAAACTGGACAGACAAGCTCTGGCACACATGGAGCTTACCAATGTGAGACAAACAACTGAAAAGTGAATGAATTCATTAAGATTATGTCAAGTTCTCTGAATAAGCAGAGTGATGCAATTGAGAACTTGGATGGAAGGATGACATTGGACTAGGGTGGTCAAGGAAGACTTTCTGAGGATGTGATATTAAGGTGACATCTGATTGAGGAAAAGGAGCTGCCCAAGAAAGAACCATCCCAGTAAGCAGAATGATGATGATGCAAGTGCATATGAAAAAACAAAACAGCAGCAACAGTCTGTGTTGCTGTAAGGCAAGAACAAGGGAGAGACACAGGGATCCTATGGGGGGAAGGGGTTACATAGGGTCTTCTGAAAATGAGATAACATGGGTTGTTTGGGGTTCTTTTTCCTAAGTCCATGGACACCATGGAAAGTTCTTAGCAAGAAATGGAATGCTCCCACCTTTTTGAAAGATCTCCTTTTAGGTGATACTTACAAAAGACCAAGGATAGAGGATGGTGACTCAGAGTAGAGAGATAGCAACAGAAAGGAAGAGAAGGGACAGATTTGAGACATTGTTGGCATATAAAAGACTTGCTAATGACCTAGACATGGAGGAGTTGGAAATGTTAAGGGCAGAAGAAAAAAGATTGTGACATAGAATGTCAAATAGTTCACTGAAAACTAAACATTTCAGCTAAATTTTGACATTGCACCTACATCATGAGAACCTCTAAATACATAGTAAATATGGAGTTTGCTTCATGTTTAAGTTTACTTTTTTTCTTTAGTAACAGATATAGACACATCAGTGGTGTCTCCTTCAAAGCAGGCACCTTGGATGTCCATATTTCAGTTAGAACCAATGTGTTCCCAGAACTCACCTACCTATATTGACAAAAAGATCATGTTTCCTTACTAATCCAAATTGCCATGACTTTGAGGCCAAATGCATGACTTGAGTTATCTTCTCCCATGGACATTTTGGAAAATGACAGAGATGTTGGATATGACATCCATTGTTTTCAATAGACACTTGTCATCCTTCCAGCCACACTGACCCCAAGCTCTGCCAGTCCCCTTGAACAAGCTGGAAACTAGTTCTCCAGGCTGGTTGGCCCTCCCCATAGCAAGGTACTCCAAGTGCAAACTCCAGTGAGAAACAGTTACATAGAACATTTTACTGGACATTCAGAGTTGACACAATCACAACTCAGGGAAATATTCATATGCTTATTAAAAGTAGTTACTCTACAATATTATCGACTATATTTCCTAAGCTATAATTTACATCCCTGTGACTATCTGAAACCAATACAGAATAATGTAGAATGTAATTGAAAAATAAAAAAATTTAAAAGTGATTACCCTGGAGCAGGAGAGGGAACATCCAGCCTGGGGCCGCATAAGACCCGGGAAATCATTTGGTCTGACCCTGCCAAGGCAACCACAGGTGGGACTCAAAATTCAATAAACCTAGGAGCTTTTTCCATAACGACATAAATGTATATTAAGCAGATTATCTTAAGTGAATGATGTTATAAATATCCAAATGGCCCTTGGCCAAAAAAAAAAAAAGGTTCCCCATCCCTACTCAGTTTCACAGTGCAAAAGCCAAACTCAGGCCTCTGCCTTGCTCAGCCTCCTCACAACTAATCTGCAGCTCTCTTTCCAATTCTTGAATCCCACAGCTCCAGGCTACCATGGCAAGCCTGCTTACTTTCTCTGCAAATGACTAGAAAAGGGAACTTCCCCTTCCTACAAGAGGAACCTTACCCTAGCCAATTTTGCTCAATGGATAGAGCCTCGGCCTGCAAACTGAAGGGTCTCAGGTTTGATTCTGTTCAAGGGCACACACCTCAGTTGCAGGCTGGATCCCAGGCTCTGGTTGGGGCCTGTGTGGGAGGCAACCAACCGATGATGTGTTTTTCTCACATTGATGTTTTCTCCTCCCTCCCTTCCACTCTTTCTAAACATCAATGGAAAAAATATAATTGGGTATGGATTAAAACAAACGAACAGACAACAAAACTTTTTTTCAAATATATTTTTATTGATTTCAGAGGGGAAGAGAGATAGAAACATCAACGATGAGAGAGAATCATTGATTGGTTGCCTCCTGCATGCCCCGCACTGGGGACCAAGCCCACAACCCGGGCATGTGCCCCAGACTGGAATCTAACCCGGGACCCTTCAATCCACAGGCCAACACTCTATCCACTGAGCCAAACCAGGTAAGGTGACAACAAAAATGTTTTTTAAAAAAGAGGAACCATCAAACTACCCACCAACTGTGATGCAGTTTCTATGGCCCCAAACACTAATCACAATAATCAATGGTTCATTTCCATCTCCTGGTCTTAATCACACAACACCTGGAGCTCCAATCCAGATAGTACTGGCAGAACCTGGTTAAACATGTTTGTTTGTTTTTTAATCCTCACCAAGGATCTTTTCATTGACTTTAGAGAGAGAAAAAGGGAGATAAAGAAACATTGATGTGAGAGAGAAACATCCATCAGCTGCCTTTCACATGCCCCAACTGTCGGTCCAGGGACCCGGAATCAAACCCGTAAACTTTCAGTGTACAGGATGATGCTCTTACCAACTGAGCCACTCAGGCCAGGGATGAGCACGGTTTAATTTTTATTCCCAGTCTTTTCCCCAATGTGAAGAGGAGGTCCGGCTACCTTCCAGATTTTTCAATATTCTTAAACAAATAAATTAGCAAAATATGCCTGCAGACACATACACACATTCCTAGAACAATGTCAAAGACAAACACTAATATCTAAACCCATATTTAGAGAGGCTGCAAGGCAATGTCCTACTAAAACTATCCTCAATTTTATTCACTAAAACAAACATCACATCTCAGCCTGAATACCTAAGGTCACTTGATGATGACTTTCTTTTTTTAAAAAAATATATTTTATTGATTTTTTACAGAGCGAAAGGGAGAGGGATAGAAAGTCAGAAACATCGATGAGAGAGAGACATCGAACAGCTGCCTCTTGCACATCCCCTAATGGGGATGTCCCCGCAGCCAAGGTACATGCCCTTGCCGGAATCGAACCTGGGACCCTTCAGTCTGCAGTCCAATGCTCTATCCACTGAGCCAAACCGGTCTCAGCGATGATGACTTTTATTACACAAATGATTGTTCTTGGACAAACCAAAGCGCTTTTTCTGCTGATTTTTCCCATAATGAAGGAAATCTGCCACAACAGTGAGTTGATTTCCCAGCCTCTAGTAATTCTCAGGAACATTTAAAGAACAGTTCCACTTCTTAAAAAAAAAATTTTTTTTTTCCACTGGGCATCACTACACAATGATGCAGTCATGGCTTAAAATATTTTGGAAATTCCTCCTTTGGAATTACCTCCAGAGCCAGGAGCACATTCTTTTAAAATAGTCTCAATGGTCATGAATCCTTATACCAAGGAGTTGCACTTGATTCTTAAAACTAAGTAAAAGTAATTGAAAATAGAACTGCTGAATATTGGTGATCAAGTTGGTAACACTGCTTTGGTATAAAACAAAATTAGGCAAGTTTTGTTTTGTGGGTCATGAAGTATCTCTGAAGGCCATTCACTCAACTTTTTTTTTTTTTTGCAGTTTTACTCTGTGCCAGTTTACTGTATGGGCCACAAACCCAGAAAATAATTAGTGACATCGTGAAATGAGAATATTTACAATGATAATATATACAAAACCTCAAGAATCTTTGCATATCACAATCCAGCAGAAATAGACAAAATAAAAATAAACAATCCAAGAACTAAGAGGAGTTGAGCAAAGAGTTTCAAAAAAAGGTTTAAGCAAACATGTATCACAGTAATTAGAGTTTTCCCCATGGCTAGTTTGAAGGCCACATTTATTCAGATATATTTGTTGAGACACCTACTCTGTTACTTTATAATCATACTTCAGAATAAAGAGGCATGAACTTGAGTTCACCCCCAGAGTTAGGGTTGTAGACCCAAACAAGATGTTACTTTTGCCTTTGCTTCTTGACCTTTTCTTGCCTCATAACACACTTTCAGTTACGATCTTGGGCTTTCTCAGAGCAAAAGCCTCTTGGCTGCCATGCACTATAGTTATTTAGGAAATCCCTTATGACTTCCAAAACATTCACATGTTTTTCCTGGAATAATATTGAACACATTTATATGCAATAACATTTTCCTGCCCCCTGCATGTTTATGAACCCCAAAGTACTTCGCTTAAAACCAGTCCCCACTGTTTCATGGTGTGGCAGTGGCTGTGGAACAGCACCCTCTTATTAAAGGCCCACACCCTGGCAGGAAAGGGAGGCTCCTAAGTACTGGCCGGGAGTGAAGGCACAAAACAAATGGCTGCTCCAGATGCAACTCCAGCAGGGCCCCGTGACTGTGGAATAAAGAGTATCTTGGGGTTTGGGGTGGCAGGTTTTATAGTCAAAATCTCCATTTTATATCTCCCCTAAAAATCTGAAACATCAATTACTACTCTAGGATTTCTCCAAAGCCCTTTCCCAGGACAAGCCGGAAGGAGTAATGAGCTGAGAGATTTCAGCAGTGGCACCGGCATGACTTCGGACTGTCTTTTTTCATTTTTCATCCAAATTGTCTCCTGGATTTCTAAAGTAAACACTAGGAAGAAAAGAAATAAAATAACATATCAAAAGAAATAAAATAATATAAAAGAAATAAAGTAACACAGCTCTCTGGGTCTAGGGGATGAAATGTTTCACTACGCCAGCCAGATACCTATACTCTTATGAATCAAAAAGCAAAGAGAGTAGAAAGGAATTTTAGTCATGTCAGAATTTCACCTAGACTACCAACTTCTTTTTGACTTGCTCCATAAACATTTTACTATAAACTTTCAAAGTTTATAGGATCCTTAAGACTTATAAATAGGTTGAGTAACTAGAAACCAATGACTGATACCTACCATAGGGATCTTGATTTTATTTTAAGATTCTATTGAACAGAATGTATTCCACCCAGGATTCCATGAAAAGACAAACTTCTCTCTCAGCTGCAGTTGTGGCTCTGCAGGGGGTTAAGAAAAGTGGCTTCCACTTATCAACTTCAGTTGGTTTGGGCATCTCTCCACTCAGACCTGGCGCTTTCACGGCTCATGCACTTAGAGTTTGTGTCCGGGGGCTTGCTGTTTGGGCTCTCGTCCCAAAGAGACCACAGTGGGCTGGATTTATGACTCTGGCATCATGCCCATATTCCCCAAAGCAGAGAAGGCCCTGCTTTCTGTTTCCCAATCTCATCCTATTGCATTTTGGGTACCACAGGCCACTGGCTTTAAAAGGAAGTGTTTCCAAGGTGCCCTTCACCAAGGTTTGTATTGTGTGCTTAAGAAATATGCATGAGTGCCTTCAGGTTTTCAGTGATCTGAATTTTATTGCCTTTTTAACTAATTATCCTGATTTCCAAATCCTATAAAAATACATAGCACTATGCTTATCAGTCTAGACAAAATAAAAATAAACAATCTAAGAACTAAGAGGAGTTGAGCAAAGAGTTTCAAAAAAAGGTTTAAGCAAACATGTATACAGTAATTAGAGTTTTCCTCATGGCTAGTTTGAAGGCCACATTTATTCGGATGTATTTGTTGAGACACCTACTCTGTTACTTTATAATCATACTTCAGAATTAAGAGGCATGAACTTGAATTCACCCCCAGAGTTAGGTTGTAGACCCAAACAAGATGTTCTGTATATTTGGGTATACTGATACTAATGATTGAATTGTGTGTGTGTGTGTGTGTGTGTGTGTGTGTGTGTGTGTGTGTGTGTGTGTTTTCTTCTGTAATAAAGATGTCTAGATTAAAGTTTGGTCCCTAAAGGTGTGCAAATTGATCACAGCAGGCATAGAAACACAGAAGCAAACATAGAAGCTGAATATGATAGTTCCTTTGGTTTGTAAGCTCCTTCAATGCACAGCTTTCATTATCTTATCACCACAGTGTAGACATGCCCTTCAACATAATTGAAACTGAAATCAGCATTGAATTGAATCAAATGTAAGGAATTATCAGAAAGTAATCCTATATACTAAAATCCTAATATTCTAAGTGTCCAGTCATCCTGTCACCGGTTGACTGTTCAATCAATGAAATCATAATATGCCAATGATATGCTAAGGCTGCTCAACCACTTGCTATGACATGCACTGACCACCAAGGAGCAGACACTCTGACCAGTAGGTTAGCTTGCTGCTGGGGTCCAGCCATTCGGGACTGAGTGAGATGGGGCAGACATGCCCTATATCCCTCGCTTGGTCCCTTCCTAGCTGGCCAACCTCCCACGTCCCTCCCTGACTGGTCGGCCCTGATCAGAACTAGGCAAAATGGGGCCAGACATGCCCTGGAGTCCTCCCATGCCCCCTCTCTAGCCATTACCTTGCATCAGTGGGGTCCCTGGGCCTGGCCTGTGCCCTCTCACAATTCAGGACCCCTCAGGGGATGAACTGGTTTTGGCCCAAATCCCAGAGGCCACTCCCCTTGGGAGGGTGCCAGATGCAGGGCTCACACCTGGCAAGTGCTACTGCAACGGTGCAAGGCTCTCCTGATCAGGATTGATCGGGTGCAAGCCTACAGCAGCCACAGTGGGTCTGGAATGAGCGGGAGTGGCGGGTAGGAGCTGCAGGGAGCATTGGATTGTGGATTTCAGCCTGATCCCCGCAGCCCACCCTGAGGGACCCCACCCATACATGAATTCATGCCCCAGGCCTCTAGGTATCACATATCAGAAGACAATTACCCATTTGGTAAAGCTTTGGTAGAGAGGAGCCTCCTTTTGAACATAAAACCCCAGTACTTATATATATACTAAAGGCCCGGTACACAGATTCATGCACCAGTGGAGTCCCTCAGCCTGGCCTGTGGCTCTCCTACATCCCCTGAGGAGTCCTGGATTGTGAGAGGGTGCAGGCTAGGCCAAGGGACCAACTGGTGGATGTTCAGGGCCAGGAAGGGGCTCCAGGAGGGCTCCAGGGTGCCCCAGCCTGTCTCACTCAGTCCCAATCAACAGGACCCCAGCAGCAAGCTAACCTACCAGTTGGAGTGTCTGCCCTGTGAAGGTCAGTGAATATCATAGCTACTGGTTCAAACAGTCAAATGGTTGCTTAGGCTTTTATATAGAGAGATTGGAGATACTTTTTTATATTACAAAATAATCTCTCTTGGTAGGAAGGAATCATCACAGAATTCATTTTAAGAAGCAAATTCAGAATGGAATTGCAGTTCAAACATTTGATTAAACACAACTCTGTGAGTTTTTCTGTTACATTAGTAAAAGTATTTCTGTACAGGAAAATAAAAGACCTTAGCCTTGCATTGATAGGAAATTTGATTACCCACTTAGATATTATATTGGGTCTGATAGTTGCCTATCCACCATTCTGGAGTCTGAGCTTCCTGAAGCTTTGAAATCAATGCCCATATAATATATTTCCTTAGGCTCTGCTATAAAATTTAGCATTAAATAAAAGGCATGCAAAGATCTTGGGGGAGGAGGAGAGATGGGTCGAATGTATTGTTGCCAAATCCAGAATGGTTTCAGGAGGAAATGGTCTTTCCATTTTCAATCCTTTAGTCTTATTATGGCATGCCTTCCTTTGTATGTGTTATCAAAGAACACTTTCTATCTTTTGAAAACTCAGTGCCTATGTTTGACTTCCTTATTTTATGTGTTGGGGGTGGGGGTGGAGAGGGACACATCTCTTGAAGTATGTCATATTCCATACTGGAGGTCAGCTCAGTGGCACATGATATTCATATCTTCCTCAGCTGATTTTTTTTCCTTTTTAATGGAGGCAATTATTTTTGGCTCAATATGCATTTTTTGCTAGGTAACTAGGACGTAAATATTTTCACTTGCTTTTCTAGTTCAAGAACAAAATGGCACACCATATTCTGATGACAAGCAGAGCTTGGCACCAAACTGGATTTGAGGAGAAAGATCTGAGGTGGGTCAGAGAAGCATCCCCAGACTTCAGAGCCTGCTGGTCCTTTGGAAAATAATCACAGAGTTTCACCTGCCTTCACTTGTGTTCCTTTTGATAACTGCCTTCCTTTCAGGGCTGACTGAATAGGAGCTATTGATTTAGTGCCTGAAGATCTCACAAGGTTCAGACATGAAAATGAAATCTGGCCTGGTGGGAGAAACCACTTCCTACCCAGAAGAGAGCCCGGGCAGGGTCAGGGGCTGGATCTGCTCGATGCTGGTTAACAAGGTAACTTTGCTATTTATCAAAGGGCAGGACCAATCTGGTGAGCCAAAAACAGAGCAGAAAAATAGATCTTTCTTCTGAAGTTCAGATGAAAACATTTTCCATGTTTCTAGTAATAAAAAATCGAAAGCCTCAACTTTTCTCCATACCATAGTTGTACAGGAAATTTCCTAGTTAGAAACAGTGATGGGTACAAATTATGTCTGTTCATTGGGAAGCCAGGCACTTAGGATACATATATCTCACAAATGCAATAAAAAAAAAAGATCACCCAGTACGAGCATGCCTTTGATGAGGCATCCATTTATTATATTTAGTTGTTTCTCAATAATTACACAACTAGCCTAATCACACAATGGGCTTTACAATAATGAATTTTCAAAAGAAAGCAAACATTTGCTTTGAAAGATATTCTCCAATGAATTTGGCATGTGCTCATTTGAAGGCTTTCATCTTCAAATAGGTCCAGGTTTCTCTTTTATCTAGCTGCCTGACTTGTTGAAAATTTCTCTGACACACAAAGGAAATCGTACAAAATGTCCAGTCGTACTCAAAAGTTCAAAAGTACTCACTGAGCCAGATAAGATCTGTCCCATGATTTTTTCTCTTCCTTACAAATATTTAGGGAAACCTCACTCTGAATCCAGGGTTAATTGGTTAGATCTTAAGATGTTTATAGAAAACGTAGGACCTTTGAATGAATCAAAATGAGAAAGGACTTTGTCCTCAGAGGTCTATGGTTTCATTCTGTAAGGCCATGTGCTTTGAGAAGACCAGCAAAGCCACTCAAGTGACGACAGCTCGAAAGATAGAATATTAGAACGTTTGGACAGACCTGGCTGACTGTGGCATCTGCTAACTCAAACGCCTTCTAAAAATTCCTGAAAGATCAATGCCAGGCCTGTAAGACTCCAAAGCTCACTGTAATAGGACAAAAGCCTACAATCAAAGTTCACTGGGAAACCACACTCCGAGTTAAACTAATCCTACTGACTGGCATTCTGGGGGAAATCCTCACCACGGGTTTGTGCCATCTTCCCTACAGCACGATTATTTTTGAAGTACAGGACTATTGGATTTCTGAGGTGTGAAACTACGCAGTAAGATTCTGCCGCATCATGACCTCACTAGTGGCTCCATGATCTAAACGCTACCACCTCCTCATCTAGAGACTGCACATCTTCATGTATCCGCTTACAATACACTTGCAGGAAAGCACATTTGAGATAAGATAACCTTTCAAGCTCTCTTCCACCACAGATAGTACTTTTTGTTGGCATGTAGTAAGAAAATTCAATCCGAGATTAGAGGTTACAAAAGGCTATAAATGAGAGCCTATATAAGTCTGTGCATGAACTATTCCAGAATCTGGAAAGTTAATAAACCAATTAACATTTACTGAGCATTAAGGACCTTCAAAAAAGAAGGATCGGGTTGCCCTAGCTGGTTTGGCTCAGTGGATAGAGCGTCGGCACTGAAGTGTCCTGGTTCGATTTCAGTCAAGGCACATACCTGGGTTGCAGGCTGGATCCCTGGCTTTGGTCAGGGTGTCTGCAGGAGGCAATCAATCCATGTGAGACATCAGTGTTTCTGCCTCTCTCCCTCCTCCCACTCTCTCTAAAAATCAATAGAAAAACATCCAGGGGTGAAGATTAACAACAACAAAATCCAGAAGGATCATGTTGCAATTTTTTCAATAAAAAAAAAGAAACCAACCTAATTAGTAGCATTAACTGAGATATACTTGTTATGGAAAGCCATGTTTTTAATTTTTAATTGTTCAATAAATGACAATAGGCAGCCTTTTCCTTAGTTAACTCCCCAGCTATAGAATCATTGTGGGAAATTAGCTCCATTTCAGTGTTCAATCCTTTAAGACTAGGGTTTGCAGCTTTGCTTGCCTAGTGTCTGTCATTTCTAAGACCTCAGAAAGAAAACCTTACTTTCCCTTTAATATGTAAAAATGCACAATGTTGGGAGAGCAGGGTGCCATTTATACAGTATACAAAGAATAAAGTTGATCATTGTCCATAAAATGATCCAGAACAAAAGTGGGGAAAAATTGTTATGCTGGGCTTCGTAAGGAAATCTTTAAATCTCATTTTGTGCTTAATAACCTTTATTGGAGGACAGTTTCTTTCTTGCTGTTTATATAAATACTAGAGGCCCAGTGCATGAAATTCATGCCCAGCCTGCACCTTCTCCAATCCGGGACCCCTCAAGGGATGTCCGACTGCCTGTTTAGGCCCAAGCCCACCAGACATCCCTCTCACAATCAAGGACTGCTGGCTCCCAACTGCTCACCTGCCTGTCTTCCTGATTGCTTCTAAGTGCTTCTGCCTTCCAGCCTGATCACCCCCTAACCACTCCCCTGCCAGCCTGATTGATGTCTAACTGCTCCCCTGCCAGCCTGTTTTCCCCCAACTTTCCTCCTCTGCTGGCCCAGTCACCCCTAACTACCTTCCCTTGCAGACTCAAGCTCTCCTAACTGACCTCCCTTGCAGGGCTGGTCCCTCCCAACTGCCCTCCCCTGCTGGCCTGGTCATCCCTAACTGCCCTTCCCTGCAGGCCTGGTTCCCCCCAGGTGCTGTCCCCTGCTAGCTATCTTGTGTCCACATGGAGGCAGGATCTTTGACCACATGGGGGCATCCCTCTTGTGTGTTGGAGTGATGGTCAATCTGCATATTGCTCTTTTATTAGATAGGATAGAAGCCTGGTACATGGTTGGGGGCCAGCTGGTTTGCCCTGAATGGTGTCCCAGATCAGGGTGTGGACTCCCTTGGGGCAAGGTGCCTGGGGTGGTTTGCAGGCAGGCCATGCCCCCCAGCAAGGCTCTGGTATCTGAAATTTATTTATCTTCTACAATTGAAACTTTGTAGCCTGGAGCAGAGCCATGCCTTCTCCTGGCTCAATGGCAGCAGCCATGTCTGTTGAAATTTATTTACCTTCTCTAATTGAAATTTTGCAGCCTGGAGTGGAGGCCTAGGCACTAGGGCTGCATAAACTTGGCTTCCTCCATCACCAGGGGCAACCCTAGCTCTCTCCAGCTCCATGGCTGCCACCATTTCTGTTGGGATTATGTATCTTCTATAATTGAAACTTCATAGCTTTGAGTAGAGGCCTAGGCCAGCAAGGCAGGCAGAAATCTGGGCTTCCTCCATTGCCAGAAAAATCCAAGCCTCCCTCTTGCTCTCAGTGGCCGCAGCCATCTTGGTTGGGGTTTATTTGCATATTTTCTCCTTATTGGCTGGTGGGTGTGGCTTGTGGGTATAGCAGAGGTATGGTCAATTTGCATATTACTAGTTTATTAGATAGGACTAGCGGCCTGGTGCATAAAACTTGTGCAGGGGCTGGTGGGGAAGGTGTCCCTCAGCCCGGCCTGCACCCTTTCCAATCTGAGACTCCTGAAGGGATGTCCAACTGCCCATTTAGGCCCAGTTCTACCCTCTCACAATTCAGGACTGCTGGCTCCCAACTACTCACCTGCCTGCCAGCCTGATTGCCACCTAA
Organism: Antrozous pallidus; assembly: GCA_027563665.1. Classification (NCBI taxonomy): domain Eukaryota; kingdom Metazoa; phylum Chordata; class Mammalia; order Chiroptera; family Vespertilionidae; genus Antrozous; species Antrozous pallidus. The sequence goes on from CM050515.1 coordinate 13,326,570, forward strand.
TGCTTCCCTTCTGGCTTAATTGATGCCTAAGTGCCCCCCTGCTGACCCAATTTCCCCCAACTGCCCTCCCTGTCAACCTGATTTCACCCTCAACTGCCTTCCCCTACCAGCCTAATGGCACCCAACTGACCACCCCTTTAGGCCTGGTCGCCTGTAACTGCCCTCCCCTGCAGGCCTGATTGCCCCCAAATTCTCTCCCCTGCTGGCCTGGTCACCCCCAACTGTCCTCCCCTGCAGGCCTGGTCATCCCCAACTGCCCTCCACTGCAGGCCTGGTCACCCCCAACTGCCCTCCACTGCAGGCCTGGTTGCCTCCAGATGCCCTCCCCTACAAGCCTGATCATCCCCAAATTCCCTCCTCTGCTGGCTTGATCACCCACAACTGCCTTCCCCTGCCAGCTATCTTGTGGCGGCCATCTTGTGATGATGTCGCACAAGGGCATGACACCACCTAGGCTTTTATTATATAGGAAATATTAGTACCCCAGTGCACAGATTTGAGTACATTGAAAGGAAATTAATTAGAAGGTGGCCAGTGGGGCAGGCCTGGGTGAGATGGGCCAGACATGTCCTGGAGCCAACTTCCCATAGCCTCTCCCTGGAAGACTGCACTTGGGGCTGCCCTGCAGCTTCAAGGGTGTCTGCAGATTGAGCAGGGTCCCTCTGGCAGGTGGGGTCCCTCAGTTTGGTCTGCAGGGATCGAGCCAAAAACCAGCTCTCTGACATCCCCCAAGGGGTCCTGGATTGTGAGAGGGTGATTCTTGGGTGACACACCCCAGAATCGGGCTCCCTCCTCTCTGGTTCTGGGGTGCATCACCTGAGAACCACCACTGCCAAGTCACCAGAGCTCAGCAGCTCCTGCATTGAGTGTCTGCCCTCTGGTGGTCAATGTGTGTCATAGGTACCAGTTGAATGGCCACTTAGCCTTTTATATATAGAGACTACAGGCTTGATGCATGAAATTTGTGCAAGAGTAGGCCTTCCTTCCCCCGGCTGCCAGCACTGGCTTTTCTCTGGCACCCAGGCTTCCTTTGCAGCCCCAGCTTCATCCAAAAGGTCATCTAGAAGGATGTCTAGTCTAATTAGCATATTATGCTTTTATTATTATAGATATTTTCAAAGTTGTTTAAGCTGCCTCACTAACATAAAGTAATATCACAATATGAAAAGTTTTTCTAATAAAATTTTTACAGTTCCAGGCAATGACTCATGTGGGGTGCAACCTCAGTTGACAAAGTCCTGAGAAAAGCAGGTTTCACAAAGTGGCCTGTCTGCCCCCTGGACCATAGTGACCTTTAAACACAATAATTTAGTAAGCATGCATTCTGTCCCCCAGAGCACAGTGACCTTTAAATACAACAGCTTGATAAACATGTTGCCCTTGAGCAAGTAGCAGTACACAAGGAGATAGCTAGGGGTTCTAGTGGCACCAAGCCAGGATAAGGAGTTTTATGTGAAGGTTAACACTTGTTCATTTATGGAAATGATGAATGTGTTATGTAACCAGCACTACTTAAAAGCATGGAGAAAACTAAACTTGGGGCCGCAGTCTGAAAGAGGGCTTGTGGACCTCCCGATCCCTTTCTTTTTCTTTGTCTATCATTTCCAATGCTCACCCCCCTTTCTGGTGCTGTAGGACTGATGCCAGCTGGCCCCAGCAGACTTACTTTAAGCTATCAACTAATGATGTCCTCGGTTCTTGTGAAAAATACAGGTCTCCAGATCGTGTGTCAAAACCGCTTCTGTGGCACCAGACAGGACAGCAGTAAGCGAAGACTTGAACAAATGAAAAGGCTGAGTTTTCCCCAGCTTCATTGACCAGAGAAGCAAGGAGTTTGCATGTGTGGAAGCCATGATCTCATTTCAAGCTCAGAATATGTGATAAAGGGGAGAGGATTCTGTTCAAACATTTTCCCCTCAAAGAGAGAAGCCAAGATGGTGACATAGGTAAATACCCAAACTGCTGCTTCACACAACAATTTCAAAACTGCAGCTAAAAGACAAAATGTCTATGACCCAGAACCATGGGAAAAACTGGCTGAGTGGAAGTTCTGCAACTAGACGGAAAGAGAGAGGAGCACAAGCGCTAAAAGCTGAGGTGCGAAGGCGTGAGAGCTGGGCTAGTGGCAGGCGACTTTGGGCCTGTTTTTTTACAACCTGAAGGGAAACGGGCTCCTGATTACTCTGAACTCATTTCTGGGGAGACTTTGGCAACCCAGAGTCCTATGGAGAGAAGGTGGGTGGTCTGCCTTTGGGTGGAAAGTAAGGGTGGCTCCCTTGCAGAGGTACCTGCAGCAATCATTGTTCACTTCCCCGGGGTCACGGGACATGGGGAACTTGGAAATGTGGAGATGTGGAGATGGCTGAGTGGTAGCCATTGCTGTTTGCCATGCCCTTGCCTAGTGACTCCCTGAGACCCCGTCCTGCTCAGTCTGCAAACCCACTCGAGCTGTGCACAGTGGCATTTCCATATAAATGGCCTGCACGCTCGCAGCTTAATCTAAACTGCAGCTCTGGTCAGACCAGGAGAAACCTGCAGACCTCCCTGTAGCTCCTGCTGGATCTCCTCAGACTGTAGCTTACCTGAACCCCATTGGAGATCCAGAAGCTAGTGTATCTAGAAATCAGTGTGAGATGGACCAGAATTCAACTACTCACAACCATAAGTGATAGATTCAAGAGGCAGACTCAGTGAGCACCAAAGCCCCGCTGAAGCAAGTCCAGTCCCATTGTTGTGTCTCCAGTACAGCAGTTCTTCCACTCCATCAACACAGGAAAGCAGCAAAATGTGGAAACAAAGAAACATGTCACGGATGAAAGAAATGGAGAAAAGCAGACTATCGGACATAGAGTTTAGGAACACATTTATAAGGTTACCCCAGAATCTTCTAAAAATCTCCAAGAAACTTGATGATACCTCTGAGGAGCTTAGTGAGACCTTCAGGACATTAATGAGAATGCCAAGAAAATGGAAAAGGATCAGACAAAAATTAAGCATACACTGTCTGAAAAAAAGAATATACAGAGGCTTTGCAGACGCCGCCACTCCGAAGCCACCCGTAACCAGCCATGGTGAACCTTACCGTGTTCTTCGACATCGCCGTCGATGGCGAGCCCTTGGGCCATGTATCCTTTGAGCTGCTTGCAGACAAAGTTCCAAAGACAGCAGAAAACTTCCGTGCTCTGAGCACTGGGAAGAGAGGATTTGGGTATAAAGGTTCCTGCTTTCACAGAATTATTCCAGGATTTATGTGCCAGAGTGGTGACTTCACACGCCACAACGGCACAGGCAGCAAGTCCATCTATGGGGAGAAATTTGAGGACGAGAACTTCACCCTGAAACATACAGGCCCTGGCATCCTGTCCGGGCCAACGCTGGGCCTGACACAAACGACTCTCAGTTTTTCATCTGCACTGACAAGACTGAGTGGTTGGATGGCAAGCATGTGGTCTTCGGCCAGGTGAAAGAAGGCATGGATATTGTGACAGTCATGGAGCGCTATGGGCCAGGAATGGCAAGACCAGCAAGGAGATCACACTGCTGACTGTGGACAACTCTAATAAATCTGACTTGGGTTTTATCTTTACCACCAGACCATTCCTTCTGTAGCTCAGGAGAGCATCCCTTCACCCCAGTTTGCTTGGAATGTTCTATAATCTTTATGTTCTTGCCAGTTTATTGGGTTCCATAATTCCCTTACCCCTTTCCCAGTCTAGCTGGATTGCAGAGTTAAGTTTATGATTGTAAAATAAAAACTAAATAGTTGTCTGTCCAAAAAAAAAAAGAAGAATATATAGAAATTCAATGGCAGATCAAAGAACAACAAGAATCAAACCAAAATCTGAAAAATAAGGAGACAAAAAAAACACCTAACCAGAAAAACAAAAAGAAAAAAGAATCCAAAAATATGAAGATAGTGCAAGAAGCCTCTGGGAAAACTTTAAGTGTACCAACATCAGAATTTTGGGGATGCCAGAAGAAGAGAGGGAGCAAAATATTGAAAACCTATTAGAAGAAATAACAGAAAACTTTCCCTACCTTGTGAGAGAAATAGACTTACAAGTCCAGGAAGGGCAAAGAACCCAAAACAAGAAGAATCGAAAGAGGACCACACCAAGACACATCATAATTAAATGCCAGTTTGGGAGGAGGAACCAAGACAGCAGTATAGGTAAACACCTATACAACTGCCCCACACAACAATTTCAAAACTACAACCAAAAGACAGAACAGGCATCATCCATAATCACCGGAAAGCTGGCTGAGTGGAAATTCCATAAATGGAAGGAAAAATAGAAGGACACTGTGACTCAGAGGATCTGCGGAGGGCAGAGTTGCAGAGACGTGTGGAGAAAGGGATGCGGAGCCGCGTGCGAGCAGAAAGGGCGGGCGGCTGGCTGAATACCTGGCTGGTTTTCTCGAATGGGGTGGGAGACAAAGGCGTCCCACTGCACTGATTCCCCAGTTCCAGGGGAGGCTCGGGGAACCCAGACACATATGGGGTGAAACTGGACCGTAAGGAGGAAGCACACTAAAACTTGGGAGCTGCAGAGGTCCGTGAGCTTGCGGAGAGGGCACATGAACTCGGGAACTGCAGAGGTGGGCGAGCTTGCAGAGGGGACACGTGGCTTGCTCTCTCGTTCAGGAGGAAAAAAAAAAAAAAAAGAAGGGAAACCACCAGACTAAATGTTTTCCAATCCTGGGTGAGACTTTGGGTGTGCAGACTCATTTGGGGACAGGCTGAACTGTCTGATAGCAAGCAGAGCTCAGTGGCAGCTTTCTCTCAGAGGTGCATGCAGCCTTTATCATGGGACGCAGAGACCCAGGCACCACTTAGGGTGGAGCTGATGGGAAACCAAGGCTGTCTGTTCAGCCTGGAGACTCCGGCCCATCCAAGCTGAGCACAGCGGCTCTCACAGCATAAACACAGCTGATCCTCATAGCCAATTGGCCTGGAGGTCAAACCCTCCCAGTGATACCCACAATAATCTAGGCTTAACTACAACAAGACAGTGCTGCCCATAAAGGGCTGCACCAAGAGTATCCACCTCAGGTAACTGGGGAGGCTGAGCCACTGTCCCCTAGAAGACACCTACCACACAAAGCTACTTGACCAACTCAGAGAAGCAGCCAAAATGCAGAGACATGGAAACAAATCACATTTGAAAGAAATGGAGGGGGGGGGAAACAACTGGACATAGAGTTCAAAACCATGGTTATAAGGTTTTTCACGAGGCTCCTAGAAAAGGCCAATAAATTTAACAAGACCCTCAAGGATATGAGCGAGACACTCGAGGATATGAAAAAGGACCAACTAGAAATTAAGCATAAACTGACTGAAATAAAAAATATTATACAGATACCTAAAAGCAGACTAGAGGACTGCAAGAATCAAGTCAAAGATTTGAAATACAAAGAAGCAAAATCCACTGAGCTGGTAAAGCAAGAAGCAAAAAAATAAAAATAAAAATAAATCCAAAAAATTGAAGATAGTATAAGGAGACTCTGGGACAAACTCAAGCATACCAACATCCAAGTTATGGGGGTGCCAGAAAAAAAGAGAGAGCAAGATACTGAAAACCTATTTGAAGAAATAGTGACTGAAAACTTCCCCCACCTGGTGAAAGAAATAGACTTAAAAGTCCAGGAAGCGCACAGAACCGCAAATAATAGGAATCCAAAGAGGACCACACCAAGACACATCATAATTAAAATGCCAAGAGCAAAAGACAAAGAGAGAATATTAAAATCAGCAAGAGAAAAACACTTAGTTACCTACAAGGGAGCACCCATATGGTTGTCAGCTGATTTCTCAATAGAAACTATGCAGGCCAGACAGGAGTGGCAAGAAATATTCAAAGTGATGAACAGCAAGAACCTACAATCAAGATTACTCTGCCCAGCAAGGCTATCATTCAGAATTGAAAGTCAGATAAAGAGCTTCACAGACAAGAAAAAAGAGGAAGAAAAAGAAAAAGGTAAAGATAAAAACAATGAACAACAAATGACAACAAATACATGCCTACCAACAAGTGAATCTAAAAATCAAGTGAATGGAAAATCTGATGAAAAGAATGGACTGTTGAGGATAATAGGATCAGGAATATGGAAAGGGAGTGGACTGACAATTCTTGGGGGGGAAGAGGGTGTGAGGGGTGAGGGAAGAGATTAGACAAGGATCTTACACCTATGGATGAAGACAGTGGTGGGGGTAAAGGCATGGGGGACGTGGGGGATCAGGGGAGGGGAGCTATAGGGGGGGAAAAGAGGAACACCTGTAATAATCTGAACAATAAAGACTTATTTGAAAAAAAATTAAAAAGGAAAAAAAATAATGGATGTTATTTTAGAGTTTGTTTATTATCTCTGGGTTTGTAGTTTCCATTTTGTTGCTCCATATTTTTCTGATGCTGTTACTTTTAGTGTATCAGAATAATGCTACTTACTCATACACCTCTTAAGTTATGTACTTTTCCAGGTACATAATAATGTAAGCATTATAATGTATTTTATAAAATATCTTCTCATCCTTCATTCTTTCATTTAGTGGAGTTTCATTGTTTTGCTTAAAATAAGTAGAACACTGTTTCATTTTGAATTTCTCTTCTATAGAAGATATATATCTGCTTTAATAGAATTTAACCTGGCAGTTTTATTCTGACCTGTGCTAACTTTGAGAAATGCTTCATGTCCACATATGTTATGTCCCTCATTCAGTGACAATGGTTTGCAAAACATTTACTCTCCATAAAAGATTTATGATCTCCTTTTGTTCCTCTGTGTCCCATAGTTTTCCACCACATTTCTACATAATAATTCCCTCCTCCCCACACAGATCCAAAGTTCCACTTTCCCAGAATTCTTCTCAAGGCTCAGTAAGTATATCAAATTTCTGCTTCACCATGGTGGGACTATCTCATGCAATCTGGAACTCTCAGTCTCATATACAATGATATTTTAATTGTGTGTCTTATTTGAAAGATATCTGATCATGTAGTATTAACTAAGTTCCTATATTTACTTTGGAGCAATATTTCTTTCCTGGGGCTCATTTGGCTGGTTTCATATTCTGGTGTAATAATATATCATACACAAACTTAGGGAAGAAATTAGAAAAACAGTCTATTCATAAGAATGATTTAAGAAATCTACTGGGTTAGAAGCCTTTCTCTCCCAGTTGAGATCGTTTCATTTATTTTTTTAAAGATTAATCTATAATCCTAGGGGAAAACTTCAAACTGTGTATAGTGAGCACCAAATCGCTATGTATGCTTTATTTGTGTAGCAGGGAATCTCAGTGCCTTGAGAGAGCCATGCTGTTTCTTAGGCTGGGGAGTTCGGGAGCAAAAGAGCCTGGCTCTCAATGGTGGGGCCCGGCTCTTGATGGGGGCAGTCGCACTCTCCCTGCTGCAGCTCCACGGACCTGACTGGACAGAATATTCCTGGTTTTATTCCATGTGTGCCATTCCTCTTTGAGAACAACTGTTCCCACAGTCTATATGGAAACACTCTTTTTGAAAAATCTTGACTAGGAAACTGATATAGATCTCTGAGTTTGAAAAAACAGAATTGTCATTCCTGAAACTTTGGTTCTTATAAAGAAGCTTTTGTGCAGGTACCTACTGATTTGTTTACACTGGAATTTATGTTGGGTTGCCTAATAATGATTGCCTGGAGCTATTGGCCACAAAACTTCCTCTCTATCTCCTTCTCTTTCCCTTTGTAATTGATGCCAAGGCCTCTTTCTAGAAACCCTTATTCCCACTCTTCTTACTCTGACCCAGTGTTTGTTTAGGGCAAAACTATCAGTGGCAGAGTACATAGTGCCATAGGAAAATGGAGTGCAATGCTTCATGTGGGCTGTCGGTTCTTCCCACTCCACATCCTTACTCACATGCCCCATTGTTCCAGTTACCATTGCTGCATAACAAATTACTCCAAAACCTAACAGCTTAAAACAATCGCTTCTGGGAGGGGGGGGGGGGGGGAATGGCAGTGGAATGGATGGATGTGTCCTGAGCTTGTCCTGGAGCAGACAGAATGAGCAGCTGAATCGAATAACATCCACTCTGAACTGGCAAAGGAGACTCGGCTGGTGAGACAGTTCACAGCTGGGAAGGGAAGAGGACCCCTGGAGAAAGGTAAAGTCAAGGATCTGGGCTGGAGAGAACTGCAAGACCTCCGATCCTAGAGGGTCAGAGGGAAACTGCATGGCACCGAGCTGCATCCCTTGGGACAGGCACAGCGTCTGACTGTGGAAAGGAGGTCCATAGGACTGCTGGTGGCAGGGGACTCTGGGTCCGGGCCGCCGTCACGGAAGGCTGAGCCCAGAGGGGCAGCCTGAGGCTGCTCAGACCACGCAGTGCCCGCAGGAGAGGGACTCGCAGAGGCGCAGCTCTTTCCCCTCTCCGGGGCCTTTGCTTTTCTTCACCGAACCTCGTTCATAGGACCGTTCCCACATGGACACTCACCCCTGGCTGAGGTGCAGGGGGAGGTGCGGACTTGTGGAGTCTGGGGAGGGGCTGAGGAAAGAAGAGGGTGCGGGAGAAGTGGCGGCAGGTCTGGCGCTGAGGCATGCCTGATGCTCGGGGCCTAGATAGCCATTTTCTCCTGAAGAGATACCTCCTCCCTGCAGGCTCCAGGCAGCCAATACAGCCAGACCCAGACTATACCCTCAGTGATATAAAGGATACAAAAAAACAGACAAATAAAAAAAACAATCTGAATAGGAACTGGCCTAGAGAGAGGCCCTCGGTCCCAGCAACAGGAAACGGAGACGCCTCAGACAGTACTGAAGAGTGGCATCTTAAATAGCCAAAGGAATCACACTTCACCTTTTCATTTTATTTTATTTTATTTTGTTAACTTTTTTATTTTTCTCTTTTCATTTATTTCTTTATTTTCTATTTCTTTACACCTTATTTTTCCCTCATTCCAATTTATTTCATTTTTATCCTAATTTCTAATCAATTTTTTAAATTTTTAATTATTATGCCGGTTTGGTTCAGCGGATAGAGTGTTGGCCTGTGGACTGAAAGGTCCCGGGTTCGATTCTGGTCAAGGGCATATATCTTGGCTGTGGGCACATCCCCAGGACATGTGCAAGAGGCAGCTGATCAATGTTTCTCTTTCATCGATGTTTCTGACTTTCTATCCCTCTCCCTCTCTGTGAAAAATCAATAAAATATATTTTTTAAAATTTTTAATTATTTTATTCTCTTTCTCATTCTTTTTATCCACTCAGCTTCTTTCTACTTTCTTTATACTGAACTGAGGTCCTCCCCATATTCATCCAATTCTTAACCTTACTTTCTGTATATAACATTTTGCCCACACCCTCTTTACTGGAAATTTGGTGTTTGTATGTTTTGGTTTACCTGTTTGTCCTCTGGTGTTTTCTCCCCATATATATAATTTTCCTTTTTTCTTCCTTTTTCTTCTTTTCCTTTTCTCTCATACCATTTTTTCTCTCTTCAATATAATTTGTGCTCTCTTTTCTCTCCCCTAATTTCTCTTTTCTCTGGTGGTCACTTATACTGGGGTTATTGGTGTCATGAGTGCATTCGTGTTTGGTTCCCTTTGTGTTGTGTCTTGCCAATGTGAATTTTATCCTATTTGGTCAATGTGCTAGAGAGCGAGCCACATAACCAGACACCCAGAGAGGAGACGCCATCCACGAATAGGTCACTAACATTCCAGACCCAACTACAGGGGCAGGAAGAAGGCAGCAATGAGAGAGAAAGTGTGAGTAAGTGAGGGAGCAAAAGAGCAGTGTGTGGTCATGTGGTGTGTGTGTGTGTGTGTGTGATAGTTAGATTTCTCAGGGCCTTCAAGGGCAGGCTAACTGGGTTCGCCTAACTAGGCAAGCTCTGTTACCATTGCAAACAGTCCCAGAGAGGCCAGCTCATCCTCAGAGGCCTCACCCTTTTGAAGGGGAGAGCTGCTGTGACTGGGAGTCCAGCCTCACCTCACCCAGGGTGACCTCAGATAACACCTGGGACTCTACAGCCACTCCTGCCAGGGATCTGCTATCTCAGCTGTTGTCCCATTTCAACAAGATATCAGCCACTCTAGGCATAGGCTCCTGTGAGCTATGAAATGGCGCCCCTATGACCAGCCCAATGCTTTAGCCCAGGGCACTGTGACCATGTGAGCAGCAGACATGTGAGCAGCCCACTCCTGTCCAAGGAGCAGCAGCCCCACGAGCAGTCTGCCCCAGGCCAAAAAGCGGCAGCCTCACACGCCTGCCCCTGTCCAAGGAGTAGCAGCTGCATGAGCAGTCCATCATGGTCCAAGGAGCAGCACACTCTCACCCAAGGAGCAGCAGCTGTATAAGCAGCCTCCCCACAACTGAGGAGTGGCAGCCATGTGCAGCCCACCCCTGTCCGAGGAGCAGCAGCTGCATGCAGCCCACACCCTGCACCCATCCAAGGAGCAGCAGCTGCGCAAGCAGCCCGCCCCCATCTGAGCAGCAGCAGCCATGTGAGTAACCCATTCCCATCTGAGGAACAGCAGCTGTGCGAGCAGCCCACCCCCATTTGAGGAGCAGCAGCCACCTGAGCAGCCCACCCTAGTCCGAAGAGCAGCAGCTGCACAAGCAGACATCCCACATCCAAGGAATGGCAGCCCTGCGCAGCCCATTCGAAGCCAGGAGCAGCAGCCACACACAGCCCACACCTATCAGAGGAACAGCAGCCAGACTCATCCAAGGAGCAGTAACTGTATGTGCAGCTTGCCCCCCATCCAAGGAGCAGCAGCTCACAAGTAGCCTACCCCTGTCCCAGAAGCAGCAGCCCCTAGAGCTGCCCACATCCATCTGTGGAACAGCAACCACACGATCAACCTGCCCATGTTTGAGGAGCCGCAGGTCCACACAGCCCAACCCATGCAAGGAGTAGTAACCCATGAGAAGTCCACTCCTGTCCAAGGTACAACAGCTGCATGAGCAGCACACCCCTATCTGAAGAGTAGCAGCTGCATGCAGCCCTCTGCTGTCCAAGGAGGACAGCCTCATGAGCAGCCCACCTCCATCCAAGGAGCAGCAGCTACGTGAGCAGCATCCCCTCACCAGTCAGAGGAGCCACCACTGCTGTGAATAGCACCCACAAGAGGAGCTGCTGCCAACTGAGGAGGAGCAGCCACTGCCATAACTGCCTGAGGAGCAACCACCACCAAAAGAGCCACTGACCCCCAAGGAGCAGCCCCTGCATGACTCAACATCTAGATCCTTTGGTGAGAACAAAAATGGGTAGACAAATAAACCCTCAAATGAAAGAAAAGCAGGCATCACCAGAAAAGCAGCTAAGTGAAACAGAGGCATGCAATATATCAGAAAAATATTTCTGAATAAGGGTAAAACGCTTCATAAACCAAATGGATGAAAAAAATCAACAACATATGTAAGAATCAAGAAGAAATAAAGAGTGATATAGCTGCCATAAAAAGCAACATGGGAAGTTTCAACAGTAGACTAAGAGAATCAGAGGAATGAATTAGCAAATTAGAAGACAGGGAAGAAAAACACACCCAAAGTGAACTGCAATAGGAAAAAAAATTAAAAGACAGGAGGAGAGACTAAGGGAGATGTGGGACAACATGAAATGAAGCAACATATGAATAATAGGGGTACCAGAACAACAGGAAGAGATACAGAGGTTAGAAAATCTATTTGAAGAAATAATGTCAGAAAAATTCCCTTATGAGGGGGAAAAAAAGGTTATGCAAGCACAGAGAATCCCAAAGAAGATGAACCTGAAAATACCCAAACCAAGACACATTATAATTATGATGGCAACTATTCAGGACAAAGATTGAATCTTAAAGGCTGCAAGAGAGAGAGACAGAAAGTTATATACAAGGGATCTCCCATTAGATTATCAAATGATTTCTCAACAGAAACACATCAGGCCAGAAAAGAATGGAAGAAAATTTACAAAGTGATGCAAAGAAAGGGACTGATCCAATAATACTCTATACAGGAAGGCTATCATCCAAAATTGAAGGGGAAATAGGAGCTAGACAGACAAAAAATGGCTAAGGGAGTTTATCACTACCAAGCCAGAACGGCAAGAAATGCTAAAGGTACTAGTATAAAAAGAAGAAATAAAAAGGTGAGAAGAAACACAAGCACAAAAAAATTAAGTGGCTATAAACAAGTATATATCAATAATAATTGTAAATGTAAACAGACTAAATGCTCCATTCAAAAGACATCAAGTAGCTGAATGGATAAAAAGACTATATATATATATATATATATCCTCAGAACAAGGGACTCACACATACTGAAAGTGAAGGGATGGAAAAATAACTTTCAGGTAAATGGAAATTAAAAGAAAGCTGGGGTAGCAATACTTATATCTGACAAAATAGACCTCAAAGTGAAGGTCATAACAAGAGATAAGAAGACCACTTCATAATAAAAGGGATCAATACAACAAGAGGATATAACCTTGATAAACATAAATGCACACAATACAGGAGCACCCAAATACATAAAAAACTCTCTGAAAGATATCAAGGGAGAGATCAACAACAATATACCATAATAGTGGATTTTAATACACCACTGACATCACTGGATAAATCCTCTAGACAAAAAATTAGCCAAGAAATAGCAATCCTAAATGACTCAGTAGATCAGATGGACTTAATTGACATCTTCAGAAGATTTCACTCTAAAACCACAGAATATACATTCTTCTCAAGTGCACATGAGACATTTTCAAAAATAGACCATTTATTGGGGCATAAGAAAGTCTCTCCAAAATCAAGAAGATTGAAATCATATCAACCATCTTCTCAGACCACAATGGCATAATATTAGAAATAAACTACAATAAAAACAAAATAATTCAAACACTTGGAAGCTGAATAACATGCTATTAAACAATGATTGGGTTACCACAGAGATCAAAGAAGAAATTAAAAATATCCTGGAAACTAATGATGATGAAAACACAACAATTCAAACTGTATGAGACACAATGAAAGCAGTCCTGAGAGGGCAGTTTCTAGCTTTACAGGAAGAAGAAGAAGAAGAAGAAGAGGAAGAAGAAGAAGAAGAAGAAGAAGAAGGGGAAGGGGAAGGGGAAGGGGAAGGGGAAGGAGAAGGAGGAGGAGGAGGAGGAGGAGGAGGAGGAGAAATGGTAGTAAATCATCTAACTCTACAACTTAAAGAATTAGAAATAGAGTAACAAGTAAAGCCTAGAGTGAGCAGAAGGAAGTCAATAATAAAGATCAGAGCAGAAATAAATGACATAGAGACCCAAAAAAAACCAACACAGAAAAATCCATGAAACTAAGAGCTGGTTCTTTGAAAGAATAAAAAAAATTGATGAACCTCTAGCCAAGATAACGAAGAAGCAAGGAGAGAGGACCCACATAAACAAACTCAGAAATGAAAGAGGCAAAATAACAACAGACCCCACAGGAATACAAAGGGTTGTTAAGAGATACTATGAACAATTCTATTCCAATAAACTAGACCACCTAGAGGAAATGAACATATTCTTAGAAAAATACAACCTTCCCAAACTCAATCAGGAAGAATCTAAAAATCTCCGTAGGTCAATAATTAAGGAAGAAATTGAAACAGTTATCAAAAAGCTTCCAGTAAACAAAATCCTGGGGCTAGATGGCTTAAAGGGGAGTTTTACCAAACATTCAAGGAAGAACTAAAACCTATTCTCTTCAGACTGTTCCAAAAAATTCAAGAGAAAACAACACTTCCAAGCTCCTTCTATGAAGCCAGCATCACCCTAATACCAAAACCAGATAAAGACAACTCAATGAGCTGAACAGGTTTGGCTCAGTAGATAGAGTGTTGGCCTGCGGACTGAAAGTTTCCAGGTTCGATTCCGGTCAAGGGCATGTATCTTGGCTGTGGGCACATCCCCAGTGGAGGGTGTGCAAGAGACAGCTGATCAATGTTTCTCTCCCATTGATGTCTCTGACTTTCTATCCCTCTCCCTTCCTCTCTGTAAAAAATCAATAAAATATATATATTTTTTAAAAAGACAACTCAATGAAAGAGAATTAAAGGCCAATGTCCCTCAAGAACATAGATGCCAAAATCCTCAACAATTTCTATCAAATAGGATCCAGCATTACATCAGAAAGATGATACATCACGACCAAGTAGGATTTATTCCACAGATGCAAGGATAGTATAATATCTGCAAACCAATAAATATGATACATCACACAAACAAATTGAGAGATAAAAATCACATAATCATATCAATTGATGCAGAAAAGGCATATGACAAAATCCAGCACCCTTTCTTGATAAAAACTCTCAGCAAGTGGGAATAGAATGATCATACCTCAACATAATAAAAGCCATATACAACAAACCCACAGCCAACATCATACTCAATGGGCAAAGACTAAAACCATTTCCCCTAAGAACAGGAACAAGACAGGGATGTCCACTCTCACCACTCCTGTTCGACATAGTACTGGAAGTACTAGCCATTGTGAACAGACAAGAAGAAATAAAAGGCATCCAAATTGGAAAAGAAGAAGTTAAACTGTCTTTATTCACAGGTGACATGATACTGTACATAGAAAACCCTAAAGACTCCATCAAATAATGATTAAACTTAATAAATGAATTTGGCAATGTAGCAAGATACAAAATTAACTCCAAAAAATCCAAGGTATTTCTATTCACCAATAGTAAACTTATAGAAAGAGAGACTGAAAAAGTAATCCCATTTACCATAGCAACAACAGCAAAAAGATACTTAGGAATAAACTTAACTAAGGAGGTAAAAGACCTATACACAGAAAACTACAGGACACTGAAAAAAGAGATAGAGGAAGACATAAATAGATGGAAGAACATACCGTGTTCACAGATAGGTAGAATCAACATCATTAAATGTCCATATTATCCAAAGCAATCTATAGATTCAATGCACTATCCATTAAAATACCAATGGGATATCTCACAGACCTAGGACAAACTCGCCAAAAATTCATCTGGAATAAAAAAGGCCCTGAATAGCTGCAGCAATCTTGCGGGAAAAAAGAACAAAGTAGGTGGGATCTCAATACCAGATATCAAGCTGTATTACAAAACCACTGTTCTCAGAACTGCCTGGTATTTGCACAAGAACAGACATATAGATCAATGGAGTATAATAGAGAGCCCAGAAATTGACCCAAACCACTATGCTCAATTAATATTTGACAAAGGGCCCTAACTGGTTTGGCTCAGTGGACAGAGTGTTGGCCTGCGGACTGGTTTGATTACAGGCAAGGGCATGTGCCTTAGTTGCGGACACATCTTCAGTAGGAGGTGTGCAGGAGGTGGCTGACTGATGTTTCTCTCTCATTGATGTTTCTAACTCTCTATCCCTCTCCTTTCCTCTCTCTAAAAAAAGTCAATAAAATATATATTTTTAAAAAGAACAGTCAAGACAGTCTCTTCCATAAATGGTGTTGGAAAATTGGACAGCTACATGCAAAAAAAAAATGAAACTAGACCACCAACTTATACCATACACAAAAATAAACTCAAAATGGATAAAGGACTTAAACATAAGACAGAAAACCATAAAAATATTAGAGGAATCCACAGGCAGCAACATCTCAGACTTATGCTGAAGCAATTTCTACACTGATACAGCTCCTAGGGCAATGGAAACTGAAGAGAAAGACAAATGGGACTAAATCAAAATAAAAAGCTTTTGTACAGCAAAAGGAACCATCAACAAAACAACAAGGAAGACTACTGCATGGGAGAACATACTTGCCAATGCAATCACCAATAAAGGCTTAATCTCTAACATTTACAGGGAACTCATACAGCTTAATGAAAGGAAGATAAACAACCCAATAAAAAAATGGGCAATGGATCTAAATAGATATTTTTCAAAAGAAGACCTAAGGAAGGCCAAGAGATACATGAAAACATGCTCAAAGTCACTAATCATCCAAGAGATGTAAATTAAAACAACAATGCAGTACCATCTCTCACTTATCAGAATGGCGGTCTTCAGCAAATCAACAAATGACAAGTGCTGATGAGGATGGAGAGAAAAAGGAACCCTCGTACACTGCTGATGGGAATGCAGACTAATGCAGGAGAGAACAGTATGGAGTTTCCTCAAAAAACTAAAAATGGAATTCCCATTTGACCCAGTGATCCCACTTCTAGGAATATATCCCAAGAAACTAGAAACACCAATCAGAAAGGATATATGCACCCCTATGTTCATAGTGGAACAATTCACCATAGCTAAGATTTGGAAACAGCCTACGTGCCTATCAGCAGATGAGTGGATTAGAAGACTGTGATACATCTACACAATGGAATACTACTCTATGGGAAGAAGAAGAGGAAGAAGAAGAAGAAGAAGAAGAAGAAGAAGAAGAAGAAGAAGAAGAAGAAGAAGAAGAAGAAGAAGAAGAGGAGGAGGAGGAGGAGGAGGAGGAGGAGGAGGAGGAGGAGGAGGAGGAGGAGGAGGAGGAGGGGGAGGGGGAGGAGGAGGAAGAAGGAGAAGGAGAAAAGAGAAGGAGAATGAGGAGGAGGAAGAGAAGGAGGAGGAGGAGGAGGAAGAGAAGGAGGAGGAGGAGAAGAGAAGGAGGGGGAGGAGGAGGAGGAGGAGGAGGAGGAGGAGGAGGAGGAGGAGAAGAAGAAGAAGAAGAAGAAGAAGAAGAAGAAGAAGAAGAAGAAGAAGAAGAAGAAGAAGAAGAAGAAGAAGAAGAAGAAGAAGGAGAAGGAGAAGAAGAAGGAATTCTTACCATTTGCAACAGCATGGGTGGAACTGGAGAGTGTTATGCTAAGTGAAATAAGCCATTCAGAGAAAGATAACTATCACCTGGTCTCACACATCAATGGATTATAATGAAGAACATAAACTGATGAACAAAAACAGATCCAGAGACAGAGAAGCATCGATCAGACTGTCAAACCTTAAAGGGAAGGTAGGGGAAGGTGGGGTAAGGGGGATAGATCAACCAAAAGACTTGCATGCATGCATATTAGCCTAACCAATGGACACAGACAAGAGGGGTGAGGGCATGAGTTGGGGGGGGGGGCAACAGGAGAATAAGGATACATATGTAATACCTTAATCAATAAAGAAAAAATCAATCATTTCTTTATGTTCACAAATTTTGTATGTTGGGAATTTGGCCAGAGTGCAATAAAAAATTGCTTATGTCTGTTCAGCAATATCTGGGATCTCAATGGATACAGACAAGAGGGGTGAGGGCATGAGGTGGGGGGGGCAATGGGGGAATAAGGACACATATGTAATACCTTAATCAATAAAGAAAAAATCATTTCTTTATGTTCACAAATTTTGTATGTTGGGAATTTGGCCAGAGTACAATAAAAAAATTGCTTATGTCTGTTCAGCAATATCTGGGATCTCAACTGGGAAAACTATAGTTAGGGTTGAGTCAACATATGGGGACTGAAATCTTCTGGTCCCATCATCTTGAGCATGGTTGGTGGTTAATGCTAACTGTCATTTAGCACTTCAACCAGAACACTTTTCTGTGCCTCTGCTTGTGGCCTGGACTTCCTCACAGAGTGGCCAGCTCAGAGCTCTACTAGTGAGTGTCCTGGTCAACAAAGCAAAAGCTGCATCGCTTTTGACAACCCAGCTGTGAAAGTCATACAACGTTCTACTGGCTACAAGCAAGTCTCAAGCTCACCCAGATTTAAGGAGAGAAGCCATAAACTTCACCTGTCAATGGGAGCAGTGTCAGAAATTCACTGTCTTTTTTTAAACAACCACACTTACCAGCCTCACCCCTTAAAGGCAATATTCTTAGTGAAAACACTAAAGTGAGCCCAACTCTTTATGATTCCTCTCCATATCCACACACACCTTATTATTATCTTCTCCTCACCCCAGGACACTTACTTCATGTCTTATTTTTTTATGAAATACACCTGAAGTTCTCTCCTTTTTACAAAGTAAAAAAACAAAACAGAAAAAACCCTGTGGCTTAAAAAATTGAACGTGTAGAAAGACTAAACAAGGACCCCAAGGAAGCCTCTCTCACACCCAACTCTTAAACATACACAGATGCACACACAAGCCCCCCTCACTTTTATTGGAAATTTCCAGTGAACTATAAATTTGCTTCAAGTATGGACAGCTAGGCAAGTAGTGCCAAGAGTATGTTCTGTTTTCACCATGGGATGAGAGAGACAGAAACCCTAATGTAAAAATTACAAGAAGAATCAATAGGTAAATGAGCAGGAAGTCAGCCTGGAGTCTGTCAGGCAGAGGAGGTGATGGGGAGCATGTCTGCACCCATAAAGGACCTATGCATTGTGGTAACAAGGAACTCCCACCTCGACCCACTTTCAAAATCCCCACCCAATAGAACGGACCCAGATGCAGGATTCCAGGAGATCAGCATTCAAATATGAAACTTATGAACAATAACAGCACACAGGTATGCCATCTCCCACTTTGTAAATGAAGAAAATGAATCAGCATTTAGTCACAGCCATGCTGTTTGAAAAGGCCAGAGCTGGGTTTCGAATTTTGTCTGCTCAGGCTGTGTCTCTGTATGTATTTCTTTCTGCTGACAGTCTTAGAATTCCTTAATAGAATTGTATAACCTATATCATTCATTTCAAAACTGAGCACAGTGCCTGGCACAGGGTAGATGTTTAGCAAATATTTTGAAATAACCGAATGAACAAATGTTGTTCAGTCACAATATATTAAATTCTGTGGTTCAGAGAGCAGCAGGATTGAAATGTAGATTACAGCACAGTCTTGCTGTCTCTACAAAACCAAGTAGGTGAATGGGCAGCACTTCTATCACCAAAAGCATTCATGGGCTATGTTTAGATGACAATAAAATATTTCGTTCTCTTAGAAGTTCTTCATCTTTTTGGTCTGGGAGAGCTTTATCAAAATGTAACTCTGAGGTTCACAAAGACATTATTAACCTCTTCCTAAATACATTTATTTGTTCCTTTATTCATTGAACAAAGATTTATTCAATCCCATCTATGTGCCAACTAGAGTGATATAAGCTGGGGAAAATACAATGGAAAAAATAAAGGCAAAGAAATACTTGAAGGCTTATTTTCTAACTATCTTTATTAACTTATCCCATCTCTAGCATTGAGTCTTAATATTCTAGATTTTTAAATGTGCGGTAATAAAGTACCAGAGAATCAGGTTTAGGAGATGAGTCTCATAGATTTGATATCAGTCTGGAAAGCACGAGTGGGAAATGGAAGCCAAATTCACTTAGTTTCCTTTACAGACATGTCAGCTCCACTTAGAAACCAACTGTCTTTCCTGCCAGAGAAAGAGAAAAAACTGCTTTGTCTCATTCACTTCATCACATAAGAACACTTGATGGGCTTGACAGCTGCTTCTTGCTAATTATGGGGCAAACTTCTCAGCATGAGGTTTGTGGCATCCACAGGTCCTGGAACAATCCAGCAATTGTTTTGGGAAAGCTTGGGCACTGGGGTTGAGCATTCTCATGTCAATTGTCCCCACTGGTTGTCATGACTTGGAGCTGCTCTAGTGGAATGAAGGAACAAAGTAATGAGACCTGCATACAGTTGATTGGCTCTGAACATTCTGGTTGTATTTCTGCTTCCAGCTGTTGAAGATATGATGAAGAGGGGTCAGGGTCTCACCACCTCTGCTCCACAAAAAAACTTAATATCTTCCATTTTGGAGAATTTAGTATTTATATAGAAAAGTTTGCTCCCCATAGAAATGTAATACGTGGTGTGTTTTTTTAATGTATCTAAACACACACACACACAGAGAGAGAGAGAGAGAGAGAGAGAGAGAGAGAGAGAGAGAGAGAGAGAGAGAGAGAGAGAGGGAGAGAGAGAAATGCAATATATGTTCAACCCAACATATGTTTTTGGAGGTTTGTCATTTTTGAAACAATGACAAAAAGATTGCAAAAACAAATTACCTTTGCAAAAACAAATTAACTTTCATTCTCAAATTATTTTTTATTGAAGGGAGAGAGAGGGAAAAGAGAAGGGAATAAAAAAAACAATACATTTTATTGGTAGATGTAATCTTAATGTTTGAAAGGGACAAAATGTCAGGAACTGAGTAAAGAAAATGGTAATGGAGAGCGCCATCAGTCTGCGAATGCCCATTTCTAATCCTTCACAAGTACAAATCCAGACTGCATTTCCCTATCACCCTTACAGTTAGGTGATATTGCCCAGTCCGGTGGAGCAGAACAAGGAATTTCACCTCTGGCCCCAGGCCTTCGGGGAGGTGGCATGCCTCCTCCATACCTTTCTCCCCTTCTGACAAGTTGAATATGCCTATAACCAGTTTCAACTGTGCATGTGACAGTTCTTCCAAGGAATAGGGGCATAGTGGAGGACAGAGCAAAGACTTTGAAGGTCCCTAAATAGCTGTGGAACAGAGCCGACTGCTTCTGAGACATTCACCTTGAACTGTCATATGAAAGAAATGAACGTCTTTGTCTTTTAAACCATCGCATTGGTTGGATCTCTTTGAACAGCAACTTTGCCTTGCCCTGATGCAGAAATGACTCTCAGAGCAGATTATAAAGGAATTTCCCAGGTTCCACCCTCTTCTTTACCAGTTCCCATGTATCACATATCATCTCAGACAACGCCAACCCTTTACCAAGACTGTGGGCAATGGTTCCTTCAGCCTCCAAAATCTTTCCTTGGGAAAGCGTTTTGCTCTTAGCAACAAATGATGTCTCTAGCCCTTTTTTAAGTGTTTGCTGTTCTCATCTCACAGCTCCAGCCAAGAGTTCTCAGGCTGTGGTCTGAAGTGACTTCCCTTCCAAGCAAGGGAAATCCAATCCATGGTCCAAGGAGTCTATATCTCTTACCAAGAGGCCAGCAAAAGTTTGTGGATGCAGGAGTCAAATAAATCATGTAGAAACTGCTATAGTGCCTATAGCTTTTAGACTCACAAAGAAGAAAATAATCACTTTTACAAATTAGTCCCTGGATACACTGAATAAAATTCTGTTTGGATGGTTATTTACAGAATAAGGTATACCATGCTGCCCAGAAACAGACAATGAGTTTAACAACCATTGCCTGAGATGATTTTTATATTTGATTTACAGCCCAGCTGGGCTCAAGGTGCTTGATGTTTCGATTCCTGGTCAGGGCACGTACCCAAGGTGCAATCTCGATCCCCAGTGTGGGGCATGGAAGAAGCAGCAGATCACTTATTTTCTCTCATCATTGATGTTTCTATATATCTCTCTGTCTCCATTCCTCTCTGAAATCAATAAAAAGATATATTTTTAAAACCTTTATTTATGAAATGCCTCAGATTCATTGACAAATTTGTAAATATGATGTTTTAACAAGGCTGAGAAAATAAATTCACATTAGAGGATTAATGACAATCTATTTCAATATTTGATTTTTTAAAAATGTTTACATGTATTTTATTTATTTATTTAGGATTTTTTTCCCTTTTGATAAGAACCCATGGAAAGAGGTATTTAACTTAGAAGAGTTCATCTCAAATTTAAGCATTTCAGATCCAATGGGGATTTGAAAGGAGCAACTTGGAAGCAAAATGGCTCTTGCTCCTTGTGCCCCCACAAACCACATCCTGGAACTCAGCAGCCCCTTTCTCTGCCTTCTTGCCAGGGCCCTGCTCTAAGTCCCAGGCATTGTCCTGACAGAACTCATTTCTCTTATCACCTGTATTGGGTGCCGAGATGTGAGATTTAAAAGGTAGGCAAATCAAAGCCTTTTAGCACATGGTCAAGGCAAGTCAATATACTCAATTTCCCAGAGTCTCCAAGAAGCCCTGTTGCATTTTTAAATTTTACCTCAAAAGCCGTAACTGGTGAATATAGAATTCGTTGTGTCTTTCACATTAAGGCTCAGTAGAAAAGAGAAATTGAAAAAGAGGGTTTCAGGGCCAAAAGCCACAGAAAATAGACTCAATAATGAAGAATCCGGAACAGACTCAAAAGGAAATGCTTTGCATAGACTTTTGGTTTAATATTAATTGAAGGAAAATTTCCTTTGGGCCAACCCTTTCACTGTGACACATTACTCGAGATTGGTGGCAATAACTGCAGCCTGGAGAATAAATACTGATCATTAGCAAAGGCTACAGAGGATGTATACGTACCCAAAGTCACAGCATTAACAGCTTCTCTTTGTGGTCATTTTGAAGGCCACATTGGAATGGGTCTTCCAATGGAGTTAAAATGTTGTCAATATTGAATATAAAATGCTCATATGACACCAAGTACAGTTAAAACATAAAGTTATTAGAGGTAAATATTTTTTTCTTTTCTTTTTCAGAGGGGATATTGTCTCTTAAGCTTAGTATTAAGAGTTGTCAGCAAAGCATTACCTAAGGAAGTGTTTCTTAGACTCCAGAACAAGGTTTAAATGAGGAATGGCAGTAATGTATGCTTCCTCAATGGCTTATTTCTTCTTTGCCTCTCTTTCTCAATACCTCTTATCTTCCAGTGCATCCCATTAATAAGAGCAAAAGTGCCTGCTGGCACCAACAGCCCAAACCCCACACCACTTCAGTCAGTAGGGCAACTGCCAGGATCAGCCTGTGGCTAATTGGTGGGCATGCCTTGTTGGAATAGCCCAGTGGTTGGCAAACTCATTAGTTAACAGAGCCAAATATCAACAGGACAATGATTGAAATTTCTTTTGAAAGCCAAATTTTTTAAACTTAAGCTTCTTCTAACATCACTTCTTCAAAATAGACTCACCCAGGCAGCAGTATTTTGTGAAAGAGGCACACTCAAAGGGCCAAAGGGTCTCATGTGGCTCGCAAGCCACAGTTTGCCAACCACTGGAATAGCCCAACTTAACAGCCAAGCCAGTCAAGTGGGACTAGAAGCCAATGATGAAACGTTCCAGGGTAAGTTAACAGGTGCAGGTAGCCTGGAGGAGGTAGGGGCAAAAAGAGGCCCTGAAAATACCCATGTAATATTTTGGAAAAAAAGGGGGGCACGGAGAGGGGGGGAAAGGCATAAGAAGAGGGCTCCCTACCTCAAAGATACCTGATTGCTTTCTGCTCTCCTCCAGGCCCCCATCTCTTTGGGCTCCACCTACACTCTGTGTCACAAACCCACCTTAAGGGCAATCTCAGAGTTAGGTCATCGATGCAAGTCCCCTCTGAGAAGGATTCATTTGTCAGGAGTGTTCACAAAGGTTCTGAATTCAGGGTTAAAATCTCTCTGAGGGTTAGAAAAGGGCTTTCCTATGCAGATATTCACAGCTGCAAGCGCCTCTCCTGCTCAGAGCCACAGCGTGCCCAGCTGCATTTGATGACAGTGACAACAAAACATTTCCTTGAGCCCCGTAACCAGGAGAAATGCATGTATGGCTCAACTTAGGTCCTACAGGAGTAGTTGGGGCTCTTGGTGCCCCTCCAGGGTTGTCTTATGTAGAAGAGTCCCACGGGCTCTGATTCTAAAATGTGTGAGAAGTGAAAGAGCCTGTAAATCCAGACTTGGCCTATTCTGCTCTAAACACACTTAATACCCAGCAATCACTAAGACCTATGGAAGCCTTTTACTTTCTTAGGGTTTGCAGTATGTTATAATGCCCACAAAGCCCCCATTACCCACACTGCCCCCACCAAAAAAAAAATTCTGGGTCTCCTTGGTAACTGCTCACCAAGTTCTGGCTCAGAAATCCAGGTCATCAAAAGTGGAATGGAACAGCAATGAACTTGAGTGAGATGATCCGAGTTCTAGTCCATCATTAAGAGACAATGAGCTATTCAATTTCCTTTGATAAATTAAACAATTGCTGAAAAAACACCCAGCTCCCAAATTCTATCACTCTAAAAATTGACTAAATCTAGCATGCTACAATGTATTTTAGAGAGATTGAGAAAGCCCTGAGGAGTGAAATACAAGTAAATAAAACTGTACCAGTTTAGAAAGAGGAGAAATAGCCAAATTAGCTAGTTTTAGAGAGTTTTTAATATTAGCATGAGTGGTAAGAGGTGAAGATATCTAAGAAAGTCAAAGACCTTAACAAAGAGTTTTAGATATATTAAAGAGTAATATATTGGAGAGAACCAAGATGGGGACATAGGTGAACACCCATTGTTCTGCCCCGAGCAACAATTCAGAGACTATAACATAACAATAAAACAAACATCACCCAGAATCACCAGAAAGCTGGCTGAGTGAAAATGCCACAAATAAAAGTAAAGGTGGGACACTGAGACTCAGAAGAGCGGCGGGAGTGCAGCCTTGAAGACGGAAAAAGGTTAGGAGCCGTCCTGGTCAAGCGCGCAGGCTGGGGCTGGAGCAGCAACCCCGGATGGATTTCTCCAATGGGGAGGGCGGAAACATCCCACTACACGGATTCCCCAGCGCCAGGCGAGGTCCGAGGTCCGGGGGAGGCACCCTGGAAGCCAGGCGCGGCAGAGGACTCCGGGTCTGCCGAGAAACCTGGTAGCTGGGAAAAGAAGTTTGCCGCAAGTCAACTGTGCGACAGCACAGACGTGCAAATTGCTCCCTGGAAACTCATCTCCTGGTCCCGGAAATCACCTGTTTTACAACCCTGGGCGAGACTTTGGGTGTGCAGACTCATTTGGGGAGAGGCAGAGTTGTCTGGCAAGGGGAAGAGACTGGCGGCTTTCTCTTGGAGGTGCCTGCAACCATCCCCATCCAACAGAGACCCGTGCGCGCGCGAGCACCACATAGGATGCAGCTGATGCTGAGGCTGCCTGCGCAGTTCAGAGACTCTGCCCATCCAACCTGAACACAGTCTCCCTTCACAGCCAATTGGCCTGGAGGTCAAACCCCCCTAGGGTTAACAACAACAAGCTGGGCTTAAATTCAAAAATACTGTACAACCCATAAAGGATTGCAGTAAGAGTACCCACCTCAAGTAACTGGGGAGGCTGTGCCACTGACCCTTAGAGGACATCTACCACATAAAGCAGCCACCATGCAGAGATATGGAAAGAAATCAGTGTGAAAGAAATGGAGGAAAAAAGATGACTAGACATAGAGTTCAAAACCACGGTTATAAGGCTTTTCAAGAGGCTCCTACAAAAGGCCGATCAACTTAATGAGAATTATCAGGAAATAAACAAGACCAACCAGGAAATGAATGAGACTTACAAGGAAATGAATGAGACTTACAAGGAAATGAATGAGACTCTCAAGGAAATGAACAAGACCTCTGAGGACATGAACGAGACCCTCACGGATATGAAAAAGGACCAACTAGAAATCAAGCATACACAGACTGAAATAAAAAATATTACACAAAGTCCTAACAGCAGTCCAGAGGGCCACAAGAACCAAGTCAAAGATTTGAAATACAAAGAAGCAAAATCCACTCAGCTGGAAAAGCAAGAAACAAAAAGAATTCAGATAATTGAAGATAGCGTAAGGGGCCCTCTGGGACAACCTCAAGCATGCCAACATCCGAATTATTGGGGTGCCGGAAAAAGAGAGAGAGCAAGTTAATGAAAACCTACTTGAAGAAATAGTGACTGAAAACTTCCCCCACCTGGTGAAAGAAACTGACTTAAAAGCCCAAGAAGTACATAGAACCCCCAAATATAGGAATCTAAAGAGGACCAAACCAAGACATATCATAATTAAAATGCCAAGAGCAAAAGATAAAGAGAGAATATTAAAAGCAGCAAGAGAAAAACAGTTGGTTACCTACAGGGGAGAACCCATATGATTGTCAGCGGATTTCTCAACAGAAACGATGCAGGCCAGATGTGAGTGGCAAGAAATATTCAAAATAATGAAGAGCAAGAATCTACAACCAAGATTACTCTATCCAGCAAAGCTATCATTCAGAATTGAGGATCAGATAAAGTGCTTCGCAGATAAGAAAAAGCTAAAGGAGTTCATCCCCAGCAAACCAGTATTATATGAAATGCTGAAAGATATCCTTTAAGAAGAGGAAGAAGAAAAAGGTAAAAATATAAATTATGAACAACAAATACACATCTATCAACAAATGAACGTAAAAATCAAGTGAATTGATAGGCTGATGAACAGGATAAACTGGTGAATATAACAGAAACATGGACATAGAGAGGGAATGGACTGACAATTCTTGGGGAGAAGAGGGTTGTGGGAAGTACAGCAAGAGACTGGACAAAAATCTTGCAACAATGGGAGAGGACAGTGGGGAGGGGGAGGTGAGGGTGGAGGGTGGGTTAGGTACAGGGTGGAGGGGAGCTATAGGTTGATAAAAAAGGGGAAACAATGTAATTAATAAACTGAACAATAAAGATAAAAAAATTAAATTAAATTTAAAAAGAGTAATATATTTAAATATCTTTAGTTAATTCATATCTATAATGTAGAGACATCCTTTATCCTATGTAATAAAAGCCTTATATGCTCAGTGTCTGGTTGTCCAGTCAGTCATTCAATCAAAGCATAATATGTTAATGTTATGTTAATGCCACTCAACTGCTCACTATGACATACACTGATTAGCATGCGGCAGACAGTCAATTGACCAATTGGTACAACATGCACCAGGAGGCAGACCCTCTGACCAGTAGGTTAGCTTGTTGCTGGGGTCCAGCCAATCAGGACTGAGCAAGACAGTCCAGATACATCCTGGAGTCACCTCCCCCCACCGTTCCTCCATGGCCCCTATCGTGCAGGGGTCTCTCGGCCTGGCCTGTACCCTCTCACAATCTGGGACCCCTTGAGGGATGTCAGAGAACCACTTTCAGCCCTATCTTGTAGGGCAGGCCAAGGGACTCCACTAGTGCACAAATTCATGCATTGGACCTCTAGTATTAACATTTTGAAAAGTGTCTTAGGGAACTATTTAGTAAATGGTTCAGCCAGTTTTAAAAAATGTTGTTTGGATGAGAGAAAAAATTAGTGAAAGTTGAAAAGTTGAAGAATTTCCTGGTGTTAAGATATAGAGTGAAAACACAGCATTCTCCATGGAAATGTGATTCCAAAGGAAGTTAAGATCTGTACACACATTTCAGTGAAATCACAGGTAGCAAAATCAATTGATGCTGCTACTGATCTGTGATGCTGCTACTGATCTATCCACAAATTAAATAAGGAAGTTCGACATATATAAAAGATATATACACGCAAGATGGTTTTTCTCCGAGCTAAGGCAGTACAAACAGGAGAAAAGTCATTAGCCAATGTTCAGAGGAAACCAAAGCTGGCATAATGGAGGAAATACCTCCCCAGGTTATTTTCTCCTCCAAACAGAGTAAACCAGTCAGTTTCTATCCAAGGGCAAGGGCCTCATCCTCATGTGGCCATGTGTTGGCCCTATGCTGAATCAGGTGTTCTCTACCATTCTATGAGCCTCTGAACATTAAGGGGCAAGAATTTTTTTAGAAAATCAAGCACCACCTTGAATAGTCAATTTTCTAAAGTTCTAATTGAATTTCTTTCATGTTGGAAGACAAGAAAAGTCAGTGTATTAGGGATCACACTATATAATTTTAGCATGATTTTATTCTCAGAAATAATGAGAAGTGTGCATGACAAGTTTATACAAGGATGTTTATTGTAGAACTTTTGTTTTGTAAAAAAAAAAAGTCTACTCACCAAATGTCAAGATGGAAACTATGTTCTGGGGCATATTCATTCATAATATAGGATGCTATGCAACTATTTTTAAAAATGTCCAACCTTTGTATTGAACTGGAAAAAAATCTCTAAAGTACATTATTACATTAAAAAACAAGTTATACATTAAGACATAGAATGCAATATGATTTTTTTAGGATATTGTGATATATATATATAAGACAAATGCATAAAAACAAAAACAAAAATCTGGAAAACTCATAAGAGCAGCTGCTTCTGGGAAGGAGTCTAATAAGAGATGAGGGTTGCGGAGCATTTCAACTGCTTTATGAAAATGTTTTCAACTAGAATATATTGTGTCACATATGAAAAAAATGGCTGAGATTAAGGACTCTAAGGCATTCACTTTTTAAAAATGTCAGCTTCACTATTTAGTAAAGTTAACCTTTTTTAATTAACCTCTTTAAACTTCAGTTTCCTCAGCTATAAAATGGGGAAAATAATCGATCATAACTTACAGAATTGTTATGTAAAACAGTGCTTAACAGAAATTAAATGCTCAATTAATGTTTGCTATTATTATTGTTATTACTACCATTACTACCATTTCTAATATTGGACTTAGCTCAGTATGATAAAGGGAGTGTACCAACAGTAATTGGACCCTCATTCCACTTACTTGAAAAGAACAATTGAGAGATAAACTCCTATTTCTGATGTCAAAGTCTGGATATGGATGACTCTTGGACAAACAGATTTCCTCTAAATCAGAACTGAAAGATGTGAGAGGGGATGGAGGATGCCTGGAAACACAAAGAATGTGGAATCCCAAGACAAGGAGTCAGGCCACTGTGATGCATATCTGGAATGTTCAAATGAAGTTATGATCCCAACTCAACCCTGAAATTTTTTTTTGTAAGACCAACCAAAGGATCCCAAATCATGAACACCAAGAATGGGCGTATCATGACCCAATAAGTGTTCACTTCCCAGGTCCTCAGCCTGCTCCATCCTGGGGAAGAATGAGAGCAGGAATGGATGAGAGATAAGCCTCATTTCTTTTTGAAGAACCTAGTGTGCTTAATTGGATTGAATAAATTAATCCTTAATAATTCAATCTAGTTCAGAAGCTATTATGTAACAAAATCAGTTAATACATGGTATTCCACAGACACACACACATGACCACTTCTTTTCAAGCTATCAATTATAGCCAACTGAAACCAAAAATTCAGAATTAGTCCTTGACACAAGCTGAGTAATTTCAAGGCAATTTAGAGATGTAATATACAGTTTGATTATTTATTAAACAAAATTCTAGTTGTTCTTTTAAAAAGAAAGGGGGGGAAAGGTTCCTATGTGGCAGCACTCTCCTTAGAAGCTCCTGCACGTTAGATTTTTTTGAAAGTCTCCAGATATATCCTGTAGACTGCCAGGGGCCAAGGGCTTACTTAAATCAAGTGTTAAGTGCTAGAAGAGGTTTAAACTAACTACTTATTAACTAAATTGTTAACATGGGATAAGATCTCATTTAGAGGGGTAATACTTTTACTATTTGAGTACAAACAAGGAAATGCTGTAATACCTTCGTCATATTTGCTCTCCGAGAAAATAATAAGTGAATATGAGTTACTGATAGATGTAAGTTTCTGAGCAATGGCAGAGTTTTGTTTTTTATTTTTTTAATATTCAATTTGTTTGGGCCTGGCCAGAGTGGCTCAGTTGGTCGGTCATCATACTGTGCACCAAGAGGCTGCTGGTTTGATTCCCTGTTGAGCATATATTTGGGTTGCAGGCTCAATCTCCAGTGGGGGAGAGCGGCCTTTAAGGAGGCAGCCAATTGATGTATCTCTTGCATCAATGTTTTTCTCTCTTTGTGTCCCTTCCTCTGTCTAAAAAATCAATTAAAATATTTTAAAAATTAACATTCAACATGTTCAGTCCCAGGGAGAATTTCTAATAACAAAGGATGTCACTTGTTTTGTATTTAGTATGTAGTGTAATGAGTTTTCAAAGAGTAAGAGGCTTGAGGACCATTTGACTAAACTTTTTCAGAAGAGTTCAGTGTATACAAACTACTCATTAACAAGAGCAGAATATCCCTTGAGGTGAAATTTGGGTTTTTGAAATGTGATTTTTATTATAGTTGGAGCCAAAACACACCAGGAATACATATCAGATTATGATAGAGAACTGATATTTGAAATTCAATTATGTCAGGGATTTGAATTTCAACAGTTCATGGGTAGTACATTCTTCAAAAATACATCAAATGAATAAAATGATGACAAAGAAATCATGTTATTATCAGAATAAGATATCAGAAGAACATTTTACTCTGAGAATTTCTATGGAAGATTATTTGAATATAAGTAATTCTAAAGGCAATCTTTAAAGAAAGCACGAACACTGTTGATGTTTATCAAAGATCTTTTTATGTAACAACTAGTGGCCTGGTGCACAAAATTCATGCACATTAAAAGGAAATTAATTAGAGGAAATATTTTAATATTGCTATTTGCACTTTCTCTATAATAGAAGTGTCAGAGGTGAGAGAAAATTAGTAAAATGTATATGACTCATCTTGTCAGAGTCTGGGGCTCACCACGAACCCAAGTCAAGTCCCTGCCCAACCGTGCTTGCCTCAAAATTGCACAAGACCAGAGGAACCAAGATGGCGGCATAGGTAAATACCTATCTTCCTGCCATACACAGAAATTTCAAAACTACAACTTAATGACAGAACAAACATCATCCAGGATCATCGGAAAGCTGGCTGAGTGAAAATTCCACAAATAAAAGTGAAGATAGGACACTGTGACTCAGAGGAGCGGTGGAGGACAGCGTTGAAGATACACGCGAAATCTAAGGTTTGCAGCCATGCGTGCACGAGCAGAGAGGGTGGGCGGCTGCAAACCCAGCCAGTTTTCTCGAACAGGTGAGACAAAGGCATCCCACTTCACTGATTCTCCAGCTCCAGGCGAAGTCCAGGGAACCCACAATCATACGGGGTAAAAATGGACAGTGGGGAGGCATGCTGAAATTCGGGCGCTGCAAGGGTCTGCAAGCTTGTAGAGAGGGTGAGCTTGTGCAGAGTGCTTGTAAACTTGGGAACAGCACAGCTGTATGACCGCGCAGAGAGGATTCGTGACTTACTCTCTCGTTCGGGAAACCACCATACTACATTGTTTTATGACCCTGGGTAAGACGTTGGGTGTGCAGACTCATTTGGGGAGAGGCTGAATTGTCTGGCAGCAGGTGGAGCTCGGTGGCAGCTCTCTCTCAGAGGTGCTTGCAGCCATTGCCACCTGGCAGAGAGACCCAGGTACCACAAAGGGTGGAGCAGATGCTGCCTGCTCGGCCCAGAGACGCCGCCCATCCAACCTGAGCACGGCTGAACCTCACAGCCAATTGGCCTGAAGGTCAAACCCTCCTAGTGCTGGCAACAATAAGCTAGGCTTAACTTCAACAAGACTGTGCAACCCATATCCACCTCAGGTAACTGGGGAGGCTGAGCCACTGTCCCTTGGAGGACATATACCACACAAAGCTAATCAACCAACTCAGGAAAGCAGCCACCATGCAGAGACACAGAAAGAAATCAGAGGTGAAGGAAATGGAGGGGGAAAAATGACTGGACATAGAGTTCAAAACCACGGTTATAAGGCTTTTCAAGAGGCTCCTAGAAAAGGCCGAGACCTACAAGGAAATGAACAAGACCTATGAGGATATGAAAAAGGACCAACTAGAAATTAAGCATACACTGACTGAAATAAAAAATATTATACAAAGACCTAAAAGTACTCTAGAAGACCGCAACAACCAAGTTAAAGATTTGAAATACAAAGAGGTAAAATCCACTCAGCGGGAAAAGCAAGAAGCCATAAGAATCCAAAAAATTGAAGATAGTGTAAGGGGCCTCTGGGACAACCTCAAGTATACCAACATCTGAATTATAGGGGTGCCAGAAAAACAGAGAGCAAGACAATGAAAACCCATTTGAGGAAATAGTGACTGAAAACTTCCCACACCTGGTGAAAGAAATTGACTTAGGAGTCCAAGAAGCACACCGAAACCCAAAATATAGGAAACCTAAGTGGACCACACCAAGGCACATAATAATTAAAATGCCAAGAGCAAGAGACAAAGAGAGAATATAAAAAGCAGCAAGAGAAAAATAGTTAGTATCTATAAGGGAGCACCCATACGATTGTCAGCAGATTTCTCAACAGAAACTATGCAGGCCAGATGGGAGTGGCAAGAAATATTCAGAGTAATTAATAGCAGGAATCTAAAACCAAGATTACTCTATCCAGCAAAGCTATCATGCAGAATTGAAGGTCAGATAAAGTGCTTCGCAGATAAGAAAAAGCTAAAGGAGTTCATCACTGCCAAATCAATATTATATGAAATGCTGAAAGGTATTCTTTAAGAAGAGAAAGAAGAAAAAGGTAAAAATAAAAATTATGAACAACAAATACACATCTATCAACAAATGAATATAAAAATCAAGTGAATTAAAAATATGATGAACAGGATAAACTGGTGAATATAACAGAATCATGGGCATAGAGAGGGAATGGACTGACAATTCTTGGGGAGAAAAGGGATGTGGGGGGTGCAGCAAGAGACTGGACAAAAACCATGCATCTATGGGAGAGGACAGTGGAGGGGTGGGGAGGGTGGAAGTTGGGATGGGTACTGGGTGGTGGGGAACTATAGGGGGAAAAAAGGGGGAACAATGTAATTAATAACCTGAACAATAAAGATTAAAATATTTTTTAAAAAAATTGCCAAGACGCAGACCCAGCTGGTCCCATCCCTGTCAAGCCCCGCCAGGTGGGGGTGCAGCCTCAGGTCCCCCAGCACACCCTCAGGTCCCTCAGCCCAACACTAGGGAGAAGGACATGTTTTGAGGTCTCCTGTCAAGCCCTACTGGGTAGGGGGCATGGACTGAGGTCCCTCAGTATGGCACCATTATGGGGGGCACACCTGAGGTCCCTTGTCAAGCCCCACTGGGTGGGCTGCATGGCCTGAGGTCCCCAGTCAAGTCCTTCTGGGCAGGGGGAGCACAGCCTCAGGTCTCCCACCCTGGGCTGGCTTCCTGCTGATCATTCCTTATGGGAACTCTACCTCCACTGTGGGCACAGCCATCTTGTGTTGGCATGATGGTTAATTTTCATATTACCTCTTTATTATGTAGGATGTACCGGGCACTCAAAGAATATGGCCAGGAAGTTTTGTAGTCTGTGTTTCATAATGGAAAACAAGACAAGCAGACAGGATAGGTGTATGACAGAGAGATTAATAATATCCAGTGGACACACAGAGAGCCTGCCACTGCCTTGAGCACGGGGGGGGGTGGGGTGCCAAAATTCTAACAACTGTTCAGAAACATAATACTTTGGGCTGGTGCATGAAATTTGTGCACAGTGGGCAGGGGTGGTCCCTCACCCTGGCCTGCACCCTCTCCTATCTGGGATCCTTCTCACAATCTGGACTGCTGGCTCCTAATAGTTCACCTGCCAGCCAGCCTGATTGCCCCTAACTACTCTGCCTGCTGGCCTGCTCACTCCCAACTGCCCCCCCTCACCAGCCCGATCACCCCCAACTGACCCCCTACTGGCCTAATTACCCACAACTGCCATCCCATCCTAGCCTGATCACCCAGAACTGCCCTCCCCTCCTGGCCTCTAACCACCTCTACCTCAGCCCTGCCACTATGGTTTTGTTCAGAATAACATATGGAAGGT
This sequence comes from Antrozous pallidus, assembly GCA_027563665.1. NCBI lineage: Eukaryota > Metazoa > Chordata > Mammalia > Chiroptera > Vespertilionidae > Antrozous > Antrozous pallidus. Next base: position 13,359,848 of record CM050515.1, read on the forward strand.
CTCCCAGTCTAATTAGCATATTACCCTTTTATTAGCATAGAGGCATGGTGCATGGGTGGGAACCCGCTGGTTTGCCCTAAAGGTTGTCCCAGATAAGGATGGGGTTCCCTTGAGGGGTGGGGCAGCCTGGGCAAGGGGCCTGTGGTGGTTTGCAGGCCAGCCACACCCTCATTTGAGTCGGGGTTCACACTGGGGATGGTGCTGGCCTGGATGAGAGGCTGTGGCAGGTTTCTGAGGATGTACATGCCCTTGACTGGAATTAACCCTGAGACCTTTGAGTCCACAGGCCGAAGCTCTATCCATCGAGCCAAATTGGTCAGGGGGATAACCACTTTTTAAATTTTTTTTTATTTTTTATTTTTTTATTTTATTTTTTTATTTTTTTCTTTATTGTTCAGTTTATTAATTACATTGTTTCCCCTTTTTTATTCCCCTATATCTCCCCTCCACCCTGTACCTATCCCACCCTCCACCCTCACCTCCCCCTCCCCAATGTCCTCTCCCATTGTTGCAAGATTTTTATCCAATCTCTTGCTGTACTTCCCACAACCCTCTTCTCCCCAAGAATTGTCAGTCCATTCCCTCTCTATGTCCATGTTTCTGTTATATTCACCAGTTTATCCTGTTCATCAGCCTATCAATTCACTTGATTTTTATGTTCATTTGTTGATAGATGTGTATTTGTTGTCCATAATTTATATTTTTACCTTTTTCTTCTTCCTCTTCTTAAAGAATATCTTTCAGCATTTCATATAATACTGGTTTGGTGGTGATGAACTCCTTTAGCTTTTTCTTATCTGCGAAGCACTTTATCTGATCCTCAATTCTGCATGATAGCTTTGCTGGATAGAGTAATCTTGGTTGTAGATTCTTGCTCTTCATTATTTTGAATATTTCTTGCCACTCGCATCTGGCCTGCATCATTTCTGTTGAGAAATCCGCTGACAATCATATGGGTGCTCCCCTGTAGGTAACCAACTGTTTTTCTCTTGCTGCTTTTAATATTCTCTCTTTATCTTTTGCTCTTGGCATTTTAATTATGATATGTCTTGGTGTGGTCCTCTTTAGATTCCTATATTTTGGGGTTCTGTGTACTTCTTGGGCTTTTAAGTCAGTTTCTTTCACCAGGTGGGGGAAGTTTTCAGTCACTATTTCTTCAAGTAGGTTTTCATTAACTTGCTCTCTCTCTTTTTCCGGCACCCCAATAATTCGGATGTTGGCATGCTTGAGGTTGTCCCAGAGGGCCCTTACGCTATCTTCAATTATCTGAATTCTTTTTGTTTCTTGCTTTTCCAGCTGAGTGGATTTTGCTTCTTTGTATTTCAAATCTTTGACTTGGTTCTTGTGGCCCTCTGGACTGCTTTTAGGACTTTGTGTAATATTTTTTATTTCAGTCTGTGTATGCTTGATTTCTAGTTCGTCCTTTCTTTTATCCGTGAGGGTCTGGTTCGTATCCTCAGAGGTCTTGTTCATTTCCTTGAGGGTCCTATTCATTTCCTTGAGGTTCTCATTTATTTCCCTGTAATTCTCATTCATTTCCTGGTTGGTCTTGTTTATTTCCTCATAATTCTCATTAAGTTGATCAGCCTTTTGTAGGAGCCTCTTGAAAAGCCTTATAACCGTGGTTTTAAACTCTGTCTTGTCGTCTTTTCTCCTCCATTTCTTTCACACTGATTTCTTTCCATATCTCTGCATGGTGGCTGCTTTATGTGGTGGATGTCCTCAAAGGGACAGTGGCTCAGTCTCCCCGGTTACCTGAGGTGGGTACTCTTACTGCAATCCTTTATGGGTTGTATTCAGTGTTTTTGAATTTAAACCCAGCTTGTTGTTGTTAGCCCTAGGAGGGTTTGACCTCCAGGCCAATTGGCTGTGAAGGGAGACTGTGTTCAGGTTGAATGGGTGGAGTCTCTGAGCTGCGCGGCAGCCTCAGTGTCAGCTACGTCCTGTGCGGCACTTGCACGTGCGCGTGGGTCTCTGTTGGATGGGGATGGCTGCAGGCACCTCCAAGAGAAAGCCGCTAGTCTCTTCCCCTTGCCAGACAACTCTGCCTTTCCCCAAATGTGTCTGCACACCAAAAGTCTAGCCCAGGGCTGTAAAATAGATGGTTTCCGGAACCAGGAGACAAGTTTCCAGGGGGCAAGTCGTGGGTTTGCGCCACCCTTGAGGGGAAACTTCTTTTCACTGCCTCTGGGTTTCTCGCAGATTAGGAGCCTCTGCCTCGCCCTGCTTCCAGGGTGTGTCCCCCGGACCTCGGACCTCGCCTGGCACTGGGGAATCTGTGCAGTGCGACGTCTCCACGTACCCCGGTTCTCGGACCTCGCCTGGCACTGGGGAGTCCGTGTAGTGGGACGTCTCCGCCCTCCCCATTGGAGAAATCCGGCCGGGGTTGCTGCTCCAGCCCCAGCCCACGCGCGCCACCAGGACAGCTCCTAACCTGTTTCCGTCTGAAAGGCTGCGCTCCTGCCGCTCCTGAGTCTCAGCATCCCACCTTTACTCTTATTAGTGGAGTTTTCATTCAGCCAGCTTTCTGGCGATTCTGGGTGCTGTCTGTTCTGCTGTTATGTTGTAGTTCTTAAATCATTGCGCTGGGCAGAACAATAGGTGTTTACCTATGCCACCATTTTGGTGTTCTGATAACCACTTTTTTAAAATAACTAAATAATATGTCAGCATCTTAGCACCTTGAAGGCAGAAGAGAAATTAGAAATGACACTTATATCAAAAGATATTTATTTAAATATCACTTGGAAAGGAGAAGTTCAGAGACAGAAAATTCAGAAGCACAAAGAGAAGGAAAGTTCAAATTTACTGGTAACATGATGCAAAAGAGATGCAAATATATGCAAATTGAAGATAAAATTGTCTTGAAAGGATGCACCATAATAAAGTGAAATATAATGACCAGAAATAAAAGGCATTTTATTGGAAAACAAAAATGGAAAGAAAAAAGAAAGGTCAGGGAAGGAGAAAAGGATGAAAGTTTACAAACACAGTAGGAGGGCACCATTGAGTACTGCACTCATTTAGGATATATGGGTATGGCTCAAAAGTGCCATGGCCAAAAAAAAAAAAAAAAAGTGCTATGGCCAGGAACCAAACACAGACCCAAATCCATTCCTTCTTTACTTGCCAAGCTGTGACTACTGCCTACAACAACCCAAGGATGTGCCTTATTTCCAATAGTCCACCCAGGGCGGGTGACTTTTTCTAATTCATGCCAACTAGCTCTGGCTTAGTATAAATGTCTAATAAAATCCTATCTAATGAAAGAGTAATATGTAAGTTAATCATCACTCTGCTCCACCCACAAGCCACGCCCACCAGCCAATCAGGAGGAAATATGCAAATTAACCCAACCAAGATAGCTGCAGTAACAGAGAGAACAGGAGGCTTGGGTTTTCCTGGTAATGGAGGAAGCCAAGCTTTCTGCACACCCTGGCAGGCCTAGGCCTCTACTTAAGGTTACAAAGTTTCAATTATAGAAGATAAATAAATCCCAACAAAAATGGTGGCAGCCACAGAGCTGGAGAGAGCAGTAGGCTTTAGTTGCCGCCAGCGAGGGAGGAAGCCAAGCTCCTGCAGCCTTGGCCTGCCTTGGCCTCCACTCAAGGCTACAAAGTTTCAATTATATAAATCCCAACAAAAATGACTGCAGCCATGGAGTGAGCAGAAAGCTTGGCTCTACTCAAGACTACAAAATTTCAATTATAAAAGATAAATAAATCCCAGATACCAGGGCCTTCACTTGGGTCACTGAGGGCCATGGCCCACCTGCAAACCACCACAGTCCCGTCGCCCAGGCCACTCCACACCCCAAGGGAACCCCCACCCTGATCCGGGACACCCTTTAGGGAAAACCAGCCAGCCCCCACCTATGCAGCAGGCTCTATCCTATCTAATCTTAACTAATAAAAGAGTAATGTGCAAATTGACCATCACTCCAAAACACAAGATGGCTGACCCATGTGGTCAAAGATGGCTACCTCCATGTGGACACAAGATGGCCACCACGAGATGCCCAGCAGGGGAGGACACTTTGGAGGGACCAGGTTTACAAGGGAGGGTAGTTGTGGGTGATCAGGCCAGCAGGGGAGGGAAGTTAGGAGGGATCAGACCAGCAGGGGAGGGCAGTTGGGGCGATCAAGCCTGCAGGGGAGAGCAGTTAAGGAGGACCAGGCCAGCAGAGGAGGGGTGACCAGGTGTGCAGGAAAGGGCAGTTGGGGGGGGACCAGGCCTACCAGGGAGAGCATTTGGGGAAGACCAGGCCCTCAGGGGAAGGCAGTTAGGGGTGACCAAACCTGCAGGGTAGGGAAGTTAGGGGCAAACAGGCTGGCAGAGGAGCAGTTAGGCATCAATCAGGCTGGCAGGGGAGTGGTTAGGGGTGATCAGGCTGGCAGGCAGAAGCAATTAGGGACAATCAGGAAGGAAGGCAGGTGAGCAGTTGGGAGCCAGCAGTCCTGGATTGTAAGAGGGATGTCCCAGATTGGAAAGATGACATCTGAGAAGATTTGAAGCTACAGTGGGTGTGAGGTCTGGACAAGAGAAAGCTGATGTGAGAAGGAGTGTGTGTGTCTGTGTGTTTAGACCATGACAGCTATCTTTAAATTAATCTCCCGTAGCCCCGCCAGTGTTGCTCAGGGGTTGAACATCGACCTATGAACCAGGAGATCACAGTTCAATTCCTGGTCAGGGCACATGCCCAAGTTGCAGGCTCGGATTTGATTTTATTGTCAAGGTTACACATGTAAGATGATCTGGGGAGTTGTCCTTTTTTCTTTTTGTAAAAAAAAAAAAAAAGTCAATACAAAGTAGTGCTTATCAGTTCTTTGAACATTTTGCAATCTTGGCTGTGTCTGGCATTTTTTAGCAAAGGAAGGAAGAAAGTATAGATTATTAACTGGATTCACTTCTTTAGTGGTTATATGTATATTCAGTCTTTTTGTTTCATCATTTTTTGTAATTAATATTTTTCTAGGAAATTGTCCAGATTTTTCAGGTTTCCAAACATTGTCAGTTTGATGGGTTTTTAAATCTCTATCTGTAGTTTATCTTTTCTTTTGTCCATGTCTTCCCTCCTCCTGTCCTTGGTCTCTCTTTCCAGAGACTACTTTATCACTCTTTTCAAGGAACTAGCTTTCAGTTTGGTTGATTTTCTGTATTCTTACTTTGTTTTCTAGCTCATTAACTACTACCCTTATCTTTATGATTTCCTTCCTTCTGTTTTCTGCTTGCTCTTTGGTTGCTTTTTAGTGTATTGTGCTGAGGACTTAGCTCATGAGTTTTCAGTTTTTCTCATTGTCTACTATATGCAATTGCTACTATATTGCCAATATTCATTTGAAGTGTCATCTAGGATGCATTCAACAGGGGTTTTTGCCTGTTTCATTTTAATTATTTTATATATTATTCTTTCTCTTTTCCTTACAGTTTCTTATATCTCAAGCATATGCAAAAGTAAACAATGCTTACTTTTGTAATGTTTTTAGTTCAACATGCAATGTTCTAATACATGCTTTGGTTAATAATGCTCCCTGGTTATTTTTATTCTGGAAACCATAATGTATTTCTTCTCCTTAGAGACAAAAGGTATACCTTAAATAATCTTGTTTCATACACAGGTAGTGCTCAACAAAATCTGGCTGAATTGAGTTTTTAAAAATCTATATGACCATATTAAAAGCACCCCATTTTGTCAAAATGCAACCTTAGCTCCATAGAGAGTTAAAAGCAACTTTAAAGATACAATTAGCATTTTTATCACCAGTTTCCATATTTGAAGCTGTTCAGGCTAGTTGAACAAACACCATTTGAGGAGCTATAAATAAAGCGCTGCCTATGAATGCCAGTCCCACTTTTTCCTCTTTGCCTGCCACTGCTCCCGGTCCTCCTGCTTCCGTTCCAAAGAGCTTCTGTGTGTGCTCCCGGGGCCTAAGCCATCCAGGCCGCATCAGCCGCACTGCTGAGCCCAAGAAAAGCACCACTGCGCTTGCACAGGAGAAATGAGTTGTTGCCACACAAGGAAAAGGTTCCATCACTTTCAGACTCCACCACCACAGACTGGCTCAACTGTTTCTAAGAATAGCTGAACCGTGTGGGGGCGGGAGGGCGCAGGGGGAATACTGGCACCAGACACTGGTCTTTAATTGTCTCCAGGTTCTAAAATAGAAACGAGCTGAAGCGGAAGTGCCCTGGAAGCCCTCTCCACGCCTCACTCATTGTGGACCTGAGGACGCTGACTCAGGCGTGCAAACCTTGCGTGATGGCATCACCACGCAGCCTGTTCCAGGGCTGGATGGACACTCCCCAAGCCCAGGCCCAGAGCCCAGGGCAAGTCTTCCAGGGCCTCCGCCTCAGCCTCAGGATTCTCAGAGGCTCGCTGGGCCTCTCCAAAAGAGGGCTCTGGGGATGTGAGGGATTTCCCCTCCCCAGAGTTAAAGTTATTTGCCAAATGCTTTCTTTCCCATTCATTTTCATGATTTTAAATTTAGCTTATTGGTTCCTAAATCAGATTTTGCGCATAGTTCCCTGTTCTAAAACAAAACAAAAAAAATCTTACATCAACTTGTCTACCAGGGAGGCCTCTCAACTTGCTCGTGTGCAGTGGGAACCTTCCATTTGTCACTTGTGTAGCCCTCCACAGGAGTACAAGAGGAAGAACACTTCTAGTTCCAGCAGGCACGCAATTGTGGTTTATTTATAATGAGAATGCAACATTAGTGTGAATACTAGGTTTTCTACAAGAAACAAATTCCCAAACTTTGGAGGTTGCTTCTAGGTAAAAAGTTCTCCCTGCATAGAAGTTCAAAGAATCCAATTCTAGTCTCCATCCATTCAAATATCTCTTGCTTATGAGTTAATCATTTAGTAAAAATTAGTTTTTTCCCTGCAAAATTTCAAGCATTTATGAAATTATTCTTAGTTGGAAGCATGAAATAAACGCATTCAAGCTTCTCTCACCCCAATTCCTAGTCAAACACTATATAAAAGAGGTTGCTGAGCCTGGGACTCCCAGAAACCCAATGCCAATTTTTGATGGGATCATTTCAGCTTTACTCCTTCCAAAATAGTCAATTGTTGATTCAGTAAGAACAAGAAACAAAGGAAATAAAAGAAAAGAGAAGAGAAGAAATAAAAGAAGAGAAAACTGACTTATTTTCTTTCACATACATAATGTTCTCTATTATCTGGTGGGAGATAACCAATTCAAAATAATGGAACATGATAATATGATTGATTATCAAGGCCTATGTGGCCCCAAACTATAATGTAACACATTCCTTTTAACCCAAACTCTAGTTTAATACCTCTGTTGCGTTTAGGCAAATTAAGATTATTCTGTTTGAGAAACTTATGGAACCAAAGAAATTTTAGCAACAGGAGACAGACGTGAGACCGATAGCCCACCCAGATGAAGCATTTAAACTCTGGGTCTCCCAGAGACCCTGTCTTTGGTTACAGTCAGCAGTACATGCAGAAATGTATTATCACTTACCCACCCTCAACACAGTTTGCACTGTGAGCCTTTTCTGCTCAAACCAGGTTACTAAAGCCAGAGCAGAAGCTGATTGTTCTTTCTTTTTTTTTTTTTTTTCACCAAACTTAGATTTTATTTGCAGGGTTTCACAAAGTAAGTGGACCAGCTAAAGGTTGGTAATATTTTATTTATAAAGAGATTTTTTCATGCTGATAGTATACATTGTGTTGGGATTTGACGTGTATTACTCACACAGTGATTGTCTTTGTTTATGTTTTTTAGGAAAAGAATAAGGATAATCTAAAATAGGCAGCAAATATAACTAGTTTATAATGCAACACACAAAACTCAGCATTCTACCAAGAAAATAAAAATGTGATCAGTCTAAGCTTTGAAATATCAAACTACCTGCTTCAAGAAGTATAATATTCATTAAAACACTGATTGTTCTTGCCCAATGTCAGCAGTCAAACAATACTTGCCATATTGCTTAGCTGTTACTAACTCAGAATCTTAGAATGTTCAGTTGCACATAGTGGGGGACTCTGTAAATGTTGTTGAATTTAATAGAATCACTGTTTTCAGCTTATCTCCACAGCTCACCTGTTTCTTAATATCTAATTGATCCTTAATATTAGCCACCACCCATTTACTTGAAACTTCTCTTGCCCCATGTTTGTCATCAAGGTTTAAATCTCAGGAAACCAGCTCAACTCACCTCCCAGATCCTAAACTTGCTTATATTCTCCACTCTGACACCTCAGAAAGACCTCAGTTTTGACCTAAGACTCACCTATCTCTACCATCTGACTTCTCTTGATGTAGCCACAGCTACCATAGCCAGCTGTGATATTTAAGAATGAGATCAAGGAAGGAAAGAATGATGAAGCAAGAGGAAGGAACTAGCATTTGTTTTTCTCCCTGCTGTGTGCCTGGCTCTGTCCTCAAACCTTACACATGCTACTGCTTTTAATGCTATTTCTAAAGAACACCAGAGAAGAAAGAATGATATCTCCATTCTCTGAGACTTTGAATCAGGAAGAATTCACACCCCAATATCCCATTGTTTTCACACTAAATGGAAACACTAAAACACTAAAACATTAAAACACTAAAACACTAAAACATTAAAACACTAAAACATTCTCTTAAATTAATGATTTTTTATTGCAAGCCTGAGAATTGATAAATATTCACAATGAATTTTTTACATATCTACAACAAAATGAAAAAAATAAAGGTAATGAAATATGTTTTCACTAGGCTGGAATATTCTCTTTAAGTGACTATCTTTTGTTCTGAGATCATAGTAGAACCATATCTTATGATGAATTAAAGTCATTCCTTATAGCAAAACTTGGACATATTACAAAAATTACCCTTCAAAATTCCTTAAGGAGATACCAAGATGAAGTCCAATACAGCCTATTTTTCCTACCTACAGAATGGACTGAATTTCAAGTTCTACAGCTGAGTATATCTAAAAATAAAACCTCTGCCCTAGTCAGTTTGGCTCAACGAATAGCGCATCGGCCAGTGGACTGAAGGGTCATGGGTTCAATTCTGGTCAAGGGCACATGCCAGGTTTCAGGCACCATCTCCAGTAGGGGGTGTGCAGGAGACAGCAGATCAATTATTCTCATCATTGATGTTTCTATCTCTCTCTCACTCCCTTTTTCTCTGAAATCAATTATATATGTAGATAGATAGTTGATAGATAGATAATTATTTAGATAGATAGATAGATAGATAGATAGATTGATAGATAGAGATATATTTTAAAAATAAAATAAAAACAAATTCTCTTAGAGGCTAAAATGATTCTCAGTTGAGAAATATGGGACTGGAGACATAAGTCCCAGTAGGAGATTCACACCTTACAGATTCTCCTCACTGCAGAGGACACAGTATGTGAGTGGAACCATGAAGCAGCAGATAGTCCCAGAGCCTTTAAAGTGTTTACTTTGGACATATATGGTTGAAGTGAAGACACAAAGTTAAATAAATGCATGACACTTTGTTCCTCCATATTCTTCCTCCTTTTGTTTTTGGTGTAAAAAATAATCCTTTCTTTCATAAAATGATAAGAACAAATAAAAATTTTAGTAAAAATAGTTGAGAAAATGAAAAATTGGAAATCTTATATTAGTTTCCAAAATCTTTTAAAGTATACTTGCTTCTGAAAATCTGAAACAACAGTCATAAATTTAATATTAGAATAGCAAACAGGTGCCTTATAAAACAGAAAAATGTTTCAGTCAATGCCCCAAGGTCAAATCCAGATTCCTAAAGAAGTTATTCATCTAGAAACTGATTTACAAAAGTGTTCAATTTAAATACCATTACTTTTAGCCTTTTTTCTTAACTTTTCATGGTTCTTTCTTGCAGTATAGCTGAAAATTTAACAAAAAGATACATTCACTATATCAAAATCTAATTTCCACCCTCTTCTCCATCTCAGTGACTCAGGCCAAACCGTTGGAGTCATTCTTATATCTTCTCTTTCTCTCTCACTCACTTCCAGTGTAACAGCAATTATCATCAATTCACTCTTTAAACCACATCCAGATTTTAACTATTGCTCACCACCTACAAACTACCATCACCTGTTGCAGATTATTACAATAGCTCCCTATTTGGTCTTCCTACTTCAACACTTGTCCTCCTTACATTCTATTTTCAACACAGCAACCTGAGTACTTCTACTACTCATGCTTCAGTTAGATCATCATCTATCTGCTCAAAATCTCCAAGTGGCTCATCTCACTAGAATACAAAATTATTTTTCTGGTCAACAAGAGCACCACATGATATGACCTGTCCACTCATCTTATCTTACCTTACTTCTGTTACCATATCTGTTGCTGTCATTATTTAATGAATTTGAAAGAGTGTCTGGCAAAACAAAAAACAAACAAACAAACAAAAAACTGTTAGACAATTGGTATTTATAGTCCCTAGTGGAGGCCCAGTGCATGAAATTTATGACTGGTAGGGTCCCTAGAACCCGGCTGCCAGCTGGGTACTCCCTTCTTTTCCCTGGCTGCCTGCCACCACTGGCCAGGGCCTCCTTTCCTTCCTTTGGCTGGCTCATCCCCTGGTGGAACTCCCAGAAAACTTCAGTAGAGGGGAGAATTTGCATACTACACTTTTATTATATAGGATTATTACTATTAGTAGTAGTAGTATATTTTTATGACTACTACTGCTACTTATCACCAATATTATTCTGCTCCTCACTGGCTCCACTCCAGCCTTACTGTCTCCTGCTGTCCCCAAGCACATGAGGTAAAGTTCTACCTTTGAGCTTTATATTTATTCTTCCCTTGACTAGCCCACCCTTTTCTCAGATATCTGCCAGATTTTCCCCAGATATTTGCCAGACTTTTTCACTCATCACCTTCAGTTCTTTGCTCAAATATCATCATCCATTTAGTAAACCTTTCTCTGACCCTCCATTTAAATTTGCGACCTCTCCTTCTAACCATTGTACCCCATCCCCTTACTTTGCCTTATTTTCATTATAGCACTTGTCATCTTCTAGTATAATGCATTATATCTGTTTATTTTTGTTTATAGTTTGTCTCTATACTCTATAAAGTAAGTTCTAATAGGGAAGTGATCTTTATATCCTTTGTTTACTGCTATATACTAGATTATAGTGAATACTCAATAAATATTTGTTGAATAAATAACATTCAAATTACCATATTCATGTAACAAAATACTAAAACTTACTTAATTTAACATCCGTTTATGATATTTTTTTAAAACTCTTAGCAAACTGGGAATGTTAGGGAATTCTCCTAAGAAGACAAAAGATATCTACAAAAAAAAATTCTAAAGCTAACATAATACTGCATAGTGAAATATTGAACTCTTTTCCCCTTAGACTGAGAATATGATAAGGATATCTACCTTAACACTTCTGTTTACAATTGCATATGAGGTCCCAGCTAGTGAACGAAGGTAAAAAAACACACACACACACACATAAATATTAAGAAAGCTGTTTTTATTCAAAAATGGCATGATTGTCTATGTGGAAAGTCCAATGAATCTACAAACTATTAAACCTGGTAGATGAATTTAGCAAGGTCACTGGCCATAAGGTAGCATTCAAAAATTATTTTATTTCTAAATACTAACAACAAGCAATGTAAAAATAAAATTTCATTTCTAAATACTAAAAAATAATTTTAAAACAGTATTTTAATTTTAATTTTTATCCAGAAAAATTAAACATGGGATTATCATATGTTTCAGTAATTCCACATCTGAGTATATTATCTAATAAAAGAGTGATATGTAAATTAACCATCACTCTGCTACACCCACAAGCCATGCCCATGAGCCAATCAGGAACAAGTATGCAAATTAACCCTAACCAAGATGGCTGCAGCTAGGGAGCGAGCAGGAGGGAGGCTTGAGTTTCCCAGGTGATGAAGGAAGCCAAGCTTTCCACACATCCTGGCATGCCCAGGTCTCTACTCAAGGCTATAAAGTTTCAATTATAGAAGATAAATAAATCCCAGATAACAGGGCCTCCACTTGGGTTGCTAGGGGTGTGGCTGGCCTGAAAACCACCACAGGCCCCTTGCCCAGGCCACCCCACGCCCCAAGGAAACCCCACCCTGATCCAGGACATCTTTCAGGAAAACCAGCTGGCCACTACCCATGCACCACGCCTCTATCCTATCTAATAAAAGAATAATATGCAGATTGTCCATCACTCCAACACACAAGATGGCTGCCTCCATGTGATCAAAGATCCTTTCCCCATGTGGATACAAGATGGCCACCACAAGATAGCCATCAGGGGAGGGCATTTGGGAGGGACCAGGCCTGCAAGGGAGAGCAGTTGTGGGTGATCAGGCCAGCAGGGGAGGGCAGTTGGGAGGGACCGGGCCTGCAAGGGAGGGCAATTGGGGGCGATCAAGCCTGCAGGGGGGGTAGGAGTGACCAGACTGGCAGAAGAGAGGAGTTGGGAGTGACCAGGCCTACAGGGAAGGGCAGTTGGGGAGAACCCAGGCCTGTAGGGAAGAGCTGTTGGGGAAGGGCAGTGGACCAGGCCTGCAGAGGAGGGCAGTTAGGGGTGACCAGGCCTGCAGGGGAGGGCAGTTAGGGGCAAACAGGCTGGAAGGGGAGTGGTGAGGCATCAATCAGGCTGGCAGGGGAGTGGTTAAGGGGTGATCAGGTTGGCAGGCATAAGCAGTTAGGGGCAGTCAGGAAGGCAAGCAGGCAAGCAGTTGGGAGCCAGCAATCCTGGGTTGTGAGAGGGATGTCTGATTGCTCATTTAGGCCCAATCCCACTGGACAGTTGAACATCCCTCAACGGGTCCCAAATTGGAGAGGGTGTAGGCTGGGCTGAGGAACATCCCCCCCTTACATGAATTTTGTGCACACACCTGTAGTATAAACATATAATTGAAAAGTTGACTCAGATATTTGTTTTATCAAAAGTACTATTCACAATAGACAAAAGATGGAAATTAGCATTAGTAGATAAGCAGATAAACAAAAGGTGTTGTATACATACAATGGAATATTATTCAACATTTAAAGCAGTGGTTCTCAGCCTTTTTAATGCTGTGACCCTTTAATACAGTTCCTCCTGTTGTGGTGACCCCCAACCATAAAATTATTTTCGTTGCTACTTTATAACTGTAATTTTGCTACTGTTATGAATTTTAATGTAAATATCTGTGTTTTCCTATGGTCTTAGGTTCTACACAGGTTGAGAACCACTAGCAGGGTTGCCTAAGACCATCGGAAAACACAGATATTTACATTACAATTCATTAGCAGTAACAAAATTACAGTTATGAAGTAGCAACAAAAATAATTTTATGGTTGGGGGTCACCACAACATGAGGAACTGTATTAAAGGGTCACGGCATTAAAAAGGCTGAGAACCACTGCTTTAAAGGGAATGAGATTATAATACATGCTGCAATATGAATGAACCTTGAACACATTGTGCTAATTGATATAAGCCAGACACTAAAGGACAAAAACTATGATTTCACTTATATGAGGTACCCAGAGTAGTGAAATTTATAGAGACAGAAAGCAAAATGATAGTTTCTAGAGACTGAGGGGTAAGATTTAGAAATTATTGTTTAATGGGTACAGACCCGTTTTCTATTTAGTTTTACTAAAAAGGTTTGGAGCTAGATAGTGGTGATGGTCATACAATGTGAATAAACTTAACACCACTGAACCGTACATTTAAAAATGTTTAAAATGGCCCTGGTCATTGTTGCTCAGAGTGTTGGCCTGTGCATCAAAGGGCCATGTGACCAATTCCCAGTCAAGGGCACATACTTGGGTTGTGGATTCACTTCCCATCTCTAGTCAGGATGCATGTGGGAGGCAACCAGTCAATGTTTCCAGTTAATGTCTCTCTATCTATCTATCTAGCTATCTCCCTCCTTCTTCCCCTTCCTCCCTCCCTCTTTTCCATTCTCTCTGAAAAGCAACAGAAAAAATATTCTCCAGGTGAAGATTAACAAAAAATATGGTTTAAATGGTAAGTTTTATGTTATGTATACATTATAACAATAAAAATATCATTTATAATATTACCAAATATCTAGAAATAAAATTAATGAAAGATGTGAAAGTCCTCTACAAAACATTGCTCAGAGGATTTTATTTGTTTGTTTTTTTAAATCTCACCAGAGGATATTTTCCCCCATTGATTTCTAGAGAGTAGAAGGGAGGGAAGGAAGGACAGAAAGAAACATTGATGTGAGAGAGGCACATCAATTCATTGCTTTCCACAACCGAAGTGCATATCCTTGACTGGGAATCAAATGCTAGACCTTTCAGTCTGCGGGCTGATGCTCTAATCACCAAGCCAATCTGACCAGGGCTGCTCAGGGAATTTTTAAAACACCTAAATAAATAGAGAGAATCACCACATTTGTGAATAGAAAGACCCAATACAATTAATATGTCAACTCTGCCGAGTTGATCTGTAGGTGCAATATAATCTGTCACAACCCTGCCAAATTTTTTAAATAAACAAGTTAAATATAAAGTTTATATGAAATGCAAAAGATCTAAATAACCAAAACAATCTTAGAGAAAGAGGAAGATGAAGAATAGGAGAAAGAAGAGAAGGAAGATTACCCTGCCATATTTCAACATACACTATAAAGCTACAGTGTGTGGTACTGGCATAAACATATTAGAATAGACAAATAGGTCAATCAAACAGAATCAAAAGTCCAAAAATAGACCTACACACATATAATCACTTGATTTTCAACAAAAACACCAATAAAATTCGGTAAGGGAAAGAAAATTCTTTTCAATATAGTGTGAAGCAACTGGATATCTTTTTTACCTCACAATATCCACACACATAAATATAATTCTGAGTGGATATGGGTTAAGTACCAAAGTGTGAATCTTAACATTGTAAAACTTTGAGAGGAAAACATGGAATAATGTCTTTGGGAACTGTGACAAAAATTTTTGGCTAAGACACACACACACAAAAAAATATTAATTATGTAAAAGAATATAATAAAATAAGCCACCAAAATTTAAAATTTTTTCTCGTCAAAAACGTCATTTGGAAGAAAATATTCACAACATATATATATATTTAACAAAGGATTTTTATGAAAAATACATAAATAACTTTTATAAAACAATAAAAAAGATAATCAGAAAATATTTAAGAATGGCCAATCTTACCTAATAATAGACAAACATGTAAATCCACTATGCCCACAGCCAATCAGAGAGAGTATGCAAATTAGAAGGCCAGAGATGGTGGCTGCCCAGCTGCTCCAGGTGCGGAGTGGCCAGGTGGGCCAGGATGCCTGCTATGAGAGGGAGGGCTGAGGGGGGGAGGGCGAAATGATCTGCAGAAGCAGAGTGCCACAGCGAAGACGAAGATGGCAGTCTCCAGCTGGAGTCTGCAGCAAAGACAAGATGGCAGACTCTGGCCAGAGCGAAGGCCTGGGTCCCAGTGCTGGAAGCCAAGGGAAGGAAGGCCTATGGCACGAATCTCTTTGTGCAGCAGGCCTCTAATAAGTGTATAAAAAGGCATACAATATCATTACTCATCAGGAAATTTAAATTAAACCATAGTGGATATCAAAAGACCCCCACGAATGACAAAATTAAAAAGATTGGTAAGACCAAGTTTTGATGAGACCATAGAGGAGCTGGAACTTTTGTGCATTGCTGGTGATAGTGTAAAATAGTATAATCATTTTGGAAAACTGGTTAGTAGTTGTTAATAAAGTGAAACTTACACTTATATTATGATTTAGCAATTCCATTCTTAAATATAGCCCAAAGATAAATTAGTCAGTATGTCCACAAAAAAAACTTGCTCAGAAATGTTCATAGCAGCTTTATTCATGAAGACAAAGCATAGTAAGATCATAAATAACTGTCAACAGCAGGATAACTGGTTATGATATAGTCATATAAAAGAATACTGCTGAGCAATAAGAATCTCAGGAATAACCTCAGATGCATTAAGATAAATAAATAAAAAGCCAGTATTAAAGGTAACAGATGTATGATTAATATGACATTTTTGGAAAACCATTTACATGGAGTAAAAGCCAGAAACACAATAGAAGGTATAGTGTACAATTCCTTTTATCAAAGTTATAAGACAGACCAAGCTAAACTATGGTGGAAAGAAATCAGAATAGTGGTTAAATTGGGTTGGTGATATTAAATGGAAAAAGGGAACTTTCGGGCATGACAGAAAGACTAAATCTTGATGTGTGTGGTGGTGATGTCTACATACAGTGTATAATGTCATTGAGCTTTATATTTTAGATTTGTTTGCATTATTATATTTAAATTTGGCTCAGTTAAATGTTGTAAAAAATGTTTTATACTGATGACCAATGATTGTGAAGAGTATTCTCAAGAATTCTTTCTTGTTCTCCCACAACTGAAATTTAATCAACTTTTGAGTGTTAAGCTCCCTCCCTGGTAGAAAATTAGGTACCTAAAAAGCTTTTTAATTCTGTCAAATATTAAGAACAGAAGCCAAAGCCACAGACTGCTGCTGACTAACCTGTTCACTTATTACTAAAAACAGCCTGAGGGCTGGGGCCTGGGTTTTCACTGCCCTCTCACAGAGCTTTTGTTCATCTCAGTTAAATAATAACTCAAGATCAGTATGTGACTCAGTCAACGCACTGGTAATCCATTAGGTATATGTTTGCTTCTTGGGTTAGAGGCACAAGAAAAATACTACATTAGTTAAGTTTAAAAAAAAAAAACTCAAATCTTCTATAAAAGGTATATTAATTACTTTCTAGTTTTAGAAAACAAAAAATTGTTTTAAATCCTCTAGGTTAAAAAAAAAACTTCATCGTTAGCAAAATCTAGAAAATCATATGGTAAGACAGCATTAGCCATCAAGTTAGCTATTAAATAAACAACTTCCTTTCACCCTCTCAATTCATAACCCTCATGGGAGAATTTATTAACTTAAGGGGTTAAGTTCACATTAATTAAGCTTAACTGCCTTTGGCCAGTTAAACAGCTAATCTATCTCTTGAAAATATATTTACTTCTAGACAGATATCTATGTGTATCTATATATAAAATTATTGTCAGGTTTTTTTCTTTATTTTAATGTTTCCATTGCTTCCACCAGACTGCATTGCAAGATATGTCATTAGTGGGTAAACAGCTGGTGGTATAGAATTTCTATTCATGTGTGCAGTCCCACGTTGAAGAAAATGGAAATGAAACTGCAGTATCGGCCTTGTACATTAAATACTCCCCTTGTGCAGTGGTCATTTTTCACATGTCTTCTGAAGCTGAGTCTCTAGCATGTCCAACCTCAAACTGTTAGGTAAGGTCAAGTTGAGTGTCCACACCAAAAAATCGAGAACCTGACACAAAGAAATATCAACCGTTTAATCATTATTTCATGTCCAGTTGGACTTCCCGTTTGCTTCATTATTTCTTCTCTAGCCACCTCAAGCCCGCACTGTGACCAAATCACTCTGGTATCTTGTGAATACCCTCTACTCAAATAAGACAACTGTTTCTCCCCCTGTGCTTTCTTTGCTGAGCCGTTTAATAAACAGCAGGATGGCTGGGAATGAGCTTGGAAGGAGCTGGGTTGGGAGAAGGCATTGGGTGTCCTCTTTGCACTACTGACCTGCAGCGGATTTGTACACCTCAAGGGGTCTCCTGCTCCCCCACGGAGCTCTGGAACTGTTGGACTTGACACTGCTCTGTGCAGCCGTTGCTCACCCTGACAAATAGCCAGGCTGCGTCCTACAGGAAATGAAGGACTAGCGATTTGAGTAACAATGAGGACAGGACTGTTTCATACCACTCGGTCTGACTTAAACTCCCAGAGTCCTTCCACACTGTCCCAAAGATTCAAAGATAAGTCATAGATGCCTTCAGAACACAATTCCTTTTATGTGGCAAGAATGAAACTATTCTCCTTCTTACATAGTAACTCTTAATAAGCCTTCTCAGTCATGATTTCTGGCTTTTTAAAACAAGGAAATGGAAGTTAAAAGGAATAGAAAATAGGAGAAAGAACTCCATCAGCATATGTGGCCTAGAACAACAAGAGCAAAGTTGGGGGAAGTCCTCAGTCCCAGAACCCTGGGAATAGGGGGCCATCAGCAATCCCCCCACTGCCATGTGGGGGAAGAGGAGATTGAGAGGTTCTACAGACCCACACCCCCTCACTTCACTACCTGTAGTAAGGTTGAGAGACATCATTCTTCCATGGTCCCTAACTAGACACAAACTCCATCAACAATGCCTCAGTAACAATCACAAAGTCTTGAGCAAGGTAACATTGGGTGCAGATTGCACACCCATTTTACTTCCATCTTCTACAGAATACCCACTTTTAAAGAAACAAGGAAGTTTTTATTGTATTTATCGCCACTGATCATATGCTTTATTTCCCTCTGAGGTGGCTGGTCGGGGACATCACCACATCTTCCTCTCGTTCCTCCTACAGAATGTGCATCTCCTGATAGAGAAAACAAGATTTGAACAACATCTTGTCTCTATACAGCTTGTGGAAGTGGGTCAGTGGAGTTTCCTAGATCCAATGATATTGATACTATATCTGGAAGCTAAAAGGCCTGTCTCATCCCAGCAATAGTCACCTCGCTTATATGACAAGGACAGAAATCATAAGTACACCCTTCCCCAAGGGATCAGTGGGCTTTCCTCAGAGTCTGCCCAGCCTGTAAGGACAGGCCTCACTGGGGCAGTGTTTGTATGAACCACAACTTGTCCTCCCCAAGCCTCAGGACTTTGGAGCTAGTCCTTCCATGAGATTTACCAGCCATCTCCTCAGGGGAGCAGAAAAAAGGCATCTGGATGCAGAACCTAGAGGAACACACACTGCAGTCAAAAATGATTTACCCAAAATGTCCAGTGGTGCATCTGTTCTCAATTAAAAATATACATGGAAGCCAGAAATCTTGATTTTAAACAGATAGAGCAGTGCAAAAATAACTTTTAACAAATATTCTCTATAATAAGGGATATAAAGGTTTTGTTAGAACAAATAAGTGTTAAGTATATAGTACATACATAGATATATAGAATATATATACTTTATATATTACATATACTATGTATATGTACTAGAAAACCTTTTTACTTAATAAAAGTACGCCATGTATTATGCAAGTACGCAAAAGTATATAAGAAGTTTAATTATCATTCTGTCAATAATAAAATTCTAGGCCTACCTAAAAATAAAGTCATAATGTTAAACATATTCAAATTTTACGTTTATCCAATTTAACCACAAAAGAATACAAATCTGCATTACACAGTAATTTCCTTTAAAATTTTTTCAAGATAATTATCATAAAAAGAATGGTAGATCAACATTTCTATGGAAAGCAGTATGGCAAATTCATGTAGGAGAATTTGTTGTGATATCATCTAACAAAACCAGAGGAAAGATTGATGAGAGAGCAATACAGAAGATTATCTACTCTTTCTACAGGTTTTCTTTCAAATTCTCTTCCAGCTTGTTCATCTGGACTGTCTTGTGCTAAACAGTAAATAAGCACTGTTTCATAACACAACAGTGTTATGAAATAGTCACAACATGAAATAAGGACATTTTTTATCATTTTTTATCCATATCATGTGGATTCATTTCCATGAAACACCAACTGCTTAGTCACCTCATTGTCCCACCCCCAATGTTGTGACCCATAGTAAACCCTCAATTTTTAAATAAATGAGTATTTATAAAGAAATCTTCTGGGGTCTATTCTAGTATTAGGTGTGTCCAGTAATTAAATATCTGGAGAAATGGGTTTCTTCTCTTCTTTGTAGTTTAGTGGAAGATGGTGATGGAGCCTCTGGACCTTGGAAGTCATTCCTAGCATCTTGGCATCATTGATTCAGTAGGGCTGGCTCCCTAGGGTTGGTTCAGCCACAGTGTGACTCTCACAGCCACCAGCATCCTTGAGTCCACACAGACTCAAACACATTCACCACAGGAAGAACATTCTTGAGGCTTTGTGGCAACTAAACCTTTGTTAAAGGTTAATCCAAGGTTGTAGCAAACATACTCAATAAGAGGGTTGTTAAATTTTCTTATTAAGTGTAATCGGGGAGCTTTGTTGTCTGGATATCAGGTTAAAGCCATAACTGGGAAAAATTCCTCTGAAGACAAAAAAGCATAGCGTTATGACTGTAATCAGTATCAACATATTCTGTCACTTGCACTTCAGAGTTCTTTAATCTTAATGAAAAATATCAAGTGTTGAAGGTGTGCTTTATAGCTTACACCAAGCCATAAGCCCAGAGAGATTGTTCACTATTTCAGAAATGCCCTTCACTGATAAGTCAATGACTGGGCACTAGGGTTTGACAAGGTTAATAAGCCATTATCTCCACATCAGACAAGGATCCTGCCAAGGCCCCCTCCCTACCACTTCTGAATCCTTTAGCTAGATGACATGTCACACACTCAGATAGCTTTCAGAAATAAAGTCCCAGTAATCACAGACAATCTAGGATCTCACAGACCATATGTCCAGACCATTTATTTTCACAAATAAGGGCCTTACACCCAGAAAATTGTGAGAAAACCTCAAAATAAGGTTGGGCTCAAGTCAGAAAGTAGATTTCTAAATGTTGGCCTACAGCAGAAAATAGGCCCATGGGCAGCCACGGGGGGTAGAATTTCATCAAATGAATTTTGGGGGAGTTACAAGCATTCAATCCGTGAAGTTAATCAGATAAATTTTGACAAAAGTCTTAATTACCAAATGGCACTTAGATTTACTATAACATGATATTTTTTAAGGAGTGAGTGTAGAGAACACACAGCTTTCTAGAGAGCAATCTTTTATTACTTATTGGAACAGTAGGATGTTTTTAAGGATGTAATAGGAAACATAACTAAAAGTAGCTTAAATAATAAGGAAATGTATGATCTATCATGAAAAGAAGTCCAAAGATAGGACATGTTCTAGAGATGGTCAGGCTTCCAGATCCACTTTTCTGCATTTTCTCCACTTCGATCTCCTCTGGATGTTGGCATTGACCTCAGGTTAGATACAAAATGACTGGGACTGTGTCAGACCCACAACTAAAAGTATCTAGAGAAAGAAGAGGAATCATCAATTTCTAAAATGGTCTTTAAAATTTTTGGAATTTTTTTTCTGAAGTCTCCCTGAAGTCAGCTCCCACCCCATGCATTTGACTTCCTCTTCTATCCATTGACTAGGATTAGGTCATTTGCCCATTCCTAAATCAGTCTTTGTCAGGAATTGTGCAGTTTCTATGATTGCCTGGACTAATCATTTGAAGCATAACGGATATTGAGGAGCTTAGCACATTAGCCATCACAATATTAAAAATGTTGACCTAAAAATTTCTTCTCTGATAATGTGTCAGAAGGGAAGAATTTTAAAATCTTCAAAAATGTCCATAGAGTTCTAAGATAATATCAAGCTTTTTCTAGCCATAGTACTACCCTTGGGAAAGGATCTAAAGAGTTCTACATGGGCTTGGAAATACTCTGTCCCCAACAGTCACTGTTTCATGATCACAATCTAAGACTCCAGTCCCAGAAACATGCTGTAATTAAAATTGAATATCAAGCTATTCTTAAGAAACACCAGATCCGATCCCATTATGCCTGACTACATTTTTCTTTGTGACTATAAGACTCAAGGGCAGAGGAGGAACCAAGATGGCGGCATAGGTAAACACCTATCTTACTGCCCCACACAGCAATTTCAAAACTATAATTTAATGACAGAACGAGCATCATCCAGAATCACCGAAAAGCTAGCTGAGTGGAAATTCCACAAATAAAAGTAAAGATAGGACACTGTGATTCAGAGGAGCGGCGGAGGGCAGGGTTGAGGATACGCTTGGAGTCAGAGGTTCGGAGCCATGCGCGCATGAGCAGATTGGGTGGGTGGCTGCAAACCTGGCTGGTTTTCTCAAATAGGGAGGGAGACAAAGGCATCCCACTGCACTGATTCCCCAGTTCCTGGCGTGGTCCGGGGAACCCACACTCATACGGG
Source organism: Antrozous pallidus (assembly GCA_027563665.1). Classification (NCBI taxonomy): domain Eukaryota; kingdom Metazoa; phylum Chordata; class Mammalia; order Chiroptera; family Vespertilionidae; genus Antrozous; species Antrozous pallidus. The sequence goes on from CM050515.1 coordinate 13,381,868, forward strand.
GTGAAACTGGGCAGTAAAGAGGAAGCACGCTGAAACTCGGGTGCTTCAGAGGTCCTTGAGCTTATGGAGAGGGTGTGTAAATTTGGGGACTACAGAAGAGTACGAGCATGCAGAGAGGACTCATGACTTGCTCTCTCGTTCGGAAGAAAGAAAAAAAAAGAAATAAGGGAAACCACCAGACTGCATTGTTTTACAACCCTGGGTGAGACCTTGGGTGTGCAGACTCATTTGGGGAGATGCTGAATTGTCTGGCTGCAGGTAGAGCTTGGCAGCAGCTTTCTCTCAGAGGTGCTTGCAGCCATTACCACCAGGCATGGAGACCCAGGCGCCACATGGGATGGAGCTGACAGGAAATCAAGGCTGCCTGCTCAGCCAGGAGACTCCACCCATCCAACCTGAGCATAGCTGATCCTCACAGCCAATTGGCCTGGAGGTCAAAATCTCCCAGTGCTAACAACAATAATCTAGGCTTAACTTCAACAAGATTGTGCAACCCATAAAGGGCTGCATCAAGAGTATCCACCTCAGGTAACTGGGGAGGTTGAGCACTGTCCCTTAGAGGACATCTACCACACAGAGCTAATCGACCAACTCAGGGAAGCAGCCACAATGCAGAGACATGGAAAGAAATAAGATGTGAAAGAAATGGAAGGAAAAAGAGACTGGACATAGAGTTCAAAACCATGGTTATAAGGTTTTTCAAGAGACTCCTAGAAAAGGCCGATGAACTTAATGAGACCTTCGAGGATATAAATGAGACCCTCAAGGATATGAAAAAGGGACCAACTAGAAATTAAGCATACACTGACTGAAATAAAAAATATTATATGAAGACCTAAAAGCAGTCTAGAGGACTGCAAGAATCAAATCAAAGATTTGAAATACAAAGAAGCAAAATCCACTCAGCCCAGCTGGAAAGGCAAGAAGCAAGAAGAATCCAAAAAATTGAAGATAGTGTAAGGAGACTCTGGGACAACCTCAAGCATACCAAGATCTGAATTATAGGGGTGCCAGAAAAAGAGAGAGAGCAAGATAATGAAAACCTATTTGAAGAAATAATGACCGAAAACTTCCCCCATCTGGTGAAAGAAATTGACTTAAAAGTCCAAGAAATGCACAGAACCACGAACTATAGGAATCCAAAGAGGACCACACTAAGACACATCATAATTAAAATGTCAAGAGCAAAAACCAAAGAGAGAATATTAAAAGCAGCAAGAAAAAAACAGTTAGTTACCCATACGATTGTCAGCAGATTTCTCAACAGAAACTATGCAGGCCAGACGGGAGTGGCAAGAAATATTCAAAGTGATGAATAGCAAGAATCTACAACCAAGATTACTCTACCCAGCAAAGCTATCATTCAGAATTGAAGGTCAGATGAAGTGCTTCGCAGATAAGAAAAAGCTAAAGGAGTTCATCACCGCCAAACCAATATTATATGAAATGCTGAAAGGTATTCTTTAAGAAGAGGAAGAAGAAAAGGGTAAAAATAAAAGTTAAGCACAACAAATACACATCTATCAACAAATGAATCTAAAAATCAAGTGAATTAAAAATCTGATGAACAGGGTAAACTGGTGAATATAATAGAATCAGGGGCATAGAGAGAGAATGGACTGACAATTCTTGGGGAGAAAAGGGGTGTGGGAGGTGAGCAAGAGACTGGACAAAAATCATACACCTATGGAAGAGGACAGTGGGGGGAGGTAACGGCAGAGGGGGGATGAGTACTAGGTGGAGTGGAGCTATGGGGGGGAGGGGGAACAATGTAATTAATAAACTGAACAATAAAGATTTTTTTAAATAAAAAAAGACTCAAGGGCATTCCTTATCCCCCAGAGTCTTGTCCCCATACAGATCTATACAACTATTTTGACCCAATATCACACCCACCCTAGACCTTACAAATACTTTCACTTTGTCTTCTGAAACTTCTGGTCAAATGATAGGAAAATCGAGTATTTTCCACCTCTTCTTTAAGTGTTGACTTCATCAGGCTCAAACCTGAGCCTTCGTGGTTATTCTTCTCTTACACCTCTTGACCCACTGGATTGAGAGCTGGACAAAGCCTCTTCCTGCTTTCTCAATGCTGCTTCTAGACTACTGTGACCCTTTCTCCATGCTCCTTTCAAGAGCTCAGCAGCAGGCCAGGCCTGCAAGTGTGTCAGGTATGCTGTCCTCCCTACTGTAGTCATCTGCAACCTTTCATTCATTCCTTCTAACTCCTTGAAGATTTAAGCTCCTGAATCGCTATCTTTCTCTTCATCACTTCTCTGTCATTATTCATGGTAATTCCCACATCTAGGCACACATTTCCACCAATATCTTGACTTCTCATATCCTTACCCTTTTCGCTGCCTGGTCCACACCCCCCCCCCAACTTTCTTCTCCTGCAGGCCTGATCTGGCCCCCAACTGCCTCCCCTGCTAGCCTGATCTCACCCACAACTACCCTCCTCTGCTTCCCAATTTGGTTCTGAGTGGTTGGTTTCTGTGCCAGTCAGTGTCAAAAGCTCCGCCTTCTAGGCAGCCATTGGCTCCTCACAATTGACCCAGATTTGGTTCTGATTGGTCTATGTCTTTTTTTTAAATTTTTTAAATCTTTATTGTTCAGTTTATTAATTACATTGTTTCCCCTTTTTATCCCCCTAAAGGTCCCCTCCACCCTGTACCTATCCCACCCTCCACCCTCACCTCCCCCTCCCCACTGTCCTCTCCCATTGTTGCTAGATTTTTGTCCAGTCTCTTGCTGCACTTCCCACAACCCTTTTCTCCCCAAGAATTGTCAGTCCATTCCCTCTCTATGTCCATGTCTCTGTTATATTCACCAGTCTATCCTGTTCAACAGCCAATCAATTCACTTGATTTTTATGTTCATTAGTTGATAGATGTGTATTTGTTGTTCATAATTTTCATCTTTACCTTTTTCTTCTTCCTCTTCTTAAAGAATATCTTTCAGCACTTCATATAATGTTGGTTTGGTGGTGATGAACTCCTTTAGCTTTTTCTTATCTGCGAAGCACTTCATCTGACCTTCAATTCTGAATGATATCTTTGCTGGATAGAGTAATCTTGGTTGTAGATTCTTGCTGTTCATCACTTTGAATATTTCTTGCCACTCCCGTCTGGCCTGCATCGTTTCTGTTGAGAAATCCGCTGACAGTCGTATGGGTGCTCCCTTATAGGTAACCAACTGTTTCTCTCTTGCTGCTTTTAATATTCTCTCTTTGTCTTTTGCTCTTGGCATTTTAATTATGATGTGCCTCAGTGTGATCCTCTTAGGGTTCCTATGTATTGGGGTTCGGTGCACTTCTTGGACTCCTAAGTCAATTTCTTTCACCAGGTGTGGGAAGTTTTCAGTCACTATTTCTTCAAATAGGTTTTCATTGTCTTGGCCTCTCGCTTTTTCTGGCACCCCTATAATTCGGATGTTGGTATGCTTGAGGTTGTCCCAGAGGCCCCTTACACTATCTTCAATTTTTTGGATTCTTTTGGTTTCTTGCTTTTTCAGCTGAGTGGATTTTACCTCTTTATATTTCAAATCTTTAACTTGGTTCTGGGGTGCTCCAGGGCACTTTCAGGTCTTTGTATAATATTTTTTGTTTCAGTCAGTGTATGCTTAATTTCTGGTTGGTCCTTTTTCATATCCTTGAGAGTCTGCTTTATATCCTTGAGGGTTTCTTTCATTTCCTTGTAGGACTCATTCATTTCCACGTTGGTCTTGATCATTTCTTTGCAGCTCTCATTTATATCCTTGAGGGTGTTGTTCATTTTCTTGTAGGACTCATTCATTTCCTTTGTGGTCTTGCTTATTTCCTTATAGGCCTCGATCTTTTGTTGGAGCCTCTTAAAAAACCCTATAACCGTGGTTCTGAATTCCATGTCCAGTCGTTTTTTTTCCTCTATTTCTTTCACATCTGATTTCTTTCCATGTCTCTGCATGGTGGCTGCTTCCCTGAGTTGTTCAATTAGCTTTGTGTGGTAGACTTCCTACTAGGGATAGTGGCTCAGCCTCCCCGGTTACCTGAGGTGGATATGGGCTGCACAGTCTTGCTGAAGTTAAGCTCAGTTAATCGTTGTTAGCACTTGGAGGGTTGACCTCCAGGCCAATTGTCTGTGAAGCTCAGCTGTGCTCAGGTTGGGTGGGCGGAGTCTCCGGGCCAAGCAGACAGCATTAGCTCCGCCCTATGCAGCCCCAGGGACTCTGTGCAGGGGGGCAATGGCCGCCAGCACCTCTGAGAGAGAGCCGCTGTGGAGCTCCACCGGCTGCCGGTTGCGGGGAATTCAGACTTTCCCAAAATGAGTCTGCATGCACAATGTCTCACCCAGCGTCGTAAAACAGAGCAGTCTGATGGTTTTCCGAATGAGAGGCAAGTCGCGGTGTGCTCTCTGCACCGTCACGCAGCCGAGCTGTTCAGGCAGGCTGCCTTCTCCACAAGCCGGGAGACCCGGCAGCACCCGAGCTTCGGCGTGCCCTCCCACTGTCCAGTTTTCACCCCGTGTGATAGTGGGTTCTCTGGACTTCGCCCGAGCTGGAGAATCAGTCCAGTGGGACGCCTTTGTCTCCCCGTTTGAGAAAACTGGCCGGTTTTCAGCCGCCCGCCCTCTCCGCGGGCGCACACTCCAAACCTCTCTCCGTGCGAATCTTTCAACGCTGTTCGCCGCAGCTCCTCCGAGTCACAGTGTCTTATCTTCACTTTCATTTGTGGAATTTTCACTCGGCGAGCTTTCTGGTGATTCTGGAAGGTGTTTGTTCTTTCGTTAAGTTGTAGTATTAAAATTGCTGATTATGACGGCAAGATAGGTGTTTTGCCTTTGCCGCCATCTTAGTTCTCCTCTCCAGCCATTTTAAATTGATTGGTCTATTTCTATGTCTGTGTCTCTGGGCTTATCAATGGGGCCTGATCAGAAGGCGGGGCTGATCAGCAGCCAGAGTGGAGGCCTGTAGAGAAATGGATGCTCTACTGTTGGCCAGACTGGCAGAGATAGAGAGAGGCAAGTGCTGATCTAAAGCTGCCAAAGAGGCAATGAATCATTCCCTGATTCTCTCTTTAGGCCTTTCTCTGGCCCTGATTTGCAGCCCCCTCAGCAGTCGTGCTGGAGCACCTCCTCTGCAGTGGAAGCAGTCAGTGCTTGACACAGCAACCCAGGCTGACTGCAGAACTGACTCCCCGTTGACCAAGCCTCGGTGGTTACTGGTTGTTAGGACTTAGGGTTTTTATATATGAGGATTATTATTATTATTATTTTAATTCTTACAGATTCTTTTAGAGAAAAGCTGCATATCAACCATCAACAAAACAGCAAGAGACCACACTGCATGAGAACAGATACACTCAGTGCCCAGATTATTATGACCACCTGTCAGTTCTTCCTTGGGCCACCTTTTGCCTTCAATACTGCAGCGATGCTTCTTGGCATTGACTCCATGACATGTTGAAAGGTGATGCAAGGAATCTGACACCATGCCTCATGAATAGCACTGTCCAGTTCTGTGAGATTTGATGGTTGTGGAACCAGCTGCCTGATGGCTCTTTTAACTTCGTCCCAGGAATGCTCAATTGGATTGAGATCTGCTGATTGCGGGGGCCACCTAAGCAAGATAAAGTCTCCTTCATGTTCTTGAAACCACTCCTGCACAATATGAGCACCATGGCATGGCGCATTGTCTTGTTGGAAGAAGCCATCTCCATTGGGATACGCCATCAACATGATTGGATGAACTTGATCAGCAACGATACTTAGGTATGTTGTGCTATTCAGATATTGTTCCATAGGAATTAAAGGACCCAATTCATGCCAGGAAGACATGCCTCAAACCATAACATTGCCCCTACCAGCTTGAAGGGTTATACAAATGCATGTGGGGTGCATGCTTTCATGCTGTTTCTGCCAAATTCTCACTCTGCCATCTACATGATGCAACTGGAAACATGATTTATCGACCACATGACTTCTTTCCAATGCTTGACTGTCCAATCCTTGTGTTCTTGTGATAACTGGAGACGTTTTATCTTGGTAACTGCAGACAGCAAAGGTGTTCAAACAGGCCTTCGGCTTCCATATCCCATATGATGCAGTGTACGACTAATTTGCCTACAAATGTCAGGTGTCAAATTAATCTGGCCACTCAGTGTATTTGCCAATGTGACATCAGATAAGGACCTAATCTCCAAAATTTATAAGGAACTCATACAACTTAACAAAAAGAAGATGAACAATGCAATAAAAAAAAATGAGCAAAGGACCTAAATAGACCCTTTCAAAAGAGGACATACAAAAGGCCAAGAGACATATGAAAATATGTTCAATATGTTCATAGTCACTAATCATCTGAGAGATGCAATTCAAATGACAATGAGGTATCACTTCACACCTGTAAGAATAGCTATCATCAACAAATCAACAAAGGACACGTGTTGGCAAGGATGGGGAGAAATGAGAACTATAGTACACTACTGCTGGGAATACAGACTAGTGTAGCCACTGTGAAAAACAGGATGGAGTTTTCTCAAAAAAATTAAAAATGGAACTCCCATTTGACCCAGTAATCTACTTTGAGGAATATATCCCAAGAAATCGGAAACACCAATCAGAAAGGATATATGTACCCCTATGTTCAAAGCAGCACAACTTATAACTAAGATTTGGAAACAACCTAAGTACCCATCAGCTAATGAGTGGATTGGAAAACTGTAGTCCACCCACACAATGGAATACTATGCCGCTGAAAAAAAAAAAGAAGGAATTCTTACCAATTGCAACAACAGGGATGGACCTGGAAAGCATTATGCTAAGCTAAGTAAGCCAGTCAGGGAAAGATAAATATCACATGATCTCACGCATTTGTGGAATATAATGAACAACATAAACTGATGAACAAAAATAGATCCAGAGACAGAGAAGCATCGAACAGACTGTCCTCAGAGGGAAAATTGGGGAGGGGGGTAGTAAGAGATCAACCAAAGGACTTGTATGCATGCATATAAGCATAACCAATGGACACAGACTCTAGCGGGGAGAGGGCATGTGCTGGGCAGTGGAAGTGGCCCGGGAGAGGTCAATGAGGGAAAAAGAAGAACATGTAATACTTTAAACAATAAAGAATTTAAATAAAATTTAAAAAAAAAACTCCAAGTAAGCAAAGATTTTCCTGCCTTACAAAACTACTCATCAAAATTTTAGTAAATTAAAGCTTTTATTAATTTTTAAAACACTTTTCTTAAAAATAGTTTTTTATTGATTTTGAGAAAGAGAGAGATAGAGAGATGAAACATCAATGAGAGAGAAACGTCATTGATCCACTGCCTCGTAAACACGCCTTACTGGAAATCGTGACCCAGGACATGCATCTGCCGGATCAGGAATCCGACCAGTGACCTCTTGGTTCCTGGGTCAGCACTCGACCACTGAGCCACACCAGCTGGACTACAGAACACTTTTATTTTACTATGTAGCAAAAACTCAGTGACACTCACTTTTGGACCTCTTCTAGGTTAAGCATTACCTCGTTCCAGTCAGATTCTATGGTAATTCCCATTTTCAGATTATATATCCTGTGACTAACTTTATGCTCTATTTCTAGGCTATAGCACTTATTCTGAAAATTAACTGTCTGACATTGCTTTATAACATCAGTTGCATCTATGGGAAGCACATATTTAAGAAACATTTGAATCTTTTAATGGAGAAAATAAAACATTTCTCTAAAAGTTTCTTAGAAACTCAAACTTGTTCATACATACCTTCAAATAATCCTTACTTTTAACATTGTTTCAAAGTGTATTATTAGCTAGAATAATGAACTTATTAAAATATATCCCAAGTTTCCTCATCAATTCATGTATGATTCTACAAGAGATACTGAGTGCTTTTGTCTGATTTCTCTTCATTTCAGTTCCACAGGGAGTCTCCCTACTTCAAACATATCTGGCTTAATGAATTTTTTCTTATTATGACTACAATCTGTTTTGGTGTCAGATTCATTCCAGCTTTGAACGCTTTATTGTTCTCTTTTCAGGCCTCAGACCCTTTCCATTTCTGGAGTGTTCACTAAGGACACAAAATAATTGGTCTGAGCAGATCCACAATACCGCCATGGTATTAACCAGATTAAACATTAAAAACAACTCCTTTTTCCTTTTGATCAGTGAAGCAATGGCAGCACAATGTTTTGAAGAATATTTGTATTATCTTTAGGTCAGTTTAATACAAACACACATCATCTTGAGAACAAGCCTCCCCAGCACTTCCCAGGTCAAGGGTAGCCAAGTCCTCATTATTTTGTTTTATATTTGAGGTCATTGCTTGGTGCCATGTTTCCACAATTTATCAAAAAACTAATCAGCTGGGAAATAATCTCTCCAGGGAAGATCTCAATGGTCTTTTCAGAGTCTGTAAGTCTCAATAACTCTTCAAGGGCAATATCAACTATATCATTTTATCATAAGAAAAAAGTAGACTTCCTAGGTAAGATGCACATAGCAATTTTTCTCCATATTTTTTAAAATATATTTTATTGATTTTTTTTTACAGAGCAGAAGGGAGAGGGATAGAAAGTCAGAAACATCGATGAGAGAGAGACATCGATCAGCTGCCTCTTGCACGCCCCCTACTGGGGATGTGCCCGCAGCCAAGGTACATGCCCTTGCCGGAATCGAACCTGGGACCCCTCAGTCCGCAGTCCGACGCTCTATCCACTGAGCCAAACCGGTCTCGGCTCTCCATATTTTTTAAGTAAACCATTTAAGCAGTTTTTCCATTAATATTCCTAACTACATAAAGTAATTTCATTAGAGTTTTCAATTTTCCTCTCGAGTTTGCATGTGGAGACTAGGTGAGCCTTTTGCATGTCAAGGTACAGGAAGTAGAGATCACCCCTGCACTGCTATCTACATTTTCCTGCTGGAAGTAAAAATTAGTTAAGTAAAAATGATTATCATATATATGTTCTCTCTTTCTTTTGAATGTACACAAAGTAACAAGAGTGACGTACCTGAAGTTACTGTCACCAAACAAATGTAATATAGTTGTTGTCCACTTTCATTGGCAAATACAGCACAGAGGATATTGTGAGAATCGGGCTGCCATCAAAGAGGAGGTGGGGCCAGGTTTCCTTCATTATTCTCTTTTAAACTTAGGTCTTCTAAAGCAACATCTAAAAGCATAATATCTGCACAGTCCATATCATTAAATTTTGCCATCCCCAACTCCCACCTCGTCTGAAGAGGAGTTCTCTTTGCCCAGGAAAGTAGGTGGAAGGAGCTCTTGGACAGGCTGCCGTCTACACACTCCTTTCTATGGACTGGCACTATGTTTCTAACATTTTAGGATCATTCCACCTTGTTAAAAGGCATTGGGAATTCTGGATAGCGTGCTGACGTCCTGTTAGCTGTGTTGGTTGTTGGCGTGATGGTGTGGCGGTAGTGGTGAGCCTGTGTTAGTGCGCAACTCGTGTCACGTGTGGTTTCCAGTTGCTGGCAGTTGTAACTGCAGCTGCATCTACAGTTGTAACTGAGAAGCACCAGGGCCAGAATTAAGCTATTCTGCAGAACGTCTCACTCCTGACCACTGAGATAAAAGCTCAGCAATAGGATCCATGGCATCCCTATTGCTTGGAAAACATGAGCTCTGAGGAGTAAGAAGTCCACCAATAGAACTGCTAGTAAAGTGCATGTTTGGCCCTGGCCATTGTGGCTAAGACAGCATATGCCTGCCAAGCCAATGACTCCAGATCAAGATGTTATCTGGGTTGCAGGTATGATCCCTCATCCTGATTTGGGTTCCTGCAGATGACACATCCCAATCCATGTGTGTCTCTCCCATCCATGTTTCCCTCTCTGTCTCTCTCCCCACTTCCCCTCTCCCTCCTTTGCATTCTGTGAAAAGCAATGGAAAAAATATCCTTGGTAAGGATTAAATGAAAAAATGAAAAAATTAAAGTGTCTTTTGACCTATGCACAGGAGGACCTCCTAATTCCCAGATCAACATTCTACGTACACCTTGAACACCACTCGGCTCATGTAAATTCCTAGGAGCTCTGTGTTCAAGTGTAAGATGAGCTGCACAGTCATTTGTGGCAGGATCAGGGCTGCCGCCAGGTAACGTTGCACAGACAGGGCAGATCACTCCTGTTGACGTTTCTGCATGTTCAGGAGCAACGTATTTGTGAAGAGATGTCTCTGCACAGTCCATGTTTCCACAACAGGGACAAATAAAAGACTGTGGCTGCTCTGCAGAGAAATCTTCCCCACCACAGTACAGATCAAATTCTACCCTTTCTAGTGCACACTGCACTGGGTGATCAGTTGTGTGCCTTGTTGTTGTACTACTTTCATAACAGATGCACCAAGATCGTAGCTGTAGCAAATTAAGCATGTGTCTGCAATCTCAAAATTTTCCTTTTAAATGTGCATCACAGCTGACATCCTCATGCTGGAACATCCTGATTCAGGAGATGGCACAGCAGGCTGTAGTGTTGCCGGCAGATTTTGCTGTTGCCCACACAAACAGGCTCCCCCTGGATGCCCTGGCTTGGAGGCAGCTTCCAAGATGGGTGAACAGGGAACGGCTCCTGTGCTGGCGGCCTAATTTATCCATTTCTTGATTCCTATTTCTAAAATCTACATCCACCCCGAGATATGTGATCAGTACCGGGACCCCGCCAGCAGGTGAGGGGACCCCAAGGCAGGTACTGGACGTGGAGGCCACAGGGGGGCATAGACTACAAAGGAGACAGGACTGAACCTCACATCACCCTGTTTGGCCCCGGAGGATGGCTGGTTAGCCAGAGACGGGTAAGATTCCTCAGGGAAGGAACAACCTAAGACAGGCATAGTCGCAGAGGGGCCAACAGGAGAGAACTAAAAGGTGAACAGAGGTGGGGCACAGACCCTCATCCACAAACCTTGCAGGGGTTTGAATTCTCACCCCTCCTGAGGGAGGTCTCCTACCCCCACGGCTGCTTAGCCTCCCACACACAACTCATACGGGGACCCAGGTGGCAGACAGAGACTCGGCCAGCAATAGCTGCTCTATATCTAAATTCAGTCCATTACCAGGAATGCTCAGGACCTACTCAAAATTGCAAATATTCCTTTCCACTAGTATTTACAGGGTAAACTAAGATTTCTGCTTGAGTATTAAAATTGACAGGAAAATAGTAATCAAGTTTTCAGATTAATTTAAATTGGCCAAGTGAAATATGTGGATACTCAAGAAAATTATAGTGTACTGGACAAAAAGCTTTTCCTAAAACATTAACTAAAAAATCTATTAGTAGTTCATCTCACTGTAAAATTGCCTAACATCCAAAGAACCTAAAGCAGTCATATTTGTGTGCAAAAATTAAAATTTAAAATTACCAAGACTGCAATATAAAATTTCCAAAAGTCCCCATTAATCAAAAAGGGGAGGGGACAGTGGGGTAATATCATGTAAGGGGGAAAAAATATCGAGTAAGTAAAATACATCTAGAAAATTCTTACTCCAGTAAAGTAAATTCCATTTGTAAAAACAATTGCAAGACACCCATGAAAAAACACATATGGTGTCAAAATAAGCCAAAGGAAAATCATTTAGGCAAAAATTAAAAAGAATCCCAAGTCTATTTTGCATAGAGGATCCCTTTGTTAACTTTTGGTCGAGAATGTGTTTGTGTGTTTTCAGAGAACAACTCCAAGACCATGTGGGTTCCTGCGACGGTGAGGAACTGATGGATCTGTTCCAGTCACGAGGACGGTCCAGGAGATGGGGGACACTGACGACACCTTGCCATGCTAGCAGTCAGCAGCTGTGCATGTCTGCAGGCAGCCCAGGACCAAACCAGAGAGGATGGATCATGCATTGACACGATATGTCCACCATCGGGATACCATTGCTGACTTATACACATAAAGAATTATTTGACACTGAAACTGGGACTCAGAACAGTTGGACATTGAAACTGAGACTGAAACATTTTTTGTTCTTATACATTTATTTCTAGTATGCAGAGGCAAAATATTTTTGAAGAAAAGAAACAGGGGAGAGTGATTGATATAGAGGCAGGATGGCCTTGAACAGGCTGTCAAGCTACAGGGGAAGGCTTGGGTGGATGGGAGGCAGATGCGGGGGAGATCAACTGAAGGACTTGTATGCATGCATATGAACATAAGCAATGAATGAAAGACACTGGGGCGGGGAGCGGGGGAAGCTGGGGATATGTGCTGGGGGGTGGGGGAAGGCTGGGGGGAGAATAAGGGGGAGGGGGAAAGGAAAACATGTACTACTATTATACTGCAAAAAAATCAATAAAAAATTTTTAAAAAATAAAATGAAATAAAATCTACATCCAGGCACTCTGGAAACTAAAAAAGGGTTGTATTAGGACACAACCCTCCTCTAGTGGCATGTGCTCCTTTGTGTAGATTAGGCTGGCTCTGCTGGAATATGATGCTTGAAGGGAGTGATGAGAGGAGAGGAGATTTAGAAATAAAATGGAATCCCAGTGATTCCACTGAGACAGGAATGAGAGGGGACACCTTTGTTGTTATGAGACTCACATTTCTGGTTCTCTACTTGGAGCAATCTACCAGTGCTCAGAAGTCCTTCCAAGAGATTGAATCAAAGACATCCACTGTCCTGTGAAGGCAGGAGGAAAGCTATGACAGGAGACAATGATGAGAAGCCATTAATCTGAAATGAAACATTATTTTATCAGCCAAATGATTTAGTTTCCTGTTCATCTCTAGATCTGTATTTGTGCGACTGCCTTTAGCATTTGTTGAATTCCATTGGAAGTATTTAGGACTCAATGGTACCAAAATTTAAAAACCAAGCCTACAGGCTAACATGTGTGGCTCAGTGGTTGAACATGGACCTATGACCCAGGATATCAAGGTTCAATTCATTGTCAGGGCACAGGCCCGGGTTGTGGGCTCAAGCCCCAGCCACCATGAGGGGGCATGCAGAAGGGAGCCAATCAATGATTCTTTCTCATCATTGATGTTTCTATCTCTTTTTCTCCCTTCCTCTCTGAAATCAATAAAAATGTTTTTAAAAATTAAAAAAAAAGCAAGCCTATGAGTCCAGCCATTTTTCTCTCAGGAGAAACCTCCCTGTTAGAAAACCTGGAATATGTCAGCTTTATATTACTAACAGAGTTTAGTGGACAATGCTCTCACTTTTGATAGAGTCAATGTGGGAGAAATAGAGCATACCACTTGGGTTCAGTGTAAGCCCTGAGAAATAGCTGTGAATAGTATTACAGGAAGCCTCGAGTTTGGGAAACTCTTCTAGAAAGCAAGCTAGGTAAGAGGTGGGGAGGGGATGGTAATACCTCAAAGGAGCCTGGCAACAGGCAAAAGGAAAAGAAATAAGTCCTGGAAAGAAGGACACTCCAAGCTGAAAGGCAGATTCAGAAAGATGGACCAAGTCTGATGGAGTCACAAACACAGTGAAGTGGCAAAAAAGACAATGTTCCATTTTGGAGTCTGATCACTCACGGCCCTGGAGATGACCTGTCTTCTAGAGAAACAGGCAGAGGTAGCAATGCACATCACAGCAACTGCTGCAGGATAAAGGAGATTTTTCTGGGGAAAGACCACTTCCCCATTCTGAGTGTTTGAGCCTTTTGTGTACAAACATACATTGCAGTTGACCCTTGGACAACGCAGATTTGAACTGCACAGGTCCACTTATACATGTATTTTTTTCTATAAATACATACCATACTATGAGTGTATTTTCTCTTCCTTATGATTTTCTTAATAACATTTTCTTTTCTCTTGGTTACTTTATTGTAAGAATACAGTATGCAATACATATAACATACAAAATATGTATTAAACAACTGTTTATATTGTCAGCAAGTCTTCCTATCAACTGTAGTTAAGTTTGGGAGGAGACTAAAATTACACATAGAATTTTTACCTCACAGGGTGCCAGTATCCCTAACTCCTGCTTTGTTCAAATGTCAACAGTAACTTTGAAATTAAAACACACATACTAGCAGAATTAAGGAAGGAGAAGGGGGGATGAAAGACAATAGGGAGGAAGGAGGAATGTACTTCCTCACCTCAGTTTCCCAATAAGGCATGAGAGTTCTTCATACACTTTTCCTCCTTTGCACTTACTGGTGTCCCAGAGGCATATCAGGGATGAGGTTCTCTTGGGGCAGCTGCACAGCTATGACAGCCAGGTAGAATGACTACCAGGAGCACTTTGGGAAAATGGCGCAACGTCCCTTTGCTCTGCAATGGAGACAAGACAGTCAGCCCATGAGGCTGGCAACTTTCCCTGGTGGAGACAGATTTATCTAACCTCTTCCCAGAAGGCAGAACAGACATTTGTATTTTGAACTAAGAAGATGCCCAGAGGAAAATAATTTTTCTAATTCAGCAAAGATAAATACCGTATTTTCCAGCATATAAGACAACTGGAACTGATGATGATAGGAGGAAGATAACAAACAATAGAGAGAGAACAATTGCAGGGCAAGTCCCTAGTGAGTTAGCAACGCCCATCATAACTGCAAGCTACAGTATTTTTATAGACAGCATATAAGATGACCCCACAACTTTTGAAAAGATTTATCATGGGTTAAAATATCGTCTTATATGCCAGAAAATACGGTAAATTGATTACCATTTAATGTATGTAAGAAAAAAATGTAAAATAAAACCCATCAGGCAAATGTTCATATCTTGCTCCACAATGGATTTGAAAGCAAATGTGAGAACCTTACACTTTTCTTTAACAATTCCTTTCCCCCAGGTGTGCACTTATTGAATCAGTTTCAATTTATTAAGCAACCACTATGTACTAGGCACAGTGCCTGGTGCTAGAAATACCAAAATGAAAAGTTACATCTTTTCTGACAAGGAGTTTAGAAACACATACATGAATTGAAATTTTTATGTTTGCTGATATGGAATACTAGAGGCCTGGTGCATGAAATTTGTGCACTGGGGATGGGTGGTCCTTCAGTCCAACCTGCCCCCTCGCACATACTGGGAGCCCACAGGGGATGTCCTACTGACTGCTCACCCCTGGCCTGCCCAAGGCCTAAAGTCTCTGGCCAAGGCTTTCATCCTTGGGCAGGGGACCTCGGCCAGGGGACCCCAGCCAGTGGTCGCCCTGTGATCCAGCTCTCACTGGCTGGCCCCAACCCTGGCCCCAGTCCAAGCCCGCCCCAAGGGAACCCAGCCTTGGGAACCCAGCGGATCGCTCTGCCGTGGGCAGCAGCCATCTTGATTGGGTGTTAATTTGCATGCCGCTCCTGATTGGCTTGTGGGCATGGCTTGTGGGCATGGTTTATTGGGTGCAGCGAAGGTATGGTTCATTTGCATATTACTCTTTTATTAGATAGGATGGTATGAAATGTGGTGAACACACAAGGCAAGAGGTATCTAGGTCTGTCTGAGAATTCAGGAAGTTTCTCTACACTGAAGTACAGAGACTTGTTGCAAAGAAGCATTCCAACCATTCTCTCTTTCTCTCACCGTTTTTCTCTTTGCCTTCTCCACTCCAATGCCCGTCTGGAAAATGATTGTGGGCAAGGTTTATCCCACACACAAAAAGGAAATTGAAACATGATATCAAGTGTGTTGTCTCAGTTGTCTCATTGTTTTGATTCATTCAAACTTCAGTCCCATGGGTGACCAACCATTTCAATTTTTCCAAGACTGAAGGGTTGTCTAGGGCTCAAGTCATGCAGTTTTAAAACCAGGATAGTCATATATACTCCTAGAAAAACACAACCTTCCAAAACTTAATCAAGAAGAATCAGAAGACCTGAGTAGGCTAATAACTGCTGATGAAATTGAAGTGGCATATATATATATATATATATATATATATATATATATATGACGCTAATATGCAAATAGACTGAATGACAAAACAACTGAACAATCGAACAACCGACCAACTGGTCTCTATGATGTGCTCTGACCACCAGAAGGCATGCGCAGAACACAGTGGGTATCAGCAGCAGGCAGCAGAGCATGGAACATGGCAAGCATAGGCTGTGGCAAGATGGTGGAGCAGGTGAGCAGGGGCACCCAAGGTGGGGCATTGGTTTCTGTCATTGAGGTGAGCCTGTGGTGGTTACTGAAAATGCTTTGCTTCCGTGTGCTGCAGTCCCACTGGGCACCTGCTGCCAGAGCCAGAGTTGCAGCTCGCTTCCACTGCTGGCACCCAGCACTGGCCCCATTTGCTCACTTCCCCCTACTCCTGAGGGGTGATCAGGCCAGCAGCTACTGCACACACCTGCTGACAGCCCCAGCCCCACTCGCACCTGCTGCTGGTGCCAGCCCCAATCACTTCACACCTTCAGTGGGTGCAGGTGAGGCCATTGCCATCAGTGTGTGGGAGCAGCAGTGGTGGGAGCAGGGCTGTCGGCAGACAGGGGACTAGCGGGAGTCACTGCAGCAGGAGGGGTCAGGTGGGGATCTGGAGGAAGAGCTGAGACCTATCCCTGTGCCTATCACACACAGCCTTGTGACCCACAGTTCCTTTCAAGGTGCATGAATTCGTGCACTGGGCCCCTAGTAATAAATAAAAACCTCCCAGCAAACAAAATTCTTGATCCAATGAAATCACAAAGGAGTTTTACCAAATATTTGAAGAGCTAACACCTATCCTCCTCAAACAATTCCAAAAAATTCAAAAGAAAGGAACACTTCTAAACTCTTTCTATGCAGCTATCATTACCCTAATTCCAAAACTACATAAGACACAACAAAGAAAGAGAACTATGGGCCAACAGCCCTGATGAACATAGACACTAAAATCCTCAACAAAATTTTAGCAAATCAGATCCAGCATTACATTAAAAATGTCATATACCATGACCAAGAGGAATTCATGCCAGGGATGCAAGACTGGTACAATATTCACAATTCAATAAATGTGATACATCACATAAACAGATTTAAAGACAAATATCACATGATCATTTCAAGAGATACAGAAAAAGCATTCAATCAAATCCAATACCCATTTTTTATAAAAATTTTCAGCAAAGTGGGAGTAGAGTGATAATACCTCAACATATACAAACCAAATGTGACATACCTACAGCCAACATCATACTCAATGGGAAAAAACTAATACCACCTCCCCTAAGAACAGAAACAAGACAGGGATGCCCTCTTTCACCACTCCTATTCCACATAGTACTGAAAGTCCCAACCACAGTGATCAGAGAAGAAGAAGAAATAAAAGGCAGCCAAATTGGAAAGGAGGAAGTAAAATTCTCATTATTCACAGATAACATGATACTGTATATAGAAAACCCTAAAGACTCTATCAAAAAACTACTAAAAGTTTTTTTTTTTGATGTAGTCCCATTTGTTTATTTTCTCTTTAGTTTCCATTGCCCTAAGAGCTGTATTGGTAAACCTACTGCTACCACATATGTCTGATATTTTGCTGTCTATGGATTCTTCTAAGATTTTTATGGTTTTCTATCTTACATTTAAGTCCTTTATCTATTTGGAGTTTATTTTTGTGTATTGTGCATGTTGGTGGTCCAGTTTCATTTTTTTCATATATCTGTCCAATTTTCCCAACACCATATATTGAAGAGACTGTCTTGCTCCATTGTATCCTGTTGCCTTCTTTGTCAAATATTAATTGAGCATCATTGCTTGGGTAATTTCTGGGTTCTCTGTTTGGTTCCATTGGTCTATATGTCTGTTCTTATGCCAGAACCAGGCAGTTTTGAGAACAGTGGCTCTGTAATATAGCTTGATATCTGGTATTGTGATCCCTCCCACTTTGTTCTTCTTTCTAAAGATTGCTGCAACTATTTGGAGTTTTGGTTTTTTTCCATTTCAATTTTTGGAGAGTTTGTTCTGTCTTTGAAATATGCTGTTGGTATTTTAGTGGGGATTGCATTAAAGCCATACATTGCTATGGACATTTTAATGATGTTGATTCTACCAATCTATGAACACAGTATATTCTTCCATTTGTTTATATCTTCCTCTATCTCTTTTTCAATGTCCTGTAGTTTTCTGAATACAGGTCTTTTACCTTATGAGTTAAGTATATTTCAGGTATCTTAATTTTTTTGAGTAGGTAGATTGCAATGGTAAATGTGATTTTTTTTGTTTATTTGTTTGTTTGTTTCTCTTTCTGTGAATTCATTATTGATGTACAAAAAAGCCATAGATTTCTGAGTGTTAATTCTGTATTCTGCTACATTGCCAAATTCATTTATCAAGTCTAGTGGTTTTTTAATGGAGTCTTTAGGGGGTTTCCATGTACAATATCATGTCATTTGTGAATAATACAGTTTTACTTCTCCTTTTTCAATGTGGATGCCTTTTATTTCTTTTTCTTGTCTGATTGCTATGGCTAGCCCTTCCAGTACTATGTCAAACAGGAGTGGTGAGAGTGGGCATCCCTGTCTTCTTATTCTTAGGGGAAATCGTTTTAGTAAAAGAAACCATCAACAAAACCAGAAGAAAGCCGATGGCATGGGAGACCATATTAGCCAATGTTATATTTGATAAGGCCTTAATATCCAAAATTTATAGGGATATCATACATCTTAACAAAAGGAAGATAAACAATCCAATAAAAAATGAGCAAAGGACTTAAATAGATACTTTTCAAAAGTGGATATGTAGAAAGATCAGAGATAGAAAGCAGGTCCCCCATCCCCCACGGTGCCTGCATTCTGAATGCTCCATTCAGCAACATCTTAATATCCATTACTGAAAAATACACTGCATCGGGAGAAAGATCACAGCTTGGTGGTCTTGGTTTTTATGCTTTCCAATATTTCTGCTCCCCCAAAGTGATAGCCTCTTTGAGGGCATGTACTATGAATGAGTGCTCTCTCCCCAGGCTGCCTGCCACAAGAGGAGGTATTTGCCCAGAGCCAGGCCTCTACCTGGTATGGGCTAATTAGGACTTGTGGTCCTTAATGCTTCTGTGGTGTGGGTTGGCCTGTGCATGGATTTTCCATTCAATTTTTAATTTTTTTTCTCTTCACATTTTCCACACTGCATAAGATTACTCCCCGGAAAAGTATTTATCTTTCTTATTGCTGCTCCACAGCCTGTCCCCTGAGGGGATTTTCAGGAAGGACTAGCTGGTATCTATAAAATATCCACTGACTCTCACAGGTGGAACATCCCAAGAAAATCCTATTTTCTTTTCCCCTCTATCCCTTGCCTTTTACCCACTCAACTTGTAAACTGAGTAAAAGGATTTCAACATTTTCCATCCTTTTCCTCATCTTTTTCTTCTACTCTTTTGTTTGTTTGTTTTGGCAATATATATATTTCAAGAAGTTTAATGTCTAGTACCTGAAACTGACTTCCAGAAACAGATGAGAAAAATTATAGTAAGAAACCCCAGTCTGTCATGTGTTACAATACCTCTATGTGTATATTTGTCAAAGAACTATTTTCTACCAAATTTTTAACATTTTACTATAAAAAATAAATTTATGATGAAATATTTGGAAATATCAAAACAGAAGGAAAGAAAACTTTCACCAAGCTAAAAAGCCACAGGCCCTGTGTATTGATAACTTAGGATATTTTTCCATTATTTTATTTCCTAAAGTTATTATTTTTATATGCTGTTTTAGATTTCTGTAGAGGCTCATCAACTCACTTCAAATATTCCCTTCCCTGAGAATCCTTTTCTGAACCTCTCTGGCTCCAGGTGTGGCTGCCCCTCCATGGTCATACCTAACACATCAAATGGTAAATATTTTCTGTGCACACATTTGGGTCACTCACCAGACTAAGGGCTCCCGTCAGGCAGGGACTTTCTTTGGCTCATCTTAATTACTCCAGGATCTAGTACACAGCATTAAATGCAACAATCAGAGCAAATATTTATTTGCACAATCTCCCTGCCAGGGGCAGTCACTGAACATAAATTAGTGAACCTAGTAGATATCACAGGTCATGTATGATGCAGAGGGCAGGGCCATGACAGGAGAAGGAGGACTTGAAGGAAGACAAGGGCCAGATCAGAGTCAGATGAGCTGTACAGTGGGAAGCCATTGAAGATTTTATGCAGCCATCACACTTTTTCTGGAAGCTGCCTTTCCCAAGTGGAAGCAGGGGACCATGTTTGAAGCAGAGAGTGGCTTGGACTATAGGGACAGAAGAGGTGGTGGTAACAAGTGGACAAACACAAGATATCTTTTAGAGGTGGACTAGCTAGTAATTTCTGACAAACTGACTCTGAAGGTAAACAAACAAAAGACACAAGTTGGTCATCCAGGTTTCCGGATGGAGCAAATGGCTGATTTATTGAGATAAGGAAGACAGGGGGGCAATAGCTTGAAGTGGCAGGAATGAAGAGTTCATTCTGGGACATACTGCATTTGGGAGACTTGTGGAACAGCTATGTGGAAATGTGGAGTAGGCAGTTGGGTACAGAAGTCTGGAGTTCAGATGAGCTAAGGCTATAAATTCAGGAATCACCAGCAAATAAGTGTTATTTAAAGTTCTGGGTCAAGTTGATACCACCCACAGGGAATGTGGCAAGAGAAGGAAAAGGTGCAGGAACAGGGCATAGCTGGGTTGGTGGGTGAGGAACAAGGAGGTGACTGGGAAAGAAAAGGAAGCCAAGGCCAGATGGTGGCTATGCGAGAGAGGCACCTGATCAGAAAACTGAGCCCTGAGTGTGCAAAGTGGAAGTCACTGCCATTAAACAGTGGGAGGGGGGGGGGCAGGGGGGGCGGGGGGGGCGGGGAAGCCTGGCCAGCGTGGAGAGCAGGTGAGGCAGCATATTCTAGACAACTCTTCCAAGAATTTTAGGCATAAAAGGCAGAGAAATGGACTGGCATGCTGGCGATTCTCTAAAGAATTAAGAAAACTTTAAGAATGTTTGCATGCTGGTAGGAATGGCCAGTAGAAAGGGGGGATTGACAAGGTTTGGAGTTGGAGGGGAGAATAAAAGCAAGAGTCCTTGAGAGGGTGAGGGGATAATGTCCAGAGCAGAGATGCCTACCTTGGACAAAGTGATTTGAATCGTTTTAACTGAAGGAAAGAAGGGGGGAAAAATGGTTGGACTATGGATTTGGAGAGGAATTTAGGGAGTTCCCACTCCTCAAAGAAGTGTGAGGTGCCCTGCTGGCGTGACTTAGTGGTTGAACTATGAGAAGGTCATGGTTCAGTTCCTTGTCAGGACACATGCCCAGGTTGATCCCCAGTGTGGGGCACACAGGAGACAGCTGATCAATGGTTCTCTATCATCATTGATGTGTCTATCTCTCTCCCCATCTCTCTTCCTCTCTGAAATCAATAAATTATATTTTTTTAAAATAAAGATTTTTCCCTGGGACCTCCCCTAAAATCTCCAGGATACAGAACCCCGTGCGCTCTCCCTCCTGAGAGCACATCCACACTTCTCTCTCTCCCTCTTTGCCTAGCTTCCACACTCCCAAGTTCCAAGGGCCTTTCCTTTACCTATAGACTTTGTTTGTGAATCCCATTTTTTTTTTTCAAAGAAAAAGAAGGAGGAGGAGGAGGAAGAGGGAGAGGAGGAGGAGGAGGAGGAGGATGGGAGGGGAGAGGAGGAGAGGGAGAAAGGGGGAGAAGTGTGAGGTGAGGCTATGAGCTGAGCGTGAAAGGGAAAGGTGGTACCAGCATTTACAGGGAGCACTAATGAGCAGCGTCACCCAGCTGTGGGGCTTGGGAAGGAGGAGTGGGATTTGGCTCAGAAGATCAGTCTCGTGAAACAGGCAGGCATGACCATCTGAGACAAGCCAGAGCTTAGAAGGGCCAGGGACTGAGAGCTCTCAGAGTGGCCTGGATGTTGAATAGAATGGTAATACGCCCCCTGGCAAGACAGGTAAGTAAGGGCTTCCTATGCCCTGGTAAGGAATTTTGGCTTTATCCTGAAGGCAATGGGGACATTCTGGAGGGTGTTAAGCAAGAGAGTGATGTAATTAAAATGGTGTCCTAGAGATAATTCTGGGTTGGTGTGGATGGTAGATTGCAGAAGAAAGGAGACTGGAGGGAGAGACAAGACTGATGTGATGAGGGGATCAGGGGGTAAAGCAGGCCTGGAATAAAAACAGCAGTGGCGATGGGGAAACAGACAACTTTAACATATACTTAGAAGCAATAGGAGGAGCCAACAGAACATGAATCAAAAACATATCTACATATCATTTTTTGAAACAAACGTTACAATGTTTGATTTTAAAATGCCAGGTGATTATATTATCAAGTGTGTTAAATGTTGTGTTCTCTCTTTGGTCTGAGAGCAAAAGCACACATCTATATATATATATATATAAAGCCAGCGACCCTAATACCGTAACAACCAAAACGACCACTTGCTATGACACCCACTGTGACCAGAGAACCAGCCCGATCAGGGGGTGGGGCTGGCCAGCCAACCTCCCACTGCCCCTTCCTCCAGGCCAGCCTGCCCCTGATTGGACTCTCCCACCCCAATCAAAGACTGATCTGGCCGGCCAAACACCCTCCCACACCTCCCCTCTGCCTTCCCCCCATCTGACCCCACCCCTGACCACACCCATACCCCAATAGGGGGCAGTGCTGGCCAGCCAATCTCCTGCAGCCCCTCCTCCTACATGGCCCCACTCCAGATCACCTGCCCACACTGATCAGGGGTAGGGCTGGCTGATCCACCACCCATGGCTTCTCCCCCAGGCCACAGCCTCCTCCCCCACCCCCTACCCCCCCCCACGCCCCGTTTGGCACTCCCCACCTCATTCAAAGGCAGGACCAGCTGACCACCATCCACAGGCCCTCCCTATGGCCAGCCCCACCTTCAATCAGCCCCTCAACCCCAATTAGGGGCAGGTCCTGCCAACCAATCACCAATGGTCCCTCTTCCCAGCAAGGATCGGCCCCATTGGGGTGGGCCGGCCTGTCAAACTTCTGCCATCTCCTCCTCCCAACAGTCCCAGCCCCAATATGCCCCAAGTTTGTTTATAAATATCCTGGTTGAGATGTCTCATCTTTCCTCCCATTAACTGGTACACTGGACACTAGCCTTCTGGCCAATTTAAGCAACCAGAGAAAGATTGTACCTTGTTCCAACCCACCTCTGCAAGAGGCACTGACCCATAGAGTTCACAATTCTTCATAACCTTATCACTCAGTTGCATGTACTAGCAACATCTCAGTGGTACCCTGTGTGTTAAGTGCATGGTAAACTTCAAAACAGGCTACCATTTTGTATCACTTGATATTCTTCACCCTGAGAGGTGGACAGAACAGGATTGATTATTTTATAAATAAATAATTGATTATTTCATAAATAATTTTTAAAAAACAGGATTGTTTACTTTCAGTGTCATAAAGACACAGAAAGCATAGAGAGATTCTGAGTTCCCCAATTTTCCCCACCAGGAAGAAGCAATGGGCTCAAAGCCCAACCCAAGATCTTTTTGACCGGGGTCCCTTGGTGGTGTACTTCTTTTGCCTTATACATTGCAGAGAGCAAGTGTCTTTATTTTAGGGACATACCATTTACCATCTTCCCCTACAACAAAAATATCTGACTCTGGGCTCTCAGCACATGTGGTCTCACTTAAGAACTTCCCAAGCCCACAGCTAGAAAAGCCTGCAGACCTCAGTGGCTCCTGGCCTAAACCCACATCATCAGAAAGCACTGATTCAATTGAATTGTCTTCAGTTCAAGGGATGGACTGATCATTTTTCTCTGACTTACCTGCTAGGTTGGGGAGGCAAATCTGATTATTCTATAATTTTCATTGAATAAGTTTTATGCATGGCCTCCAAATGCCCCATCACTCATGCAAATAGCTCACCCAAGAAGAAATGACAAGCCCTGTACTCTTGCCTCTAGGTTAATCGGATCGTGAAAACACCAGGCTTCGAAGACTTTTATCTGATGTCTTTCCTTCTTTCATTACAAAATAATCATTTTGGCTTCTCTTTGTCCTCCTTTTTTAAAAATTTACTTTTATTGTTGAAAGTAAAGAATTATAAATGTCCCCTTTGTTTTTGTTTTGTTTTTGTTTTATTCGGCATGTGGATTTTCCCCCATTGACCACTTCCTCCCACACCCTCCCTTCCTAAGTTTTTGTCACAATATTGTCTGTGTCCATGAGTTCTGCATATATGCATATAAGTTTCCCCTGTACACACTCTCCCTCCACACACTCTCCAGCACACCTTCCTTCTGAAATTAATCAGTCTGCTCATGGTTCTATATCTCTGGATCTATTTTTTCTTTTTTGGGGGGGGGAGGGGAAGGGAATGAAGGGGGTCTATTTTTTTCATCAGTTTGTTTTGTTCATTAGATTCCATATATGAATGAGATCATGTGATACTTATCTTTCTCTGACCAGCTTATTCTGCTTACCCTAATACTGTTCAGGTCTATCCATGCTGTTGCAAATGCTAAGAGTTCCTTGTTTTATCCTGTCATGTAGAATTCAATTGTGTAGATGTAGCACAGGGTTTTTAATTCACTCATCTGCTGATGAGCACTGGGCTGTTTCCAAATCTTAGCTATTGTATATTGTGATGCTATGAACATAGGGGTGTATATATCCTTTCTGATTGGTGTTTCAGAATTCTTAGAATATATTCTTAGAATGGGATCATTGGGTCAAATTGGAGTTCCATTTTTAATTTTTTGAAGAAACTCCCTACTGTTTTCCACAGTGGCTACAACAATCTGCAGTGCACGAAAGTTCCTTTTTCTCCACATCCTCACCAGCATTTGTCCTCTGTTGATTTCGTTGATGATAGCCATTCTGACAAGTGTGAGGTGATACCTCATTGTTATTTTAATTTGCATCTCTTGGAAAATTAATGACTTTGAGTAGTCTATGTCTCTTGGCTTTCTGCATTTCCACTTTGGAGAAGTGTCCATTTAGATCCTTTGCCCATTTTTTAGTTGGATTGCTTGTCTTCCTTTTGTTAAGCTATATGAATCCCTTACATATTTTGGATATTAACCTTTTATCAGATGTATCATTGCCAAATATGTTTTCCCATACAATGGACTCCCTTTTCTTTTTACTGATGGCTTCTTTTGCTGTGCAGAAGCTTTTTATTTGTATGTACTCCCAATCTGTTTATTTTCTCCTTAGTTTCCTTTGCCCTAGGAGATGTATCAATAAACATATTGCTGTGAGAGATGTTTGAAATTTTGCTGCCTATGGTTTCTTCTAAGGTTTTTATGGTTTCACAATTTATATTTAGGTATTTTATCCATTTTCAATTTATTCTTGTGTATGGTGAAAGTAGGTGGTCTAGATGAATGAATTTGACAATGCAGCAGAATACAAAATTAATACCTAGAAATCAATGGAGTTTTTAAATACCAATAATGTACTCTCAGAAACAGAAACGAAAACAAACCAAAAAAAATGAAAACACCCCATTTGCCATTGTAACCACAGGAATTTAAGATACTTAGGAACAAACTTAACCAAGGAGCTAAAAGACCTGTACTCAGGAAATCACAGAACATTGAAAAAAAAGATAGAGGAAGAATATACCATGTTCATTAGGAAGAATATACCATGTTCATTACCATGTCCATACTACCCAAAGAAATCTATGGATTCAATGCAATCCCATTAAAATACCAACAGCGTATTTCAAAGGCCTCAAACAAACACTACAAAAATATATATGGAACCAAAAATAAGCCCCCACACATAGTCACAGCAATCTTGAGAAAGAAAAACAAGTTGGAGGAATCACAAGACCAGATATCAAGTTATACTACAAAGCCACTGTACTCAAAACAGCCTGCTGCTGACACAAGAACAGGCATATAGGTCAATGGAACAGAATAAAGAACCCAAAAATCAACCCAAGCCATTACGCTCAATATTTGACAAAGGAGGCAACAGCATACAATGGAGTCAAGACAGGCTCTTCAATAAATGGTGTTGGGAAAATTGGAACTAGACCACCAACTTACACCATGTCCTCCTTTTTTCTTGTTTCTCCTTCCCACTTTCCTCCTGATTTTCTGGGGAAGGTCTACAGGGAATCAGGACTGAGAAGGAAATGAGTCAAATAAGTGAAAGGAAGCAAAGGCGTACCAGTAGATTGAGGCCTAGAATAGGGGAACCAATTATGTTAGCTGTTACATCATTTACAATTTAGGAAAAATAGTTTCATAGACAAGAGATTTTTAGATTAAAATTATTTTAAGTAAATAAAATAAGAATTTTTTTTAATAATGATTTTCTGAGGCAGGTGCTTAACAAGATGAGAATCACAAGCAAGGGAGGTTCAAGGATGGAGGTAAGACCTATTCTAGAGAATTCTGGGCAAACTCAAGTGGGAGGTGAGGAAGAAGGAAAGGGGAAACCTCAGCCCAGATCATGTGTCAGAGAGCACAGAGCCAGTCAGCCTGGACAGTCGGGGCCTGAGATCAGCCACCAAGAGCTAGGTGAGGCAGAGACCAGAGTGGGGCTGCTGCCCTGAAGACAAGGTCAGGGAAGCTTAACCTGACTCCTATGGACGGGTGCCATCACCAAGTTTCATTGACTTTACCCCATGTCTAAATTGGCTGCAATGGCCCCCTGTGACATAGTGTGTATCAATGAGTGTAGTAACTTCATATATGTGTGTGTGTGTGTGTGTGTGTGTACATGTTTTTATTGATTTTTAGAGAAAGAAAAGAGGAAGGGAAAAGAAGGGAAGGGAAGGGAAAGAGAGAATAATTTATCAGCTGTCTCTAACATGCTCTCTACCGGGGATTGAGCCCACAACCTGGGCATGTGCCTTGACCAAGAATCAAACCTGAAACCTCTAGGTGCATGGGATGATAGTCAACCAACTGACCAGGGTTCTAATAACTTCTTTACTAGAGAATTGTCTCATAAATAAACCATGGATAAAAACACTGGATATACCAATCCTGATCAAACACTGAGGAAAGTAAGACCAATGCCCCAAATATTCTAGTTTAAATTTCTAGCCTGCCATATCAGTTTCTGTTTGTTTGTTTTTTCTACTCTGGAATCAAAATGCCCCCTTTTCATTTTGTAATAGTGGTGAGAATTTTGCCACCTGCTCAAGTCTTAGTGAACATTGTTTATCATCTCTTTCCATTGTTCATTTTAAATGTATGTCTGTTAACTCTACTTGAACAGGTTTTCCCACACCTGCCCCATTATTTTGTTATTGCCCCCTGTTCGCTTACTTTATCAGGCCCCAAAAACATCTTTCACTTCTTGGAACACAAAACCACAACTGAAAATGGCATAAATAATAAGGAAGTGTCTCAGACCGTGTAATACGATGTGCCATGGCAGAGCATCTCCAGAACTGGTTCATGCAGAGGCACAGCAGCCTCAAGGAATGGCTCCTTTTGGCTTTCTGCTCAGCCCTCCACAGCATGTTGGTTTCCCTCAGGCCAGCTCCCTCACTGTTCACCTGCTGACACAACAACTCCCAGCACAAGGGGGACCGCGTCTTCCTCTACATCTCTTTTTAAGACTCATTCCCAAAAGTCCCCTGTATCTGTCAGGGTTTGAGAAGAAAAGAGTTGACACTCTCACAGACTCTAATTGAAGCGATTTTGATGGAAGAACTATGTAAAGCCATGGACAGAGTTAAGGGGACAGACTGACAAGAGATGGTGAAGTGCCAAGGGTTAGTCATACCAGGCAGCCATCAGTACTTCGGGTCCTACAGGGAGAAGAAAACAAAATGAAGTTCCTACTCCTATAAAGAGGGCTGTTACTGAGGAATAGAGGGTCTGTGCCTTGAAAGAATAAAGCTGCTGGCAATATTGTAGCCAACAGAAGGGGAGTAGAGGCAGGAGAGTGGTAAACACTCATAGCTCCTCAATTAGCCAAACCAAGTGGAAAACCAGCAGACAAGGAAGTTTCGTGGGGCAGTCCTTAGAGGCCAGCCTCCTGGGACATAAAAAGGCAAAAAAAATGTTCTGTAGGAAAAGAAGCAAAGGAAAATACCCAGCATATCTGCCAACAGACCGCCCCATACACATGCTGTTCAGAATAGGATGGTGTTCCTATCCTTAAACCAATCACTATCAAGGATGCTGACTTAGACTAGTCAATTTTTTTTAATTCTGACTATACTAGTTATTTCATTTTTTTAAATGTTATTGTTTAAAGTATTACAAATAGTAGTACATATGTCTCCTTTTTTTCCCCATTGACGCGCCCCCACAGTGTCTTGTTTCCATTGGTTATGCTTATATGCATGCATACAAGTCCTTCGGTTGATCTTATTTCTGCCCCCCACACACACCCCTCCCCAGCCTTCCCGGTGTAATTTGACAGTCTGTTCGATGCTTCTCTGTCTCTGTATCTATCTTTTTGTTCACAGTTATAATGTTCTTTATTATCCATAAATGAGTGAGATCATGTGGCATTTTTTTTTGCACTGACTGGCTTATTTCACTTAGCATAACACTCTCCAGTTCCATCCATATTGCTGGAAATGGTAAGAATTCCTTCTTTTTTATAGCAGCGTAGTATTTCATTGTGTAGATGTACCATAATTTCTAATCCATTCAACTGCTGATGGGCATTTAGGCTATTTCCAAATCTTATCTATTATAAATTGTGCTTCTATGAACATAGGGGTGCATATATCCTTTCTGGTTGATGTTTCTGTTTTCCTAGGATATATTCCTAGGAGTGGTATTACTGGATCAAATGGCAGTGCAGTTCCATTTTTAAATTTTTGAGGAAACGCCATATTGTTTGCCACAATGGCTGCACCAGTCTGCATTCCCACCAGCAGTGAGAGAGGGCTCCTTTTTCTCCGCATCCTCTCCAGCACTTGTCGTTTGTTGATTTGTAGCCATTCAGACAGATGTGAGGTGGTCTCTCATTGTTGTTTTGACTAGTCAAGATTTAACTTGGACTCACATGGGAGAGGAGTAAGCACCCAAACAAAATATTGGAATTTTATCAACAAAGGAGGGAATAATGTCTGCTATAATAAATATTCATAGACAAAATGTAGTTTTGACTATCTTCTTTTTCAACTGTTCTTACCTGGCCTAAAGGATTTTTTGGTGAAAAACCTTAAGCATGTGTTCAAAATATTTTTTGGAAATTTATTGGTCTGTGAAATTTAGTTTTGGAACAGCTTCTGTATAGCTATAAAAACAAAAGACTACTTAGTCTTATTAGGATTTGAGGATTGAGAATTAAAAGTGATCTGGAGTCAACGGACTGCAAAAAAACAGACCCACATTAACCTCTAAATAGTCAGAAGCAGGTCACCAATTAAAAAGTTCTCTATGGTTTGTTCTCCAGCTCTTGGTCCACTAGAGTTTTAAGTGGCTCAGAGAGTAGTGATATTTGGAAGACACAAACATGTCCTCTCCTGTTCTAAAATAGGTCACTGCACACAAATTCAATTAGTCCTTGCCCAATGCAAGGATTGCTACAATAGGCAAAAGTCAATGAGGACAGTTGAGCACTTATGCTAAAAGCACTCTGATTGTGACTGTTTTATTGAAGAAAGGACAAAGCAGGAAAGAAAACTGGTTCATTGCAGTTACAGGAAGCCAGCTTTAGAACCATCATCACCTAACTGTCCTATGAGTAACATTTCATCTAATTGCCATTGACACATTTAACACCTTTTCCTTCTGCTCCAAAGATGAAGATGTGATGACTATGAGTAAGCTACTGGGATCTAGACTTCCTCCATTATTGTTAAACTGCCAGTTAAATTTCAGACAGTTCTGTGGTAAAGATTGAGAGAGTGTTTCATGGAACAAAAGTCAAAAATTTCAATAGTGTTTTAGTCCATTCAAGTTGCTACAATAAAAACATTATAAACTGACTGGCTTATAAAAAACAGAAATTTATTTTCACAGTTCTTGAGGCCTAGAAGTACAAGATGGAGGTGCTGGCAGAGTCTCAAAGACCCTCTTCCTGGTTCATAGATGAGCATCTTCTCACCATGTCTCCACACATTGGGAGTGGTAGGGGAGCTCTCTGGGACATTTTTCATAAAGGATACCAATCCCATTCATGAAGGCTCCACCCTCCTAACCTAATCACACTCCCAGGCTACATGTCCAAATACCATCACAATAAAGATTAGACTTCAATATGAACTGGGGGCAAGGGTCACAAATATTCAGTCGACAGCAGACAATATTAGGAACTAGGAACAAAAAAGGCAACAAAAGATGCCAGAGGTCTGACTTAATGATAAGGTAAGTAAGCAGACATATAAAATGAAAGTTTCAGAGGTTTACTTGTGTATACTCTCATAGGTGTGTTCTAATCATACTAACACTTCAGTGCAGAATTATGAGTTAGTCTTTGGCTCAGCACTCTGGTTACTTGTATAATTCTTCATTAACTTAACTAAAGCCCTTAGTTCTGACAGCAACAACTGTATAATACTCACAAAGAAGCTAAATTATTCCTCAATCTACATATATAAAAGGCTAATATGTAGTTCGAACAGGCAACCAGGAGTTTGATCACTTGCTATTACATGTGCTGACCACCAGGGGGTGGTGCAGAATGAGAGAAGCCCCTAGCCAGCAGCTGGCAGCCAGGGAAGAAGGCCCCAGTGGGCAGCTGGAAGGCCCCAATCATCCCTGATCACCAGCCAGGCCTAGGGACTCTACCTGTGGATGACTTTCGTGCACTGAGCCTCTAGACTACATATTCTCATTTATTCACACAGACACTAGGACTTTAGGTATATAAAATAACAACAACAACAAAAGGTGTATTTGTCAGTTGTTTCCCTCAAAAACCTGCACTATGTTACCACCAAATATGTATACCATTACACTTGTACAAATAAGCTCATGATTACAGAAGCATTAAGATAATGACTAAAGAAGAATAAATCTCTTGGAGGCAGTTATAACAGACCTTCAGGAGATAAAAGATCTTAAAAAGGAATCTGAAAATTGAAATAAATATTGACAAAACAAGGAAGGTTAAAAAACAGTCTGGTAAGATTCAGCACTGGGAGAAGGAAGAAGGAGTGTATGATGGTTTCACTGGAATGTAAGATCTGAGAAAACTTACTAGTATTAATAAAGAAAAAGGGAAGAGATTGATGAGTAAAGATACAATAAATTTCAAAGTCAGTGTTTTGTGGACTGAATGCTGTGTCTGTCTAAAATTAATATGTTGAAATACTAATGCCCAATATCATTAGGGTGGAGCCTTCATAAATGGAATTAGTGCCCTTATAAAAAAGACCCCACAGAGTTCCCTACCCCTTCCTCAAAAAAACCATAGGAAGTGTTTGACCCAGAAGAAGGCCTTCACCCCACCATGCTGGCACCCCAAATCTTGGACTTTCAGGCTTCAGAATTGTGAGAAATAAATTTGTATTGTTTATGAATTACCCACTCCATGGTATTCTGTTATAGCAGCCTGATCAGACAAGACAATATGACTTGAGGCTTTAAAAGAAAAGAAAAGGAAAAAAATAAAAGCATAATGGGAAGTCAATGAAAGGATCTGAGGTAAATAATTCTGTCTTTTGTATAAAAGTTATTTTTAAAAAAAACTTATTTCCTCCAATAAGTGAATAAAATAAAATAAAGTAAAATACTGAATACAGAAAGAACTGCCCATTACCACTCTTATTTCAAGCATTGTAAGGAGCCACATAACTTTTTCTAGGAGCCTAAGGGGTTAAGTTATTCTCAAGGTTATCAAATATAAAAAAAAAAAGTGGCAGCTACTTTTAATGCCATGTCTTAACCCACTGACTATTGAAGATCATGGTGTCACAAATAGTACTAGGGAATCAGGAAAGCAGCAAAGGGTTGAAATAGAAAGCAAGGAGTTTATCTGTCACCATCTTTAATTTGAGATGACTATCAAGCATTCAGGAGGAAGTGGCTCAGACACAGAAGGTGTTTAATCTAAATGTGAGACCAGTTAGGTTTTCTTGCCCCTGAATTTAGCTGCTTCCAAATATAAAAAGCAAATTCCATAATAAACAAGAAAAGTGCATTTGCAATTCACAGAACATCAATGTAACTCTGGATAAATGGGGGGTGGGGGTGTAAGGGTGGTAGATGCTCACATTTCAAACAAAAAATTTGCATCTGTAATTAACTTGGATTTATCTTCATTTTCTTTTCCTGTTCAACTTCCAGCATATTTTAACTGCAAAAGTTCCTGAATATAAAAACACTATAATAAGAAAATCTGGTACCACTTTGTGAATCAACTTTTTAAATGGGCATAAATATTTCCATGTGTTAGCATGCCTCAGCTAGCCACTTACTGCATCCTACTGCCTTCATCTGTGGTTAAACAGACTACAAGAACATTATGTCAGTGGGTCCCAAGAAAAGCAGACGGTAAGGTTGAGTTAGAAAAACAAGAGACTGAGGGGCTAAGAGAGTTAATGTTTGTGAAAGACATATAAGGGAGAATGAAGATTGCTCGTTGTTCAGACTGTGGTTCCGATCTGACACCTGTAAAAGGAAATGGGGTAGGAAACAAGATTGACTAGAGAGTGCCTCCCATCACGTGGGCCAGACAGAGATTTGATCAATCTGATGGGTTGCTTCAGAGTAAAGATTACCTACATATCGGAGGAGTCCCAAATTGGACAGACCTGGCTGTAATACAATCACTGAGTTTGGTCATTGGCTGGGAGACCAGGAAAAGGGTGACCTTAGCTCAAAAGTTGAGGCAGATCCTAAAGATACTGCACTGGAGGCTCTCAGCTAACTACACTC
Organism: Antrozous pallidus; assembly: GCA_027563665.1. NCBI lineage: Eukaryota > Metazoa > Chordata > Mammalia > Chiroptera > Vespertilionidae > Antrozous > Antrozous pallidus. Next base: position 13,414,532 of record CM050515.1, read on the forward strand.
CTATAGCTGCCCCATTTATTCTTTCTCAAATGACCATCTGAGCAATGCACCCCACTGTCCATTACAGTCCATCTCTGAGCCTCGTGGGCTGACTTCTCCATATGCCTTTTTGGAGAAGCTCCTCCAAAAATCCGGTGGACCTCTCTTTTTCAGGGGAAAATTAAAAAGGGGAGCTGGTAGGACAAACTGCAACCCTCGTCACTGCAGCTGATCTCAGGACTATCACTGGTACTCCTCTGCTCTTCCCTTCTTTATCCATTTTTCATTCCCCTCACCCTCAGCTACTATCTCTATGGGTGTTGGCAGCTTTCCTGATAGTGTACCCAAACCCTCATTTTTTGATAACCATCGGATTCTCAGTCTGATTCACTGCACTTCTTCATTCATGGGCACAAGTAGCTATGAAGTTCCAAGAGGCCCCCAAGTCATTCCCTGAGTTCCACACATATTCCTTTCTGTCTCTGGTGGGTATCAGCAGCTTTACCTCTTTCTTTTGATTAGGTTCAGTTATGTCTGCCAAGGTGGTGTCTCCTTTTCTTGTCCAGGCAGCAGCCAAAACTTGTAGTTTAGTAACATCACTGTGTCCCCTAGAGTCTTTAACTCTAAAGAGCCCAGATTTCTGGAGATGAGAAGCACAAAGTATCTCAATGGGTCACTTTGAATGATGGCAAGTGAGGCCACTCCTGCTACCACCCCTTGGTTCTGTATCTTATGTTTTCTTCCTATAGGAAACACACGCCCAATAGCGATGGCTAATTCAGTATGTATTAATATTATCTGCAAGGAATGTACTCCATCTTCTCAGAGCATGCCCTCCGAGCTGGAACTCCAGTCAGCAGCTTCTAGATCAGTGGCTCCCAACCATTCTAATACCGCGACCTTTTAATACAGTTCCTCATGTTGTGGCGACCCCAAACCATAAAATTGTTTTCGTTGCTACTTCATAACTAATTTTTCTACTTTTAATGAATCGTAAAGTAAATATCCGTGTTTTCCGATGGTCTTAGGCTCCACAGCAGCGATTCTTTTTTTTTTAAATATATTTTATTGATTTTTTTACAGAGAGGAAGGGAGAGGGATAGAAAGTCAGAAACATCGATGAGAGAGAGACATCGATCAGCTGCCTCTTGCACGCCCCCTACTGGGGATGTGCCCGCAGCCAAGGTACATGCCCTTGCCGGAATCGAACTCGGGACCCTTCAGTCCGCAGTCCGACGCTCTATCCACTGAGCCAAACCGGTTTCGGCCACAGCAGCGATTCTTAACCTGTGGGTCACAACCACAGCTTGAAAACCGCTAGCAAGGTCACCTAAGACCATCAGAAAACACAGATATTTACTTTATGATTCATAACAGTAGCAAAATTACAATTATGAAGTAGCAACTAAAAGCACTGAGTTGGGGATGGGGGTTCTGGACAGAATGTATGACAAGGCAAGGGAAGGAAATATAACTTCTGGTATGAGTGAAATGGAAGCCACTGCAGGGCTTTTGGTAGAAGGAGTGACATGACTGAACTTGAAAGTTCCCAGTTTGCCCTTTTCCAGAAAGGATATATGCACCCCTATGTTCATAGAAGCACAATTTACAATAGCTAAGATTTGGAAACAGCGTAAATGCCCATCAGCAGATGAGTGGATTAAAAAACTATGGTATATCTACTCAATGGGATACTATGCCACTATAAAAAAAGAAGGAACTTTCACCATTTGCAATAGCATGGATGGAACTGGAGAAAGATAAATATCATATGATCTCACTCATATGTGGAATATAATGATCAACATAATTTGATGAACAAGAATAGATCCAGAGGCAAATGGTGGGTTAGAGAGCAACAAAGGACTTGTATGCATGTATATTGGCATAACCAATGGACACAGGCACTGGGAAAGTAAGAGCTTACCCAGGGTGGGAATGGCCAAGGTGGGGATGGTCAATTAGAGAAAAATAAGACATATGTAAAACTTTAGACAATAAAAAAAAAGAGGTTCCCAGATTGCTCTGATGAGGATGGGCTGAGGGATGCAAAGGTGACAAAATATGCTGAGGATCACAACAGGATCATAGCAGTGGAAGAGGAAGAAGTAGTCACATTCAAGATATATTTTTAAACCATGTAAGACAAATTGATTTCCTGATCAATTAGATGTGAAATGGAATAGCAGAAAGGGACCAAATATGCCTCCAAGAGTTTGTCTTGAGCAGCTGGGAGGATGAGGTTGAGGCGTATCTTTCCTTCTCTGTGCTTCCAGAGTACCCATCTCTAAATCAGGCACCTCTCCTTAAACATCTGTCTCCTTCCAGATAAGGATACATTTATTTTGTTAATGAACTGTGTGTCATGAGTTTTTTCTTCAAGGCCTAATAACTATTTATCAAATGAATGACTGTGTTATTTTGCTAGGGTTGTCATCACAAAGTACCACAGGCTGAGCCTAATGAAGGAGAAACCAAGATAGAAAATTAAGAAATAAGAGTAGAATCAGAAGAGAACAGCAGCCTGGCCTGTGTGGCTCAGTGGTTGAGTGTCAACCCATGAACCAGAAAGTCATGGTTGGATTCCCAATCAGGGCATATGCCCAAACTGCAGGCTTGAACCTCAGTAGGGAGGGTGTAAGAAGCAGCCAATCAATGATTATCTCTCATCATTGATGTTTCTATCCCTCTCTCCCTCCACTCCCTCTCTGAAATCAATGAAAACTTATTTTTTAAAATAAGAGAATAATGTCACAAAAGCCAAGAGAGAAGAAAGATCGAAGAGGAAGGAAATGGTGACCAGTACCCAGTGCTGCAGAGAATTCAGGGGAGATAAAGTACGGGGTGCCCTTACCAAGGAAATGCTATTCCTATAACTGGGACGTGACCTTTCGCATCCTTGAGCTGTGCAATTGAGAGACATCCTCTTCTGTGACACACTAGCTAGGATGTTTGGGTACAATCCGAAACCGTCAGTGCAGAAAGAGAATACCGCAATTGCCAAAGAAATTTGAAAATGTCTAAACAATTTTACTGAATAGAGATAGGCTTAATCCCCTCCTTTCAATCCATATTGTAAATCCAAAGTATTCACTCATTTATTTTTTTAAATATATTTTATTGAATTTTTATAGAGAAGAAGGGGGAGGAACAGAGCTAGAAACATCGATGAGAGAAACATGGATCAGCTGCCTTCAGCATCCTCCTACTGGAGATGTGCCTGCAACCAAGGTACATACCCTCAACTGGAATCAAACCTAGGACCCCTCAATCTGAAGGCCGACACTCTTATCCACTGAGCCAAACAGGTCAGGGCTTGACTCATTTATTCTAAGGTTAAAAGTTTACTCAAGTAGTAAAATACAGGGTGGAGCAAAAGTAGGGTCATAGTTGTTTGTATGGAAAATAATACAAAGATAAACTCTGAGTTTCATGTACTCACAGCTATAAACCTACTTTTGCTAACCATTGCATATCAGATCAGATTCTGGCCTAGGATCTCTGAGTCCAGGATATGAAAAGATCTCTAAAGAGATATTCGGTTTCTCATAACATTAACTACAGTTAGATAATGTGTGTTATTCAAAAGGAAGATGCTGCAAGAGGCCATAATATACTTTGTATCTCTCAATATACCTCAACTTATAAGTGTTTTCTTAAATGGATTACAGGGAATGAATAGGGGTTAGGGGGGAAATGGGAGACATCTGTAATACTATCTACAATAATATATTTTTAAATAAAATTATACTTTAAGACTGAAAAAAATAAAATAAAATGGATTACATTCACTCAAGAGGAAATGCAACAATAAAATTATTTTCCCTTATCCTGATGGGAAGTATGTAAGTTTTTTAATGTTCCAATATTGTTTTTACAAGTCAATATATAAGTATTATTGAAAGGTCCAATATTGCCTGAGTTTTATAGCTCATGGGCTCCTTTAGGAACCCATTAGCATCAGAAAATAGTTTTATATAATCCTTTAAGCTAGCCCAGGTTTTGATAACATTGATAGTGAAGCTAAAGTATAGCTTGTAAGTTAGAAGATATTCTATTGATTCTTTTCTAATATATCCTTTTCCTCAATAACTCATTGATTTATAACAAAACTAATAAAAGCTAATGTTTATTGAGAAATCAGTACATTGCAGACATGGGCTAAGTGCTTTAAATTTGTAGTCAAGCCCTTCCTCCCTGTGTCTCACATCACCATTCCCTCCACCCTCTGCACATTTCATAATTTGAAACTTTCTCCCATCTACTCACAACTCCTAAAATCCTGCCACTCTACCAACTGGGATTTGTGGTCCACTAACAGAAAAATTCCTGATATCTCCAATTCTAATCTCCAAATATGTCTTTCTTCTTGTTTTGACAAAAACTGATGCTCCCCTCTCACATGGATGGCTGTTTTCCATTCACACACCAGAGCTGGAGGTAAGAGAGTAGCCCTGCTTCATCATCTTAGCTACTTCCAGATCCTCTCCTTTTAAAACTACTTTATATCTCATGTCATTTTATATGACATCCGATCCTTCTTGAATTTCCGTTGTCTCTTTCTTCAAAATATATCTGAAAACTGACAACTTCTCACTACCTTCGCTGCTGTGGTTCAAATCCAAAAGCCATCATCTCTGGTCTGGATCACTTTTGTAATCTCCTGAAAGATCTCCTTACTTCCACCTGCCCCTTATAATGTAACTAGAGTCCTGTTGCAGGAAGATTCCTGCAAGAATAGGGCTTCCTGCAGCCTGAGCAAAGCTCTCTTCCTTCTCTGCTGCCTCGCTCCCTTCTCCTCTGCCTCATTCCCTCCCTTCTCCCCTGCCCCACTTGCTTGCTTCTCTGCAGCTTTGCTCCCTTGTGCAGTGCTTGGCTTCCTTCTATGCCCTCTTCTGTGCCAGGCTATGCAAATTAACTGCCATTTTGGTTGGGTTAATTTGCGTACTGGCTCTGATTGGCTGGTGGGTGTGGATTGTGGGTATGGCTCACTCCTTTTTCCCTTTCTAGACTTCATTCACATTTGACATTCTCATGAACCAGTTATCATCACCCAATTCAAATTTCAACTTCCTCACCCCTTACCTCACACTCTCCATTCCCTTTAATCTACCCGACATTTTTCTATTCCTTTCTTTCATTTGTCTTTTTGTTTTTGCATAGCACTCATTACCTTCTAAGAATCTATATGGTTTTCTTATTTTTTGTGTTTATTATATACTATATTTATTGGTTATTTTTATCCTCTTCTCAGTAGAAATAGACACTTAGCATAATATTGCACCAAAGCTATTCTACTATAGATTACAATGTTAACAAGAACAAAAACTGTTATGGGCTTTTTCTTTCATTTCTTCCCCCTCTAATTTGAAGATTGAAATAATCTATTGATGGAGCCAAGAAAGAGCAGGAATTGAAGAGAGAAGGGCTTTTGAATGTCAGCCTGAAGTGAGTAATGACCTGATCAGAGAGTGGAGGGTCAAGATGGTGGCATAGGTAAATACAGTACTTACCTCCTCCCACAACTACATCAAAATGACAACTAAACCACAGAACAACCATTATTCAGAACCACTTGAAATCTGGCTGAATAGAAGCCCTTCAGCAAGAGAATTAAAGAAGAAGCCACATTGAGACTGGTAGAAGGGGCAGAGGCATGGAGCTGACTGGACCCACACCCATGTGTGTTGTGTTTTTAATCAGGTAGAATATCTTGGCCATTGAGGCACCCCATGAGGAGCGAGGGGTCCCAGTCTCACAGCAGACCCTTCAGCCCAAAGTTCCAGTGCCAGGAAGAGAAATCTTCATAATTTTGAGCTATAAAAACAGGAGGGATTATGGCTGAGTGACATGGAGGGTTGCTAGATTCCCAGGCAGTTCCTCTTAAAGGGTCCGTGTACAGATTTACTTGGACTCACTCTCTTTGAGCTCCATGCTGTGTCAGCAGCTTGAAAGGATCCAGGGACATATGGGGAGGAACTAAATTGTCTGACATCAGAGCATGAACTAAAGAGCAGCTTTCTCCCATACAGAGGTGCTGGCAGAGGTCATTGTTCCTTTGTGGAGAATTCCCCCATCAAACTGGCCCACATTGTTCACTCCACCCGTGTAGCTCCCTGAAAACCCTACCCAATCAATTTGCAGGCCCACACAAGTTGTTTGCAGTGACTTTTCTATAGGAATGATTTGTCCTGGTTCAGGCTTCAGACTTTCCTAAAATCTTTCAAACAAACAGCAGCATGCCCCATACCTTTTATTAAGTGGTCCCAGGCCTGACACCAGAGGCAGCCTGACTTGGTTCACGGTTTGGCCTCTCCTGGTTATTTCCAAGTCCAGCATAAGGTGCAGCCATTTGCATATTACTCTATAGCTCATGCTGGGTGATCCCAAGTAAAGCACAGGAAGTGCCTGACTTTGCACATCCCTGAAGGCCCTAGAACTACTACAGCTGGTGGTCAGCTTCAGACCATGCCAGATTACAACTCTTCCACATCCATGAATAACATACTCCAGGGGCAGACTCAGTGAGTACCAAAGCCCCACTGAAGCAAGTCCTGCTGCATGGGGGTATCTTTTGCACAGCAGCTCTTCCACTGTAGTCAATTGGCCTGGGAGTAAATCCCTCATAGTAACTCCAACAGCAATCAAGGCTCAACTAAATAAGACAGTGCATACAGCCCACACAGGGGCACAACTAAAGTGCCCAAGTTTAGGTTAGGCACTTCAGGGAAGGCTAATCCACTGACCCCTAAAGGACATCTACCACACAAGGCCATTCTACCAAGTCCAGGAAACATAGCAGCTCACCTGCCTGCCTGATCACTCCTAACCACTCTGTCTGCCTGCTTGATTTCCCCTAACCACTCACCTGCCAACCTGATCACCCCTAACCACTCACCTGCCTGCCTGATTGTCCCTAACCACTCTGTCTGCCTGCCTCATTGGCCCTAACCACTTGCCTGTCTGCTGATTGCCCTAACCACTCTGTCTGCCTACCTCATTGCCCCTAACCACTCTCCTGTCTGCTGATTGCCCCTAACCACTCATCTGCCAACCTGATCACCCCAACCACTCACCTGCCTGCCTGGTTGCCCCTAACCATTCTGTCTGCCTGCCTCATTGCCCCTAACCACTCTCCTGTCTGCTGATTGCCCCTACCCACTCACCTGCCAACCTGATCACCCCTAACCACTCACCTGCCTGCCTCATTAGCCCTAACCACTCTGTCTGCCTGCCCCATTGCCCCTAACCACTCGCCTGCCTGCTAACATCTCTCTCACAATCCAGGACCACTGGCTCCTAACTGCTCACCTACCTACCTTATCACTCTTAACCACTTGCCTGCCTGATTGCCCCTAACCACTCACCTGTCTGCCACATCACTCTTAATCAATCACCCCTAACCACCTCTGCCTGCCTGCCTGATCACCCTTAACCACTTGCCTGTCTACCTCATTGCCCCTACCTGCCTCTGCCTGCATGCCTCATCACCCCTAACCACTTGCCTGTCTGATTGCCCCTAACCACTTTCCTGCCTGCCTAATCAACCCTAATCATTCCCTGGGGAGGGCAGGGACAGCCAGGACAAGGTGCCATGGTGTTCTGGTATCTGGTTGTTCTGGTCATTCCACCATTTCTCTCACTGGGCTTTTATCATATAGAATAATAGTACTGGAAGTCTTAGCCAGAGTGATTAGACAAGAAGAAAAAGAAGGATCCAAATTGGAAAGGAGGGATTAAAATTCTCATTATTTGCAGATGACGTGATATTATACATAGAAAACTCTAAAAACTCCACCAAAACACAACTAGATTTAATAAATGAATTCATCAATTTAGCAGGATACAAAATTAACACCCAGAAAACAATAGGATTTTTATATATCAATAATGATCTCTCAGAGACAAAAACTAAAAAAACAATTGCATTTACCATTGCAAAAAAAAAAAAAGTTAAGACACTTGGAAATAAACTTAGGAAGGGGGTAAAAGTACTCAAAAAATGAAAGTATGTTGAAAAAAGAGATAGAAAATATAAACAAGTGGAAGAATATATCATGTTCATGGATTGATAGAATTAACATCATTAAAGTTTCCATACTACCCAAAGCAATCTATAGATTCAATGCAATCCATATTAAAAGACCAACATCGTGTTTCACAGATCTAAAACAAATACTCCAAAAACTCATATGGAACCCAAAAAGACACCAAATAGTTGCAGCAATCTTGAGAAAGAACAAAGTTAGAGGGATCACAATACCAAATATCAAGTTATATTATAAAGCCACTATACTCAAAACAGCCTGGTACTGGCACAGTAATAGGCATATAGATCAATGAACAGAACAGAGAACCCAGAAATTGACTCAAGCCATTTATGTTCTATTAATATTTGACAATGAAGGTAAGAGCATACAATGGAGTAAAGACAGTTCCTTCAATGAACAGTGTTGAGAAAATTGGACACCAAGCCAAAAAAAAAAAAACTAGACCACTAATTTACACCATATGTAAGAATAAACTCTAAATGGATAAAAGATTTAAATATAAGTAATGAAATCTGAAAAATTCTAGAAGAAAATGTAGGCAGCAAAATATCAAACATCTCGCATAGCATTATTTTCACAGATACACCACCATGGACAAGTGAAACAAGAGAAAAATAAACAAATGGGACTAGATCAAACTAAAAAGTTTCTGAACGCAAAAGAAATCAACAAAATGAAAAGGGAACCCACTCTATGAGAGAATGTATTTGCCAATGATACATCTGATAAGGGGTAATTTCCAAAATATATAACTCAACAAAAGCAAAACAATAGATGCAGAAAAAGCTCAGTGACCGAATGGCAGAATGACCAGAATGACCAGTCGACCACTTGCTATGATGTGCACTGACCACTAAGTGGTCAGTGTATGGGTCTATAGCTGATGGGCTGACTGGGATGAGCAGTGCTTCCACAGCAGGCCAATCCCCACAGACCTTGCCCCCACCACTATGCAAATCCATGCACTGGGTCTCTAGTTATTAATAACGAAGTACAAGTTTCCCTAATGACTAATTACTATAATCTTGTTGCATTCATTTTCCTTACATACTTACACACAGGTGCACCATTTCTCTCCACTAATACTAGCAGTAAATATTTAGCAGCCAATTGCCACATCATTAGTCTCCTACTGACTTGTTAGGTGTGCACAGCAGGAAATATTTTGCTCTAGAAGAACAAGAAAAATAGGTTTATTGGTATTACATTTACTAATTCAATGTCTAATAAGTTAATGTTCAACAAAAATATTAATTTTTATTAAAATGTTCTATTATGTTATGTTAATGATTACTCATTTATTTCAGCCCTTTGTACTCGGCATGTCTCTATCAAAATGAATCTACATTTCTATAAAAATGTAAGCTTTTGTGTTTTTTGTTTTTGTGACCCACATAAACTTAAACCTTGTTTATTTGGCTGGTGTTAGCCTTTGAGTTTGACATGCTTGCCCTGAAAAAGAAAATCCACAAAATGATAGGTACTAAGTAGACAATTCTGAATGATCCTGCTGGAGCTCTGGTAACTAAAGCAGAAGCATGATTAAATGGTAAAATTTGCCTGATGGTTCATCTATACTAATAAAAGGATAATATGTTAACTAGACCAGACATCTTCTGGACATCCTTCCAGACAAAGCCACAATGGCTGGAGCCTTGGTAGAGGTAGTTAGGGGCAATCAGGTCAGCAGGGGAGGGCAGTTGGGGGTGGTCAGGCCAGCAAGGGAGGGCAGTTAGGGGGTGATCAGGCTAGCAGGCAGAAGTGGTTAGGGGTGATCAGGCAGGCAGGCAGGTGACCAGTTAGGAGCCAGTGGTCCTGGATTGCAAGAGGGATGTCCAAATGCTGGTTTAGGCCCAATCCCTGGGATTACACCTAAACTGGCAGTCAGACATCCCCCAAGGAGTCCCAGATTGGAGAGGGTACAGGCCAGGCTGAGGAACTGCCCCCACACCCCACATGAATTTCATGCATAGGGCCTCTAGATTTAGTATAAAGATATATACTTATATATATATATATATATATATATATACACACACCATCTGTTACTTGACATGAATATGCCTGATGGTTCATCTATATATATAAAAGCCTAAGTGACCATCACAACCAAAATAATCGAATAGATGACCAAACAAGCTGCATGGTGTGACCAGGCCAGCAGGGGGGTTAGTGAGGGCCAACCAAATGACTGAGCAGTGGGCTGCATGGACAACCAGGCCAGCAGGGGGGCTAGTGAGGGATGACCAAATGAGTGAGCAGCGGGCTGCATGGGGCGACCAGACTGGCAAGGGGGCTAGTGAGGGACAACCAAACAACTGAACAGCAGGCTGTGTGGGGTGACCTGGCTGGCGGGGGAGGTGGGGGGGAATATGGGTGACCAGGCCAGCAGAGGAGGCAGTGAGGGGCAACCAGGCTGGCAGGAGAGGGAGTTAGGGGTGGTGGGTGGGGGTAGTTGGGGGTGACCAGGCCATTAGGGGGTACAGTTAGGGGTGATCAGGCAGGCAGGCAGGTGAGCAGTTAGGAGCCAGTGGTTCCCGATTGTGAGAGAGATGTCTGATCGGCAGTCGGACATCCCTCGAGGGGATCCAGATTGGAGAGTGTGCAGATTGGGGTGAGGAGACCACCCCCACCTTCCCCCACCACCATGCACTAATTTCATGCACCAGGCCTCTAGTTTTAGTGTAAAGATCTATAACAAAACCCATCTATTACTTGACATGAAAACGCTGGGAAAAAATAGGGGGAAATCCCCAAGGAAAAAGTGATTCTCTGGGAATTAGAACAGAGTTTCTGAAGTGCAGCTGTAACTTAAAAAATAGAGAGTGTCTCCTGCTCTGCACCTTGGAGAAAGTGATCTTGCTTTAATAAACAGAGCCTCAGACTGTTGTAATAAGCATTGATATGGAGGGGACAAAACTTATTAAAATAAAAAACTAAATACTGAAGCCAACCATTAGGAACAATCTATTCATATGATGTTTAACATAGTTGATAGCTGGCCTTGCAATGTAGATCAAATTCCTCCCTACCCTAACATGAACAATCCATTCTAGAAATGCAGGTGTTATCTTACCAAGATTAAAGTCTTTTTTGAAATAGGAAAACAATAACAGTGTAATTTTTAAAGTTTTGTGTAATATCATACTTAATATTGCTAAACACTATAAAGCTTTTCCTAATAATTAGATTCATATACATATAGGAAACTTAACATATACAATTTATTTGAAATCAAATATTTCTACTTCATAATGCCCCATGAATGTACCTAATGGACTAATGAAACTAATGCTATTTTAGAATGTTTAGGTGTTAACCAACACAAATCACAGTCATTGTTTTCATACAATAGTGTCTCTTCAAGGCAAACGACTATACCATGCACTCAAGTTGGGCAGGAGAAGGGCCCCCCCACCCCATGTGCAACAGGGTAAGTGGTAAATGAGAGGCAACACAAAAGCCCTATAATTCCTTGTAAGCTTTTAAGAACTAGCTCTCCATTACTATCAGTAGTTAGTTTTCTTTAAGGCTTTTATCTGAAGGAATGTATTAACAGCAATTTTGACAAAAGATGTTTTAGTTTATACACAACAGTCTCAATATTGCACATATATTTGCTTTGACTAACCTCAGAAATTCAAGCAAAACAAAGTTACAGTAGGGATATAAACAAGAAGGTCGTGGGGTTAATGTTTTACTCTAATACTAATGACTTTCTTCTACCCCTCCAGAGCAGGCAAAGGCAGTAGACTATACTACCCAGAAACAACAAAACATAAACATTTCCCCTCCCAAAGTCAACCAACTTGGAGCTTCCAAGTGATGAAAAAATATGTGATCATTAAAGCAAAAACAGACACAAAGTAAACGTGGTAAATAACCTCCATTTTAACCCAAATGAAGTCTGGCGAGGGCCCAACAAAGGATGCTAGAAGCATTGACTCTAAGTTTTGACTGAACAAATAATACAACCTTAAAATTCATTTTATGGAATAAAAATGATCTCTCAAAAGATCCATAAAAATATGTTGAAAATCTATCAGAAGATGGTATTTCTCAAATCCTCTTATCATTAGGACTATATCCTACATGCACACATTATGGAAGATTTTTGACATTTCAGGGGAGGGAACACATTTTCAAAGGCAAATTTGGGGCAGAAACAGGTGTCTGACTTGTCTTGTCTCCCACCTCAACATGGGGCTTTCCAGCGGGTCACACGGGGCTCACGGGGCTCCCAGAGGGCCAGGCGCTCTTTGAAAACTTATAGAACTTGGCAGGGTAACCAGCACAGCTAAGGCTCAGAGAGTCGGACATTGAATTTGAATTAAACAAGCAAGTAAAATTAGAATTTGACTCTTAGCAGCAATTACTGTGAGTTCTCTTCACATAATTTCTCTTAAATGCTTAAGACTATCTAGAGGACTGGAAAAGTAATTTGACACAGTAGGGCCACGGTTGCATAGCATGCCACAAGCACAATGGACAGTACAAATCCATCTAAGCATAGATATAGTTTAGGTACTTTGAATCTAGGATGCCAGAGCCAGACTGGTTCCCCCATCTCTTCATTCAGGAAGAGAAACTGAATGTGCACAGCAAACATGCTGACAAGGACAAGGCCCTGCACTGATAGAGGGGCTCCAGAGTTAGTGGACATGGTTTACAAGGGCCCCAAGTTCCGGCAGTAAGTCAGTAAGCATTCCCCATTCCTCTGAGTAACTCTGTTCACAGATAAGTGCAGCCCTTATCAGGAAGCCTCGCATGTGCCCAGTACTGTTTATTTTGGCAGTGGCCCAGGTTCTGCCTCTATAATTAAATGAGGCTGATGAGATGACAGCAGCCCCAAGAGAGATCAGAGGAAACTGCGTGATCTCTCTGGGTTTCTTTTCTCTGCTCTCCACTGCTTGGCCTCCCTTCACATTTTTTTTTCATTAATAGAGGGAGCAAATTTAACCCACATCCTGGCCCCACAGGGGAGCTCAGGAACAGCGTTAAATTCCAAATCATCACTTTTATTATTATTGCTCTTCTGCCAGCAAGAGCATTTTCACTTCACATCAGACACCATCAACAGCTTCTTCATTATCCCCACACAGGATGGGAGAGGCTAACCCCACCTTCAAGCTGCCCCAGAGAGCCTTAACCCAAAGTTCGAACACTGGCATCTACAACTTCAAGATAACACTTTCTAATGATAAACCTCAAATCCATCCACTTAATCCGTGGTATAACTGTGAAAGCAAAAGGAACCAACAAGATCATAGGTGATCACCTATTTTCTAAATTAATAAATCTGCCTGTTGAATGATTGACCAAAGGACCCATGCAATATCACGTGATACTATTTACCTAATGGGCTGAGAAGTCATCGAGGAAAGTGTGTGTGTGTGTGTGTGTGTGTGTGTGTGTGTGTGTGTGTGTGTAGATGATGATTCAAATGTTGGTTCCTTCCTAGCAGCCATTTTGTGCTTCACATCTACTAATTCAAGAAATAATCTCCAAAATTTATAGGGAACTCATACAACTTAACAAAAGGAAGATAAACATTTCAATGAAAAAATGGGCAAAGGCCTAAATACTAGTAGACACTTTTCAAAAGAAGACATATAGAAGGCCAAGAGACAAATGAAAAAATGCTCAAAGTCACTAATCATCCAAGAAATGCAAACCAAAGCAGCAATGAAGTACCATCTCACACCAGTCAGAAAGGTTATCATCCATAAATCAACAAACAACCAGTGCTGGAGAGGATGGAGAGAAAAAGGAACCCTCTTGCACTGCTTGCGGTAATGTAGACTTGTGCGGCCACAGTGGAAATTAGTATGGCATTTTCTCAAAATATTAAAAATGGAACTTTCATTTGACCCAGTAATTCCATTTATAGGAATATGTCCCAAGAAAACAGGAACACCAATCAGAAAGGATATATGCATCCTTATGTTCATAGCAGCACAATAGCTAAGATTTGGAAACAGCCTAAGTGCCCATTAGCAGATGAGTGGATTAAAAAACTGTGATACATCTACTCAATGGAATACTATGCTGCTGTAAAAAAGAAGGAATTCTTACCATTTGCAACAGTATGGATGGGCCTGGAGAGCATTATGCTAAGAGACATAAGCCAGTCAGAAAGGATAAATATCACATGATCTCACTCATTTGTGGAATATAATGAACAACATAAACTGACAAACAAAAATAGAGCTAGAGCCACAGAAGCATCAAACAGACTGTCCAACCTATGAGGGAAGGTGGGAAATCAGGAGGTAAGAGATCAACCAAAGGACTTGTATGCATGCATATGGGCATAATCAATTGACACAGATAGGGAACAGGGAGTGAGGCCATGTATTACAGGATAGGGGGCCTGGGAATAGGTCAATGGGGGCAAAATGAAACTTATGTACTACTTTAAAAATTAAGAATTTAAATTTTAAAAATAATATCTTTGAATAGCATTCTATTAAATAATGATTGGTTACCAAAGAGATCAAAGAAGAAATTAAAAACATCCTGGAAATGAATGAAAATGAAAACACAACAATCCAAATCTATGGAACACAGTGAAAGCAGTCCTGAGAGGAAAGTTTATAGCTCCACAGGCCTACCTAAAAAAAAAAAAAAAAAAAAAAAAAAAAAAAAAGAAAGATAATAAATCATCAAACACTGCAACTTAAAGAATTAGAAAAAGAGCAACAAGAAATGCATAGTAAGCAGAAGAAAGGAGATAATTAAAATCAGAGCATAAATAAATGACATAGAGATTTAAAAAAAATAATACAAAAGATCAATGAAAACAAGAACTGGTTCTTTGAATAAAGAAGATTGATGAACCTCTAGCCAGGCTCACCAAGAAGCAAAGAGAGAGGACCCACATAAACAAAATCAGAAATGAAAGAGGCAAAATAACAACAGACCCACAGAAATACAAAGGATTGTTAAAAAAAATACTATGAACAACTCTATTCCAACAAACTAGATGACCTAGAGGAAATAGATATATTCCTAGAAAAATATAACCTTCCAAAACTCGATCAGGAAGATTCTAAAAATCTCAATAGGCTAATAACTATGGAAGAAATTGAAGTAGTCATCAAAAAGCCTCCAGTAAACAAAAGTCCAGGGCCCGATGGCTTCACAGGGGAGTTTTACCAAACATTCAAGGAAGAACTAAAACATATATTCCTCAGACTATTTCAGAAAATTCAGGAAGAAGGAACACTTCCAAGCTCCTTCTATGAAGCTAGCATTATCCTAATACCAAAACCAGATAAAAACAACACAACACAACACAACACAACAAAAGAGAATCACAGGCCAATATCCCACATGAACATAGATGTCAATATCCTCAATAAAATTCTGGCAAATCAGATCCAGCATTATATCAGAAAGATCATACACCATTACAAAATAGTATTTATCCTGGGGATGCTAGGATGGTATAATATCTGCAAATCAATAAACGTGATACATCATATAAACAAATTGAGAAATAAAAATCATATAGTCATATCAATTGATACAGAAAAAAACATTTGACAAAATCCAACGCCCTTCCCAGCAAAATGGGAATAGAGGGATCATACCTCAACATAATAAAAGCTTTATATGACAAACCCACAGCTAACATCATACTCAATGGGCAAAAACTAAAAACATTTCACCTAAGTACAGGAATGAGACAGGGATGCCCATTTTCATCACTCCTGTTCAACATAGTACTGGAAGTGTTAGTCATAGCAATTAAACAAAAAGAAGAAATAAAAGGTAAAAAGAAGACATCGAACTGTCATTATTCACAGATGACATGATAGTGCACATAGAAAACCCGAAAGACTCCATCAAAAAATTATTAGACTTAATAAATGAATTCAGAAATGTAGCAGGATACAAAATTAACAAGAAATCTATGGCATTTTTATACACCAACAATGAACTTACAGAAAGAGAGATTTAAAAAACAATTCCATTTATCATCATACCAAAAAAAATTAAGCTACTTAGGAATAAACTTAACTAAGGAGGTTTATACTCAGAAAACTAAAAGACACTGAAAAAAGAGATAGAAGACATAAATAGATGGAAAAACGTATCGTCCTCATGGATTGGTAGAATCAACATCATTAAAATATCCATACTACCCAAAGCAATCTGTAGATTCAATGCACTTCCCATTAAAATACTAACAGCATATTTCACAGGCCTAGAAAGAACTCTCCGAAAATTCATCTGGAATAAAAACAGACACTGAATAGCTGCAGCAATCCTGAGAAAGAGAAACAAAGTAAGAGGGATCTCAATACCAGATATCAAGCTGTATTACAAAGTTACTGTTCTCAAAACTGCCTGGTACTGGCACAAGAACAGACATATAGATCAATGGAATAGAATAGAGAGTCCAGAAATTAGCCCGAGCCAATATGCTCAATTAATATTTGACAAAGGAGGCAAGAGCATACAATGACATCAAGACAGGCTATTCAATAAATGATGTTGGGAAAATTGGACAGATATATGCCAAAAAAATGAAACTAGACCACTGACTTATACCATACAGAAAAATAAACTCAAAATGGATAAAGGACCTAAATGTAAGACAGAAAACCATAAAAAGATTAGAGGAATCCACAGGCATCAAAATCTCAGACATGTGCCAAAGCAATATCTTCACTGATATGCCTCCTAAGACAATTGAAACTAAAGAGAAAATAAACAAATAGGACTATAGCAAAATAAAAAGCTTCTATGCAGCAAAAGAAACCATCAACAAAACAACAAGAAAATCCACTGCATGTGAGAACCTATTTGCCAATGTTATCACCAGTAAGGGTTTAATCTCCATCATTTACAGGGAACTCATACAACTTAACAAAAGGAAGACAAATAACCCAATCAAAAAATTGCAATAGATCTAAATAGAGAGTTTTTGAAAGAAGACATAGGAAGGCCCAGAGACATATGAAAACATACTCATGGTCACTAATCATCCAAGAGATACAAATCAAAATGACAGTGTAGTATCATCTCACACCTGTCAGAATGGCTATCCTCAAGAAATCAACAAATGGCAGTGCTGGCAAGGGTGCAGAGAAAAAGGCACCCTCGTGCACTGCTGGTGGGGATGCAGACCAGTGCAGCCACTGTGGAGAACAGTATGGAGTTTCCTCAAAAATCTAAAAATGGAATTCCCATTTGACCCAGTGATCCCACTTCTAGAAATATATCCCTAGAAAGGATATAACAGCACAATTTACCATAGCTAAGATTTGGAAGCAGCCTAAGTGCCCATCAGCAGATGAGTGCATTAAAAAACTGGTACATCTACTCAATGTAATACTATGCTGCTGTAAAAAAGAAGGAATTCTTACCATTTGCAACAGCATGGATGGACCTGGAGACCCTCATGTTAAGAGACATAAGCCAGTTAGGAAAGGATAAATATCACATGATCTCACTCATTTGTGGAATATAATGAACAACATAAACTGATGAACAAAAACAGATCCAGAGACAGAGAAGCATCAATCAGATCATCAAACCTCAGAGGGAAGGTAGGAGAGCGTGGGGGTAAAGGGGAGAGATCAACCAAAGGATGTGTATGCATGCATATAAACCTAACCAATGGACACAGACACCAGGAGGGTGAGGGCATGAGTCGGGGGGTTAGGGAGCAATGGGGGAATAAGAACACATATGTAATACCTTAATCAATAAAAAAAAAAGAACAGAAAAATATAACTTTTATATTCTTCTTAATTTTAGCACTAGACTCAATGAAAGTCAGGCACACTGCAAGAAATTCAAATGTCATGCATCCTATTAAAAAGGATAGATTACCAAAAAACTAACTTTTTGTTAATTGAGAGGCAATTAACATATAGTATGTTAGTTTCAGATTTACAATATAATGATTTGATATATACATTGCAAAATAATCACCACAATAAGTATAGTTAATAAATAGTTCTTGAGAACTAACTTTTAAGATCTACTGTCTTAGCAACTTTTAAATATACAATACAGTATTATTAACTACTAGAGGCCTGGTGCACAAAATTTGTCCCTCAGCCCAACCTGCACCCTCTCCAATCTGGGACCCCTCAGGGGATGTCCGACTGCCTGTCCCTTTCACAATTTAGGACTTCTGGCTCCCAGCTGTTTGCCTGCCTGCCTCATTGCCCCTAACTGCTTCTGCCTGCCAGACTGATCACACCCTAACCACTCCCCTGCCAACCTGATCTATGCCTAACTGCTCCCCTGCCAGCACAGTCATCCCCAACTGCCCTCCCCTGACAACCCGGTCACCTCCAAACGCTGTCCCTCTTTATTAGGTAAGGTTTTTTTCTTTAGGGTATCGGACAGCCCTAACTGCTTTTGGCTCAGTGAATGGAGCATTGGCCTATAGTCTCCTGGGTCACAGGTTTGATTCTGGTCAAGGGCAAATACCTTGGGGGCACATACCCCATGGGGAGTGTGCAAGAAGCACCTGATCGATATTTCTCTCTCATAGATGTTCCTAGCTCTCTATCCCTTTTCCTTCCTCTCTGTAAAAAATCAATAAAATATATATTTAATAAAAAGGAACTTTTAAGATTCTTCCATATCTGCCTAGCTGGTGTGACTCAGTGGTTGAGACCTGAGGCTGCCACCACTGGAAAGATATCACACCTCAGCCAGGCTGAGACCCCAGCCCAGGCTGCCATCTCAGCCTGGTCAGAGAGCGCTCTGCCGAGGTACGCACCCCAGCCAGGCTGAGACCTGAGCCCAGGCTGACATCACTGGCCAGGGAGGGCGCTGAGGAGGGTGCCCTCCCAGGCCAGACTGAGGGGTCCCAGATTGGAGAGGGTGCAGGTTGGGCTGACGGACAAATTTTGTGCACCAGGCCTCTAGTAGATGAGCCTGGGCTCATCTCAGCCTGACCAGGGATTGTGCCATGGGGTGCGGGGCCCCAGCCAGGATGAGACTCCAGCTCAAGCTGCTGCCCTGGCCAGGTGATCATGTGGTTGGGTACGTGGCCCCAGCCCAGGCTGCTATCACTGGCCAAAAGATTGTGTGGCAGGCGTGCATGGCCCTGCCGGCCTGAGACCACAGCTCAGGCTGCAGCTGCTGGCCAGGGATCACGCTGGGCACTGGTGCCTCCCAGCTGGACACCCTGGGCTGCCTCCGCTGGGCAGACTGGGGGACTCAGGTGGGGCTAGGAGGACTGGGTGCCACCATTTTTGTAGCGGAGTGATGGTTAATTCTATTAGATAGGGTAATTGAAACTTTGTAGCTTTGAGTGGAGGCCTAGGACGGCAATGGCAGTAGGAAAGCTTGGCTTCCTCCATTGCGGGAGAAACCCAAGCCTCTCTCCTGCTCTCAGTGGCCGCAGCCATCTTGGTTGGGGTTTATTTGCTCCTGATTGGCTGGTGGGTGTGGCTTGTGAACATGGTTTGATCGAAGGTGTGGTCAATTTGCATATGACTCTTTTATTAGATAGGATAGTCACACTGTTCTAAGTCAGGTTAGTAAAGTTCAATATTCTTCTTCTTCTTCTTCTTCTTCTTCTTCTTCTTCTTCTTCTTCTTCTTCTTCTTTCTTTTTTTTTTTTTTTTTTGGATGTTCTTATACTACCCAAACAATTCCCTGTGACCCACCAATACCAGAAAAAGAAGTTTTAAGCTCTGATGGATCCATCTTAGCATAAGAAAGAATTCACCATCTTTATGCAACCAGGCTCCTGGAAACTGAAATAGCAGCTACTTTCACTACTGAGCTTGGAGCTTCTAATATAATATTAAGTAAAGTTCAATCAGTAAAAAAAAAAAAAAGTTCAATCAGTAATTTCAATCAGTAGGCTGAACCCTTTGGTTTAACAATTGATTTATTCCAGGGCCAATACTTGAACTTCTAGGTTTCATTCAATATCATCCTTATATTATTTTTGTGTTGATCCATAAGTGATGTGCTTTCCTTCTACCAAATTCCTATCATGGTCCACTTGGTTGACTTGGGTTTTCCAACCCACATTCATATGTAGTTTAGAAGGCATGTAGGTTTTTGTAAATATCTTTTAGATATACTTGGTCTATCTTTCCCACTAGGTGATAAACAATTTAAAGGAGGCAGGAGGTGTGTGTCTTTATTTATTTTGTATCTCCTCACAACATCCAACTCAGAACTTGTGTAGAAAAAATATTTGAGAAAGGATATTTAACCAGGTTATTTTATAGAATGTGGTAGAACCTAAACAAAGGTAAGAATGTGCCTTACATATACCTTAGCACAGAATAAAGATGTTCTCTCTTTACAAATTGAACATCCATCCAAAAGCTAATGTTGTTTTAAGCTTCTTCTTTTTGCTTTTTTGTTTTTTTGAGAGCATAAAGTATACAGATGTTTCTTTATTTACTATGGAGTCATATCCTGATAAAACCCATTGTAAGTTGAAAATACCATAAGTCAAAAATACATTTAATATACCTAACCTATCAAACAGCGTAGTTTATCCTAACCTACCTTAAACATGCTCAGAACATTTATATTTGCCTACAGTTGTGCAAAATCATCTAACACAAAGACTATCTATACTAATAAAAGAGTAATATGCTAATTACACCAGGTCGACTGGACATCTTTTGGACGTCCAACTTCCTTCCAGATAAAAGCACTGTGGCAAAGGCCAAGACAGAAGGCAGTTAGGGGAGATTAGATTAGCAGGGGAGCAAGCAGTTAGGGGCACGATCAGGCAGGCAGGGAAGGGAAGTTGGGGGCAATCAGGCCAGCAGTGGAGGGCAGTTGGGGGTGATCAGGCCAGCAGGGGGAGGGCAGTTGGGGTGATCAGGCCAGCAGGGGAGGGCAGTTGGGATGATCAGGCCAGCAGGGGAGGGCAGTTGGGTTGATCAGGCCAGTAGGCAAGTGAGCAGCTAGGAGTCAGCAGTCCCAGATTGTGAGAGGGATGTCCAACTGCTGGTTTAGGCCTGATCCCGTAGAGTCCCAGATTGGAGAGGGTGCAGGCCTGGCTGAGCGACATCCCCTCATTCCCCCCCCCCCCCCCCCGTGCATTTATAATAAAATGCTGAATATCTCATTTACTTTATTATACATATTGCGTTCTCATCATTGTAAAGTTCAAAAATTGTAAGTCGAACCATTGTAAGTCAGGGACCACCTGTACATAGAACCAGTCTCTTGTAAATGGCCAACAGACTACATCAGTGAAGGTTACCCAGAACATCAATAAAATGGCTTTAACCATTATGTTCTGAGTAGCTCCAGGATACACGATTAGCAGGGGGAAAAAAATGTGTCAGTGGATGATACAACCAGTTCTTATCTCTAAACACTAATTCCAGATTGAGAACTAAACTGACAACCATTGAAACTTAAGTTCTCGTTTCCATAGTGCAACCCTTACATGCTATATTTTCTCCTAAATAGGACTGAGGCTTGAGGCTGGATGAGTCCAGTGTCACATACCCAAACTTTCCCCACCCACCCCCACGAGTTTCATACCATCCAGAGAGAAATGAAAACAGAAGTCTGTATTCTAAACATTATTACATAAATCTGAGCTTAAAACTGTGCCCTTTGTTCCGCCAACTCTGTTTCCACACTGAGATGTCTTGTGCTCTTTTCCAACATGAATATTATTATCCTACTGTGCCACATCTCAAATCTAGAAATATCAGAAACTCATCACATAGGTTTTTAACTTAACTATCTATCTTTTACTCAGTTTTCTGTGTGGGATACAGACAGCATCACATGGTCATGAAGGATTAGTCACTAGATTAAATATAATATGTAGTAAATAAACACTCAATACTTGTAGTAATAGGTACTAGAAATTCATTTTAGTCTCATTTTGGCCAGGAGCTGCTTCCTAATTGTCCTCTTTTTTTTTTCTTTTTTTTTTTCAAGTGGTTAACAAGGATCAGTTTTTTGTTTTTATTGATGTTAGAGAAGAAAAGAAAGAGAAACATTGATGTGAGAGAGAAATATTGATTGATTGCCTCCAGCACACAAGCTGACTAGGGACAGTATGTGCCCTGACCAGGATTCAAACCCACCATCTTTTGGTGCATGGAGAAATTCTCTAACCACTGAGCAACACTAGCCCTGACAAAGATCAGTTTTGAATAACCCACAGCAAGTTAGTGGCAGTCTAGAATCTGAACTTGGATTATTCGAAATATTCCTCTGCCTCTCTGCCACAAGAGGACAATAAATCATGCAAACAGCAGACGCCTTTATGCTCCCTTAATTCTGTGCCAATAAGACAGCAAAGGTTGAGTATTTATTCTTATTCCCCAGCCAATCTTATTTTTGTAATTTTTATTCCAGTCTATCTGTTAATAAACAACTGATTCTAGAAGATTGCATGATCTTGGTGTGAACACTGTGGGGTGTTAAAGAATTGCTTATGGTTTAATAATTGTTTTTACAGTGTGTTGGGGCATACCACATAGTTTACTTCATAAACATCCCAATGTGAACTTAATTAGGTTCTGGTGAGAAGCAGAAACACTCAAGAAATAGATTATGAAGGAAAGTGCAACCAACTTGGTTCTTGGCTTCTGCAATTTAGATTTAGATTACTAGAAATACACTCAGTTGCACATACTGTCAAATACTGTATTTCAGTGTTTGTTCAGAAAATGTAATTTGAAATGCATGTAGGATGATACAGCCTTTTTGTAAAAGGAAGTTATTATCTGTGATAAAAGCAGTTGTTGACATTAGAAATGCAGATGCAATGATTCAGAAGGGAAATTTAATAAAAAGAAAACAAATGTAGGGGTTAACAATATGGGAAAGCGAAGCCAGATGTGGCTACAAATTTCTGCCTACAGGCAAAACCTGGATTTCTGGTTTTCAGATGGGCCATCCATGGCTACTGGTGCAAAATATGGTTTTCAATTTAGAAAATGAAAATGGATTATTCCATTCATGGGGCTTGCTATGCAGGACCCCTGTATGAAAGTGCATTTATTCATTCCTAAGAGCAGTTCCTTTGAAGTCTAAGATGTATTGCCTGTTGGTGTGCACATTGCCAGCCTTCATACCCATCACTTCTTCATCAGATGTCCTCCAGCAGGCCCCACAGTAGTCTAATGAACTGGCTTTAGTTATATTCCCAGTAGAGTTGCAAAGATAAGAGTCCATACTGCAGGAACTACACTTCAACATGTTTTACTGGGCTCAGACAATCTGTTAAATGTTTGATTCTTTAAACAAAATCCACTGAAAAGGTCTCTTCTCTTCACATTTGTGCAGTTTTCATCCTGGAAATTATTATCATGGATCACCACCAGTATTCTCTGAGACTCATAGTATGTGAGTGCTGATGCTCACCAAAGCAAGTTACTATGGGGCACTCAGCTGCTGGTCTTGGTGCTGTTTGGGGCTAATGTTTTTAGTATTTCCTGTTAAGACAAATGTGTTTTTCAGCTTGTGTTTTACCCCAGGCTGTCTATGAAAGTTATCTTTTCTTAATGTCCAAAATAATTCCACGTCTATGTAAATAACAGAAAATTCATAGATCTTCTCAAAGGTGGTTGTTAGGTACAAATTTAAATGTATAACTGGACTCTAAGAGTTTACTTGAGTTCAGCTTTTGGGTTAGGGATTCATTCTAAAACCCAGGGAGGATATATTAGAAGCATCAAAAGAAAGTGAAGTTTTCTGAGATATTTTTAGTACAAGTACAACCCTTTCAAGACGGAAACTTTTGATAGCTTTCCAACCTTAAGCATAATTTAGCAAACCGTGCAACAATAATGTCCATTCAGGTTTGTAAATTCCTATCACTCAAGACAACCCGTAATCTTGAGTATCACAGAGTCCTGTCTTTTCCTTCTTCTCTTCCTAAGTAAATTGCTGGGAGACTCAAATTATAATGGAACTAATAAGCATGAAACCCGTGGGTGGTGTGGAAATACTTGGTCCTGCCTCAAACCCACAAAAATTCCAGAAGGAAGGCAGCACCCAAGGGTGTGCACTGGATGTTATAGAAAACGGACTGACCATGAGATCCAGAATGACTTGCTAAATTTCCTAGATATGTGTGTCCAATAGCACAGAAATCTTTCTAATAACATGTTTCTCACAGCAGTCGAACATTTCTTCAAGTTTTACCATGAATATATTTGAAAACAACAATAGTCACATTAATAAAAATGACACATGGAAAGATCAACTTAGAGTATTTTTTTTTAAAAACCCAGGTTAGACAGTTTAAGAAAGTTTAGACCTTTAAACAAAGTTTTCTAATCAATATTAGGCAGTACCCAACTATTAATTGAGACCCATGCCCTGAGGAAGTTCTATGTTGTAACTCACAGTCCTAGGAGAATCCAGAGCTAGATTTTGGGGCCTGTTATTATCTCCCAGCCCTCCCTCTGCTGATGAGGATGGCAGCCCCACAAGAGCAAGCATCCATGGGGCCAGCTGGTAACATTTGGGCCAAATCGCAACTTTACAGTAGGTACTTTCAGAATATGAGTATGAACATATAACCATTTTTTAAAGGGTTTCAAACCTGCAGAATATTAAATAAATGAGTATTTAAGAGTTGGAAAAAGCAGATGTTAATATCAATTTCAAAGATGTTCAATTCAATAAATTTATATGTGATGATGTTGTACTAGTTGTGATAAAAAAGATAATTGGATAGATAGATTAGATAGATAGATGATAGTAGATAGATAGATAGATAGATAGAAGATAGATATAGATTTTCTTATTATAACAGGAATACATGAGTATAATATAAAATTTTAGAAAAAACATATACAAAAGGGAAAAAAATTATTGTCATCCTTAATCTTAACACAACAGAGGTAACCAATGTTAGAATTTTGGTGTATTTTGTTATTCCTTTATTTTTATTATCCCTTTACTTATTTAGCATCTGTTAATAGGCCAGAGACTGTGGATGTTCTTTCTGTCCTTTCTTTGTCTATACATAAATATGCATATTTTTTAAATATAAAACTATTTTACACATTGGATTTCAGTCTGCGTTTTACTAATAAGAATGTTTTCATCATCTATTTTACACCATTTTAATAGTTATATACTACTAGAAGCCCAGGTCCCTAGCTCTGGCCTGCCATCAAAGTGCGAGCATCTGGTGTGAAAGGGCAGGTCCTAGGTGACCTCTGGGCCCTGGGCAGCACCTGGGTCCCAGGACCCCTGTGTACCCCCCTCCACCTGAGTCACAGTGCCCAAGTCCCACATGGAGATGCCGTGAGCATGGCTGGACGCCGCAGGCAGGGACACAGTGTGGCCCTCTAGGCCGCCAAGTGGTGCCACCCAGAAGCCAGGCAGGCAGCACACTCTCTCTCAGCTGGCCTCCCACACTGCCTCCTGCACAAACCCACAGGGAGCCAACCAGCCCCTGTGGTCTCAGCAACTGTGGCCTGGCTCACCCAAAAGAGGCCACAGAGGTACAGGGTGGGCTCCTCATGGGTGCCAGGCACCTGAGCGTGGGGGCTTCCTCAGTGCATGAGCCCTGGAACCACGGGGGGCAGGATAGCAGGTGGAGTGAGATCAAGCAAGGTGGACACCCCACATTCTCTCTGCACCTCCAAGTGGTCACCCCCAACCCCAAGTAGCTGGTGAAAGATAGCAGCATGTCACTGACCCCCACCATGTTCCTCACTGGCCTCTGCTGGTGAGCACATGTCATAGCTAGCATTGAACTCCCAGTAGAACTTCCTGTAGAGGGGACAATTTGCATATTAGGCTTTTATTATATAGGACTAGATGCCTGGTGCACAAAATTTGTGCATGGGGGACCGGGGGGATATCCCTCAGCCCAGCCTGCACCCTCTCCAATCTGGGACCCCTCGAGGGTTATCCAGCTATCCGTTTAGGCCCGATACCCATAGGATCGGGCCTAAATGGGCAGTCGGACATCCTTCTCATAATCCAGGACTGCTGGCTCCAAACTGCTCACCTGCCTGCCTCCCTGATTGTGCCTAACCACTTCTGCCTGCCAGCCTGATCACCCTCTAATCACTACTCTGCCAGCCTAATTGATGTCTAACTGCTCCCCTGCCAGCCTGTTTGCCCTCAACTTCCCTCCTCTGACAGCCTGAGAGAGAGAGAAAGAAAGAGAGAGAAACATTGATCAGTCACCTCCCATATGTGCCCCAAACAGCTATCCCCTGCAGACTTGAACGCCCTCAACTGCCCTCCCTTGCAGGCCTGGAACCTCCCAACAGCCCTTCCCTGCTGGCTGTCTTGTGCTGGCTATCATGTGTCCACATGGGGGTAGGATCTTTGACCACATGGGGGCAGTCCTCTTGTGTGTTGGAGTGATTGTCAATCTGCATATTACTCTTTTATTAGATAGGATAGAGGCCTGGTGCATGGGTGGGAGCCAGCTGGTTTGCCCTGAAGGGTGTCCCAGATTAGGATGGGGGTTCCCTTGGGGCATAGGGAGGCCTGGGCAAGGGGCCTATGTTGGTTTGTAGGCCAGCCACGCCCACCAGGAACCCAAATGGAGGCCCTGGGACCTGGTATTAATTTTGTGCTCTACAATTGAAACTTTGTAGCCTGGAGCAGAGCCAACCCTTCTGCTCTCTCCATGGCAACAGCCATTTCTGTTGGGATTGTGTATCTTCTATAATTGAAACTTTGTAGCATTGAGTGGAGGCCTAGGCTGGCAAGGGCAGGCAGAAAGCTTGGCTTCCTCCATTGCCAGGGAAACTCAAGCCTCCCTCCTGCTCTCAGTGGCCACAGCCATCTTGGTTGTGGTTTATTTGCTCCTGATTGGCTTGTGGGAGTGGCTTTTGGGTGTGGCTTGTCAGTGTATTGGAGGTATGGTCAATTTGCATATTTCTTCTTTAATAGATAGGATTCCATTATGTATGGATGTAACAAAACTTATTTTTTAAAAAATCATTATCAAGCATATGCCTTTCATGTAATTATATAAAGTACTGTGCTACCTGGCAATTTTTACACACATTTATGATGGTATGGTTTTTGCAATTATACATTCTTATACATAAACCTATTACATCTAAGAACAAATTTGTTTTAGAACTTTTCAAACATTGCCAAATTAGCCACCACTTATATTTTACATTCCCACCAACAATTTGTGGTTTCTCATATTCTTTCAAGATTAATACTTTTTTAAATGTTGTTAGTTTCTAGGTACACATGGCACATTGTTTATAAGTCACAGTGTTGCTGTTTTTTTAAACATATTTGTTTTATTTTTAATCCTCACCTGAGGATATTTGTTTTTATTAATTTTAGAGAAACGGGAAGAAAGAGAGAGAAAGATTTATGTGAGAAACATCAATCGGTTGCCTCCTGTACACCCTCTAGCCTGGGATTGAACCCACAACCTAGGTATGTATCCTGACCAGGAATCAAATCCACAACCTTTTAATGTATGGACGACACTCCAAGTGGCTGAGCCACAGGCCAGGTCTCATAGTGTTTTAATTATTAGGAAAACTGAACTTTTTCTCATTTGGATAGCATGTTGCTTCAATCAATAGTAAAAGATACTTATTGAGTGCTTACTATGTTACAGACCAGTTTTAGGCACTGTGAAAGAAATGATTTGCGAATCATGCGAAGAATAATAAAATACCAGGGAATATAACATGAAGAAAATAAGGCTTACAAAGGATAAACATTTCAAGAGCTTTGATATGAAAAAGAAATGAGACTGGATGCATTTTTTCTTCATTTTTTTAACTTTTTGTTCTGTGTACATACTATATATCAAAAAATACATATAGCATATATGTGCATTTTAAAGACTTACAATATTAAAATGAATTAAACAAATGCCCATGTATTCATTATCCAGCTTAAGAAACAAATGTGTCTATTATCCTGAAGCCCTATGAATGCCTCAATCCAGACACATTCCCCATCTTCCTTCTAAAAGGTAACTGCTGAGTTTTATGTAAATCACTCAATTTTCATTATAAATTTTACCAGTTATTAAAGGTATCCCTGAATAACATACTGTTGAGCTTTGCCTGTTTTGAATCACATATAACTCCTTCCACAGTTTAGTTTTTTGTTTGTTTTGTTCTATTTGGGTTTTGCATACACTGTATTTTGCTTGATCTATGTTGATTATAGGTTCTTGATTTCCACTGATATAAAGTCTTCCATTACTTACTATTCCCCAATATACTTACCCATGATGCTGTTAGTGGACATTTAAATTTAAGTTGTTTTCTTTTTAGAGTTATCACAATGTTGCTATAAATAATCTTCCACATGTCTCCCAATCAAAAAGTACAAAAGATTCTTTAGGATATATATTAATATGAAATTGTTCTTTTTGTTAAGTCAAAAGTAGTTGAATTACTGGTTTGTAGGATATGTGTGTGTTTAGTTGAATTCCTAATAAGATGTTTTCTAAAATGGTTTCACCAACTTGTATACTAGTAGATAAACAGTATTTGAATATTCCTTTTGTTCCACACTCATGCCAACACTTAGCAATGGAACAATTTAATTTTGACCAATCTTGAAAGTATATGATGATACTTTATTGTGGCTTGTCCTGAGGAGTAATGAAATTGAGCATTTTTCATGTGTTTATTAGTCTTTCATGGCCTCTTCTATATCTTGCCTGTTCATATTTTCTGCTTTTTTAAATTAGGGTATTTACCATGTGTTTATTCTATATAATAAAAAGGTAATATGCAAATTGACCACCATGCTCTTGCACAAGATGGCCACCCCCATGTGGTCAAAAGATGGCTGCCACAAGATAGCCAGCAGGGGAGGGCAGTTGTGGGTGATCAGGCCAGCAGGGGAGGGCAGTTAGGGGTGGCCAGGCTGGCAGGGGAGGGCAGTTGGGGGAACTAAGCCTGCAGGGAAAGTCAGTTGGAGGAAACCAGACCTCCAGGGGAGGGCATTTGGGGGCAACCAGGCCTGAAGAGGAGAGCAGTTGGGGGTGATTAGGCTGGCAGGGGAGGGCAGTTGGGGTGATTGGCTGGCAGGGAAGCAGTTAGGCATTGATCAGGCTGGCAGAGGAGTGATTAGGCTGGCAGGCAGAAGCAGTTAGGGACAATCAGGCAAGCAGATAGGCAAGTGGTTGGGAGCCAACAGTCCCGAATTGTGAGAGGGATGTCTAAGAGGTCCCAGATTGGAGAGGATGCAGCCTGGGCTGAGGGACACCCCCCCACCTATGCACAAATTTCACGCACTGGGCCTCTGGTTAATTTATAAATGTTTGTAAGGATCTTCAAAATACTAATCCTTTGTCAGTTACATGTTGAAATATTCCAGGTAATGACTTGCTTTGTCACTCCCTCATTGGTGTCTTTTGAATACAGAGATCTCAATTTTATTGTGATTGAATTTATCAATCTTTTCCTCTATGGTCTGTACCCTTTGTGCTTGTTAAAGAAATCCTGTTCTATCACCAGAATCCTAAAGATATTCTCCTCTATTTTCTTCTACTAGTGCATATTTAAAATTTTGCCTTTCACATTTTGGATTTTAATCTACCTTGACCTCTGGATTCAGTATTGTCATTTGAAGTATAAGACACCTTTTCTGATTTTTCCACATGCAGAACCAATCCAAACACCACTTGTTTGGTCATTGCAGCTCAGTCATCTATTGGATTTCGGTGTTTGATAGGCCTTTCTGGACTCTCTATTCTACTCCTCTGGTTACACTGAACTAACAGACATTATCTAATTGCTAAAACTTTATAAGGCTTGACATCTTGTAGATCTGTACATCCTGTCTTGGTTATTCATATCAATTTACTCTTTCATTTAAATTTTAAAATCTGTTGATTAAATTCTTTTAAAAATTCCTGCTGAGATTTTCATTAAAATTGTATTAAACCTATAATTACTTGAGGGAGAATTGACTTTTTTTTTAACCCTCACTCAAGGATATGTTTTTTTCATTGGAGAGAGAGAGAGAGAGAGAGAGAGAGAGAGAGAGAGAGAGAGAGGAGAGAGGAACATCGGCTGCCTCCTGTACATGCCCTGGGAATCAAAGCTGCAGCCTGGGTATGTATCTTGACTGGGAATCAAGCACACAACTCTTAGGTGCACAGGACGATGCTCTAACCGTTAGGCAAACTGGCCAGGGCAAGAATTGATATTTTAATGGTAAATCTTTCCACCATGAATATAGTTATCTCTCCTTTCATTTAGTTTCTTTAATTATAATTGGGTACAATTGTATGGTTCCATATAAAGGCCCAGCACAGTGTTAGATGTGTGCTGGTAATTGTCCCTTGCCCTCAAATGCACCCTCAGCATTCCCATTATGCCCAGTGCTCAGGAGATGAACTTTGTCTGGCATTACTTCCCCTAGGCATTCACCCTGCCCACATATTTCCAGTCATTAAACTGCACTGAGGGTGCCAACTGCTTCTTATAGAGACCCTAACTGACACAATGGTGTGTGTGTGTGTGTGTGTGTGTGTGTGTGTGTGTGTGTCTGTGTGTGTGTGTGTCTGTGTGTGTCTGTGTGTGTGTGTGTGTGTATGTGTGTGTGTGTGTGTCTGTGTGTGTGTGTGTGTATGTGTGTGTGTGTGTGTGTGTCTGTGTGTGTGTGTGTGTGTGTGTGTGTATGTGTGTGTGTGTGTGTCTGTGTGTGTGTGTGTGTGTGTGTCTGTGTGTGTGTGTCTGTGTGTGTCTGTGTGTGTGTGTGTGTGTATGTGTGTGTGTGTGTGTCTGTGTGTGTGTGTGTGTGTGTCTGTGTGTGTGTGTGTCTGTGTGTGTCTGTGTGTGTGTGTATGTGTGTGTGTGTGTCTGTGTGTGTGTGTGTGTCTGTGTGTGTGTGTGTGTGTCTGTGTGTGTGTGTGTGTGTGTCTGTGTGTGTCTGTGTGTGTGTGTGTGTGTGTATGTGTGTGTGTGTGTGTCTGTGTGTGTGTGTGTGTCTGTGTGTGTGTGTGTCTGTGTGTGTCTGTGTGTGTGTGTGTGTGTGTATGTGTGTGTGTGTGTGTCTGTGTGTGTGTGTGTGTCTGTGTGTGTGTGTGTGTGTCTGTGTGTGTGTGTGTGTCTGTGTGTGTCTGTGTGTGTGTGTGTGTGTGTGTGTCTGTGTGTGTGTGTGTCTGTGTGTGTCTGTGTGTGTGTGTGTGTGTGTGTGTGTGTGTGTGTGTGTGATTTCTCACAATTTGTTGATTCTTTCGATTTCTACATGGAAAACCATATCACCTGCAAATAGTAGTATTTGGGGGTTTTCCTTTCTGAACTTTACACTTTTTCTGCTTGTCTTACTACACTGATTTGTCCTCTGGAGCAAAGTTGATTAGCAGTGGTACACTGGCCACCCTTCCATCCCTAATTATAAAGCAATTGCTTTTCATAATTTTCCATTAGTAAGATTTTTGTTATAAATAAAGGAAGTTCCGCCCTAAACCTAGCTTGCTGAGGTGTTATCATAAATGGTTGATGAATTTCATTAAATCCTTATCTGAATCTATTACGGGTTTTTTCTTAAAGCTGTGAATATTAAAACTTGCATAAGACATTTTATAATGTTAGGTCAATTATTCCAGAAATAAATGCTATTTAATCATTGCTGCCTCCAGTTTGCTGATACTGTATTCAGGATTCTTGTCTCTAAGGCTCCAGTTTGATCTGTAATTTTCCTTCCACTAAAAGTCCTTGACTGCTTTTGTAATCAAGATTGTATTAGTCTTATAATATGAGTGAGAAGTGTTCCCTCTTTTTCTACTCTTTAAATGAATTTGTGTAAGTCTGAAACTATCTGTTCTTTAAATATATAGTTAAAACTACTTGTAAACACATCTTGGACTAGTATGTAGTTCGTGGAATGATTTTATTTATTTTTTTTTGTGGAATGATTTTTAGCTTGTGACTCAAATTCTTTTAAAATTATAGTATCCTTCAGGTGTTCATTACTTTTTAAGACAGCTCAAATAATTTATAGTTTTCTAGGAATTTTTCATTTTCACCTAAGTTTTTCAGTATTTGACATCAACTTCATCAGAATATTCCCTTAAAATTTATCTCTGCTGCATCTGTACTTATGATATCTTTATTTATCCTGACAGTATTTGTGGCTTCTCTTTTTTTCTTGATTTGTCTTGATAGAAGTTTGTCATTTTAAGCAACTTTGGCTTTGATAATTTTGTGTTTTGCTTTCTATTTCATCTATTTCTGCTCTTAATTTTCTTTCTTTTTACTATTTTGGGACTTATTGAGCCATTTCTCTTTTTCTATCTTCTTAAGATGGACGCATAGCTAATTTCCTGTCAGCCTTCCTTCTTTTCTAATATAAGCATTTCATGCCATACATTTCACTTTAAGATACTACCTTAGGTATGCCTTCTAAGCTTTAATATATAGTGTACCTGTGTGTGCTATCATTCAGCTTTTAGTTATTTTTAATTTATATAATGATTTCTTCTTTAAGCCATAGGTCCTTTTCTTTTAATTTACAACTATATGAGGTTTACTTTAAGTTTATATTTTTGCTATGAATTTCTAATTGATTTGTATTGTGGGCAGATACTTTGAAATTTCTAAGCTGGTTTTATGACCTTCTTAAGTAATCAATTTTTTAATTAGCCTGTGTGTGCTTAAAAAGAATGTGGCCCTAGTCAGTTTTCGCTCAGTGGATAGAACATCGGCCTGCCAAATGAAATTTCCCAGGTTCAATTTCAGGCAAGGACACATGCCCAGGTTGCAGACTCGATCCCCAGTGGGGGACGTGCAGGAGGCAGCCAATTAATGATTCTCTCTCATCATTGATGTTTCTCTCTCTCTCTCCCTCTTCCTTCTTCTCTAAAATCAATAAAAAAATAAATTTAAAAAGAATGTATATTTTCCAGTATGGGGTTAGATATTTTATTAGTCTTTTTTCTTGTTGTTGTTTTTTTTTTTTTTTTAGATAGGCCGGTAGTTGTTCTTTGTCTATTAACTGGATGATTTGTCTTCCTTTTGTTAAGTTGTATGAGTTCCTTGTATATTTTGGATATTAACCCTTTATCAGATGTATCATTGCCAAATATGTTCTCCCATACATTAGGCTCCCTTTTTGTTTTGTTGATGGTTTCTTATGCTGTACAGAAGCTTTTTATTTTTATGCTGTCCCATTTGTTTGTTTTCTCCTTAGTTTCCTTTGCCCTAAGAGATGTATTGGTTAATATGTTGCTACAAGAAATGTCTGAGAGCTGGGTTGCGGCAGTGGTAGCCGCTGACCCAGCTTGCTGTTTTCTCGCTGCTGATTCAGCTTCCCAGTTCCCCCACAGACAGAGAGGGCAGTCCGGCTGTGGATGGTCAGATAGCTCCTGTCTTCCACGGCCGAACCCTGGCCACAGCCAGCACAGAGCAAACGGCCGCAGCGGCAGCAGCAGGCGAGGAGGAATGGCAGGATGGCTGCCGGCCTGTGTGGTGGACTTTGGCACCGAGCATACAAAAAAAGAAAATGCTGGAAATACAGAACCACCGTTTATCACCCCTTCCTGTGTTGCTATTAAGGAGTCGGCAAAAGTGGGTGATCAAACTCAAAGGAAGGTGTTGAAAGGTGTTGATGACTCAGACTTCTTCATTGGTGGTGAAGCAATAGAAAAACCTACATATGCAACCAAGTGGCCAATTCGCCATGGTATAGTTGAAGATTGGGATTTCACGGAAAAGTTTATGAGCAAGTGATCTTTAAATATTTAAGGGCAGAACCTGGAAATCAATATTTTTTTTTTGACTAAACCTCCTCTGAATGCTCTAGGGGGAAAAAAAGTGAATATACTGCTGAAATAATGTTTGAGTCCTTCAATGGTCCAGACTTGTACCTTGTTGTGCAGGACATTCTTGCCTTAGCTGCATCCTGGACCTCAAGACAAGCAGGGGAAGCGACATTGACTGGTATGGTAATAGACAGTGGAGGTGGGGTCACACATGTCATTCCTATGGCTGAAGGTTATCTGATTGGCAGCTGTATTAAGCACATTCCCATTGCAGGACAAGATAAAACATATTTCATTCAGCAATTGCTGAGAGACCAAGAAGTAGGAATCCCTCCAGAGCAATCCTTGGAAACTGCTAAGGCAGTAAAGGAGCGCTATAGTTATGTCTGTCCAGATTTAGTAAAAGAATTTAACAAGTATGACACAGATGGATTGAAGTGGATTAAACAGTGTACTGGAATCAATGCTATCTCAAAGAAAGAATTTTCCATTGATGTTGGTTATGAGAGATTCTTGGGACCTGAAATCTTCTTTCATCCAGAGTTTGCTAATCCAGACTTTACTCGATCTATCTCAGAAGTTGTAGATGAAGTAATTCAGAATTGTCCTATTGATGTTAGACGTGCTCTCTATAAGAATATTTTCCTCTCTGGAGGATCAACCATGTTCAGCGACTTTAGCCATTGCTTGCAAAGATATTTGAAAAGAACAGTAGATGCCAGTAAGTGAGGAATTGAGTGGCAGTAGATTGAAGCCAAAATCTATTGATGTACAAGTCATTACACATCATAGGCAGCGATATGCAGTTTGGTTTGGAAGATCGATGCTGGCTTCCACACCTGAGTTCTATCAAGTATGCCACACCAAAACTGAAGAAACTGGACCTAGCATTTGTTGACACAATCCAGTGTTTGGAGTCATGTCGTTAAATTGGCTTCATAGTTATTGTGATTAGGGAGGTGGGAAAGAAATAATCTTTCTGATTACATGTTTTGTCTGGATGGCTAGCTTTGAAGTTTTAAACCTGACTTGAAATAATAAGACCAAACATTATTATACAGGAGTCCTATCTAATAAAAGGGAAATATGCAAATTGACCATACCTCAATACACTCACAAGCCATACCCACAAGCCAATCAGGAGCAAATAAACCCCAACCAAGATAGCTGCGGCCACTGAGAGCAGGAGGGAGGCTTGGGTGTCCCTGGCAATGGAGGAAGCCAAGCTTTCTGCCTGCCCTTGTCATCCTAGGCCTCCATTCAATACTACAAAGTTTTAATTATAGAAGATACATAATCCCAACAGAAATGGCGGCAGCCATGGAGCTGGAGAGAGCAGAGGCTAGGGTTGCCCAGGCAATGGAGGAAGCCAAGCTTCTGCAGCCCTAGTGCCTAGGCCTCCACTCTAGGCTACAAAGTTTCAAGTATAGAATTTAAATAAACCCAAACAGAAATGGCTGTCGCCATGGAGAGAGCAGAAGGCTTGGCTCTGCTCCAGGCTACAAAATTTCAATTGTAGGACATAGATTAATCCCAGGGCCTCCACTTGGGTCACTGGGGGGCATGGCTGGCCTGCAAACCACCACAGGCCCCTCGCCCAGCCCACCCCACGCCCCAAGGGAACACCCACCTTTATATAGGACATCCTTCAGGGCAAACCAGCTGGCCCCCACCCATGCAACAGGCCTCTATCCTATCTAGTAAAAGAGTAATACACAGATTGACCATCACTCCAACACACAAAATGGCTGCCCCCATGTGGACACAAGATGGCCACCACAAGATGGCCAGCAGAGGAAGGCCATTGGGAGGTTCCAGGTCTGCAAGGGTGGGCAGTTGGGGGCAATCAAGCCTGCAGGGGAGGGCAGTTAGGGGTGACCAAGCTGGCAAGGAGGGAAGTTGGGGGCAAACAGGCTGGCAGAGGAGCAATTAGAGATCAATTAGGCTGGCAGGGTAGTGGTTAGGGGGTGATTAGGCTGGCAAGCAGAAGCAGTTAGGGGCAATCAGGGAGGCAGGCAGGTGAGCAGTTTGGAGTCAGCAGTCCTGGATTGCGAGAAGGATGTCTGAATGCCCATTTAGGCATCGGGCCTAAATGGGCAGTTGGACATCCCTTGAGGGGTCCCAGATTGGAGAGGGTGTAGGCTGGGCTTAGTGACATCCCCCGTCCCCCGTGCACGAATTTCATGCACTGGGCCTCTAGTATTTTAGTAAATACATCAACATACGAATGTAGAAGAGCGCCAAAATGATTGTTTTTCTTTAGGCTGAATATTTGAATCTTATGTATAACAAAAAGAAGTGAGTTTTAGTTTTTCTGTGTCCTGATATTTTGTATATTATTGAATTATTTATGATTTGATGGGATTTATCAATATGTAGATAGCTCTATAATGCTTGAATTGTGCACTTCTAAGTGTGCAATGCAAGAGCTTGTTTATATTTCATAGTTTTTATACTTTGAGGGGAAAAAAATCAAAGAAAAACTACTAGTTGAGTACAAAAAAAAGTGACCAAGTAAAGGATAAATTCAAAAAAATAGCCTCATGAGACTTGATGTACACACATGTTCATGGGATTTCAGTTATTATGAATTGCTGCCATCCTCCTGTCCTGCCCCAAAGGTTTTCTTTGCAAGTGCTTTTGGAACTAAGAAGCTAGTATCTTGGGTTAACTGATGCCTGCTAGTGCTTTCTGATTATTCGCACTTTGTTGCTTTAAAGGAAAAGTAAAGACAAGACAGTTGGTCCAGTATTGTAGTTCTGTAATGTAATTTCTTATAAAAAATGAATTACTAAAATTCATATATTTAAAGCCTAACACCATTCCAATAAAGGCACAGATTTCTTTTTAATACTCGTTTCAAGCTCTTTAATCTTTATGTTAACTAATCTATTTTCTTCAAATGTCTGCAATAGTTCTTTAAAATCAAGCAGTTGGTTAGTTAGCAAGCTGACTTTTTTATGTGCTCTAAACAAATAATTGTGAACTTTTAATATGTTGAGTGCTTTCATTTTGATAACTGGGTCTCCATTTGATATTTTGTTTGTATAACTCATTTGCAGTCTGAAAATTTTTTTTAGGGCCAGTCCCTGACATATCATGAAAAATTAATTTTCTTTGCATTTAAAAATCTCTGGATCATGAAGAAAACGTGATGAAAATAAATTAAAACTGAATTACCTTAAAAAAAAAAAGAAATGTCTGAGTTTTCTTTTTTGTAGTGTCTTTATCTGGTTTTGGAATTAGGATAATAATAGCTTCATCAAAAGAGCTTGGAAGTGTTCCTCTTCCTCTTGGGTTTTTTGAAATAGTTTGGAGAATATAGGTGTTAGTTTTTAGAATATTTGGTAAAATTCTCCTGTAAATCCATCCAGTCAAGTATTTTTGTCAGCTGGAAGCTTTTAAATTACTTCTTCAATTTCATCAGTTGTTATTGGCCTTCTGAGGTTTTCTTATTCTTCCTGATTGTGTTTTGAAAGATTGTACTTTTCTAAGAATATGTTCATTTTGTCCAAGTTGTCCAGTTTATGGGCATATAGTTGTTCGTAGTATTTGCTTACAATCCTTTTTATTTCTGTGGTGTCCTTTGTTATATTGCCTCTTTTGTTTCTGATTTTATTTATTTGAGTCCTCTCTCTTTGTTTCCTGAAGAGTCTGACTAGGGGTTCATCAATCTTGTTTATCTTTTCAAAGAACCAGCTCTTGGATTTATTCATTTCTTTTAATGTTTTTTTATTCTCTATGTCATTTATTTCCACTCTGGTCTTTATTATTGCTTTCCTTCTACTTCTTTAGGGTTTTATTGCTGTTCTCTTTCAAATACATTTAATTGTAGGGTTAGATATATTATTAATCCTTTTTCTTGTTTTTGAGATAGGCTGTTTGTTCTATGAACTTCCCTCTCAGGACTGCTTTTACCATGTCCCATAGGTTTGGGGTGGTTGTGTGTTCATTTTCATTTGTTTCCAGGAAGTTTTTAATTTCTTGCCTTATCTCACAGGTAACCCATTCATTGTTTAATAACATGCTATTTAGCTTCCATGTATTTGACTGATTTTGAGTGTTTTTATTGTAGTCGATTTCTAGTTTCATGACATTGTGACCCGAGATGATTGGTATTATGTCAATCTTCTTGAATTTGTACCAATTTATTTTATGCCCTACCATGTGATGTATCTTGGAGAATTTTCCTTGTGTGCTTGAGAAGAATTTATATTCTGTTGCTTTGAGGTGAAATGTTCTGTAAATATCAATTAGAACCATCTGATCTAGTGTGTCAGTTAAGGCCTCTGTTTCCCTGTTAATTTTTAGATCATCTATCCAGTGATGTTAGAGGGCTGTTAAAGTCCACTACTATGACTGTATTTCCTGTCAATCTCTCCCTTAAAGTCCACCAAGAAGTTTTTTATGTACATGATACCTCTATCTTGGGTGCATATATGTTTACAAGGGTTATATTTTCTTGTTGAATCATTCCCTTTAGTATTATGAAGTGGCCTTTTCTGTTTCTTCTTATGGCCTTCATTTTGAAGTTTGTTTTGTCTAATATGAGTATTGTTACCCCAGCTCTTTTTCCCTTTCCATTTGTATAAAATATATTTTCCCATTGCTTCACTCTCAGTCTGTGTGTATCTTTTGTTCTGAGTTGGGTCTCTTGTAGACAGCATATATATGGGTCATGTTTTCTTATCCATTTAGTTAACCTATGTCTTTTGACTGGAGCATTTAATCCACTTACATTTAAGGTTATTATTGATAGGTATTTATTTATTGCCATTTTTATTTTCTTTGTGCCTGTGATCCTTTTTTTTCTCCTTTTCTCCTTCTTAAAGCAGTCTCTTTAACATTTCTTACATTGCTGGTTTGATGGTAGTTACTCCTTTAACCTATTTTTGTCTAGAAAGCTTTTTATGTCACCTTCAATTTTAAATAATAGCCTTCTGGGTACAGTAGTCTTGGATTTAGGCCCTTGCTTTTCATTATTTTGAGTACTTCATGCCACTCCCTTCTGGCCTGAGGTGTTTCTATTGAGAAGTCAGTTGACATTTTAATGGGAACTCCTTTGTAGGTAATTTTCTGTCTCTTTCTTGCTGCCTTTAAGATCTTTCTTTAACATTTGCCATTTTAATTATGACGTGTCTATATGTGAGTCTTTTGGGGTTCCTCTTAATTGGGACTCTCTGTGCCTCCTAAACTTTTGTGACATTTTTCTTCACCAGGTTGGGGAATTTTTTTGTCATTATTTCTTTAAATGGATTCTCTGTTCCTTGTTCTCCCTGTACCTTCTGGTATTCCTATGATGCAGATGTTGCTGTCCTAAGAGCTCCCTGAATCTATCATCCTGCTTTTTAATTTTTTTCCCATTTGCTGCTCTAAATGAGTATTTATTTCTACCTTGACTTCTGAATCAATGATTTAATCTTCTGCTACATCCAATCTATTTTAATGCCTTCCAGTGTATTCTTAATGTAAAATATATCACTTTTCATTCTGTCTGATTCTTATTCATGACCTCTGTTTCCCTTTTCATGCTGTTCTAATTTGTACTAAAAGCCTTTAGCATCTTTATAACCATTGCTTTGAACTCTATCTCTGATATGTTGCTTGCTTCCATTTATTTATTTTTTTAGATGCCTTCTTTACTTTTATTTGGGGGTTGCTTCTTTGTCTCTCCATTTTAGCTGCTTCTTTGTATTTGCTTCTATATATTAGATAGAACTGTTGTGCCTCCCAGTCTTTGTGGACTGGCCTAATGTAGAAAGTGCCTTGAGAGTCCAATGGTGCGCTCTCTGTTCACCTGAGCTGGGTGCTCTAGGAATACCCCTTGTATGCATTTTTTGGACTCTCCTCTTTTAATTGTGACTTGATTGTTGGTGTCCTTTTTGTGGGAAAAATCTCCCCTCTGACTTGCTGCCAATGAAGTTGGGGCTTGCTGGATTTTGCTCTGATATTGTTGAACCTGGTTCCTTGGTGTATCTATCCTGGGTCTCCTGAAAACTGTTCTAGTGCAGGTGAATGTGAGTCACTGTCCCTTTCTGGCCCTGGGCAACCTTTTGATGTCCAAGAGATTGAAGGCCCTGGTAGTCCAGTGGTCTGGGACTCCTTAGCCCAAAGACTGGGTCTGCCTTGAGTCTCATGCCTTGTTTGTCCCTCTTTTGAGTTGTTCTCCCTTCCTGCACAGATCTGGCCTCACAAGTGTCAGCTGCATGCACTCAGGTTCAGCGGGGGCAGGCACAGAGTCCCTCTGGCATGAGATTCCCTGTAAGATCCCAGAGCCAGGGCAGGGTCACACTCGTTCCTTTCAGTTGCAGCTCACTGTGTGGGTCTGGAGTAGTGTCCAAGGCTGGTCTGTAGTGGTGAAGCTGTTCTCCTAGCTTCTGCTACTCCCCCCTTCAAGATGGTGTGGTTTCTGCACCAGCTGTGCCCACCTTGGTAGCGCTGGTAGCAGGGGATCTTTGTCCAGGAGAGCCTGATCCACCAATCCCCGAGACTCCTGCCAGATCTAACTATCCCTCCCTCACACACACACATACTGTTCACATCCACACACTTCCCTCTCCTTCCCTTATTCGCACAATCTCCCACACTCCCATCCTGCTGGCTGCTATGTTCTCTAATAAGTTATTTTTGCCCTTAAATGTAGCTTGTCTTGATATAATCATATCCACCTAAGCATTGAGAACTTCAGTCCACTGAGCTGGATAAGTAGTAGACTGGACTCAAGTTATCAAGTAGATATATTCTGTAGCTTGAACACAGTTTATCCACTAACCTTGAAGGGTGAAATACCACTTTTTTCAGCTTTCCCCTTATCTCTGTGCTCTGAAAATTGCTTTTATTTTTTAATTCTCTCTCCATTACTAAGTGCCTCTTAGACTAAGTTGTTCAGGCACAGGCTAATCATTGGCCAGCTTGAGACCCAAAATAAACTTTTCAAACGGAAATGTAGTTCTCTGATCTCAGTTAAAACACTTACCAAAAATCCTTTTCACTCAGCATATTTTTCAGGCCAATTAAAGAAACAGAAATTTAAAAATTTCTCCAAAATGTCAACACGACAGATGATGTGGGGTTTTTTCCCATTCCATAATCTTCATTTTATTATTAAATGTATTGGGATGACAACTGGTTAACAAATTATACAGGTTTCAGGTGCACAATTTTACAACACATCATCTGTATACTATATTATGTGTTCACCACCCCAAATCATGTTTACATTCCATAATCTTAAAAATCACATCAACCTGATCTTCAGGGGAAAACTTGTTTCAGCAAACATATGAGTCCACCATAGTCTCTCCTCCAGGTATGCATTGTGAGGCTCTTGGTCCTCTGGAAAGAAACTAGGAGACAAAAAGGCAACTGACCTCTGAAAGTAAAAGAACTTCCTGGCCATGGGTAGGAAAAGAGAAACCTGACCTTTCAAGACCGAGCTGAGGATTACTGTTAGCTTGTCTGGCCCCTCAAGAGAGACTGAACTCATTCTGCTCAGGCCGGTAGCAGGCTTAGACCAGCCTGTGTGGCAATACCTGAGGGCTCAGCACAATCTGGTTCTTCCCCAACCTCTCTGGGTTCCAGTTCTCCATATTCCATCTGAACCTCCAGTTTCAAAGGGAACCCTTATAAGGCATAGTTTCCCAAAGAAGAATCTTCTTGCTCTGGCTGGATGGCTTAGTTGGTCAGAACATCAACCTATACACCAAAATTCATGGGTTGGATTTCCAGTCAGTGAAATCTTCCTCTCTCCCTCTCTTCTCTCTCTCTCTCTCTCTCTCTCTCTCTCTCTCTCTCTCTCCCTCCTCCTAACTCTCTCAAATTAATAAAAACATATGCTTACATAAGTATTTTTTTAAAGAAGAGGAAGAATACTCTTAAAATTTAGCCAAACCAATTTCATTGTCTGAAAAATCACAGGATCACAGTGTGAAATCTTAACAGTAATTATCTTTACTCAAAATAGGAAAAAGTAAAATGGATTTGTTGCTTACTAAAGCTTTGTCTACACTTTTTACCACTTCTTGCCTTTCCTCCTATTTTCTCAGAGCCCAAAAGAATCTAGAAAGAAATTCAGCCATAGGAAGTTTTGCTCAGTGGATAGAGCATCAGACTGTAGACTGAAGGGTGGTGGATTCAATTCCCAGTCAAGGGCAAGTACCTCAGATGCAGACTGGAACCCCAGAATGTGCAGGAGGCAATCAATCAATGTGTATCTTTCACACTGATGTTTATCTGTTTCTGCCCTTCACTCTCTCTAAAAATTAATGGAAAAAATCCTTGAGTGACGATTAACAGAAATAAAGAAAATAAAAAAATTCAGGAACTTATAGGAGAAAATATATGCTGTCTGAGACTTTGCAGGCAGCCAGCAGCTACTGCCCATGACTGCACACAAGGGGAGCCAGAGCTCACAGGGAGTGAGCAACCACCCCGTGACCCCCAGGAAGCAGCCAGTGACCGTGGGGAGAGCAGCCACTGCCTGCGACTGCTTGAGGAGCAGCCACCACCCACAATCACTGAAGACCAGCCACTGCCCCATGACTGTGAGAGGAGCTGCCACCACCCACAACCACAGGACCTGCCACAGGCCTTCCACTGCAGCCTCGAGCCCCATGTGATTTGACACCTAGATCCTCCAGTGAGAGCAAAAATGGGGAGACAGAAGAACAATCCCCAAAGGAAAGAAAAGGAGGAATCACGAAAAAAAGGAAATAAATGAAACAGAAGCATAAAATATATCAGAAAAGGAATTCAGAATAAGGGTCATG
This sequence comes from Antrozous pallidus, assembly GCA_027563665.1. NCBI lineage: Eukaryota > Metazoa > Chordata > Mammalia > Chiroptera > Vespertilionidae > Antrozous > Antrozous pallidus. Next base: position 13,456,996 of record CM050515.1, read on the forward strand.
CAGTTCATAAATGGAATGGATTAGAAAATCAATACCTATGTAAGAACCAAGAGAAATAAAGAGTTATATAGCTACAATATAAAACACTATGGAAGACATGTCATAATTACAATGGCAAATATTAACAACAAAGAGAGATCTTAAAGACTGCAAGAGAGAGAGAGAAAGGGATCTCCCATTGGATTATCAAATGATTTCTCAATAGAAACACATCAGGCCAGAATGGAATAGAAGGAAGTATACAAAGTGATGCAAATAAGGGACTGAACTCAAAAATACTCTATCTAGCAAAGCTACCATTCAAAATTGAAGGAGAAATTAAGAGCTTCACAGACAAAGAAAAGCCAAGGGAGTTTATCACTACCAAGCCAGCAATGCAATAAATGCTAAAGGGACTGTTATAAAAAAAAAATTACAAGGAGAAGAAACAGACAAAAAATAAAAATGGCTACAAACAAGTACATATCAATGATAACTTTAAACATTAATGGACTAAGTGTTACAATCAAAAGACAGTGAGTGGCTGAATGTATAAGAAAACATGACCCATATACTTGTTGTCTACAAGAGACTCACTTCAGAACAAGAGACACACAGACTGAAAGTGAAGGGATAGGAAAATATCTTTCGGGCAAATGAAAATGAAAAAAAAAGAAAAACTGGGATAGCCATACTTATATCTAACAAAACTGACCTCAAAGTGAAGGCCATAACAAGACATAAGGAAGGCCACTTCATAATATTAAATGAGCATAAACAATGGACTGTCTAACCTATGGGTAGGGGGTGGTGAGGGCATGTGCTGGGATTTGGGGGATGGCTGGGGAGAGGTCAGTGGGGGAAAAAGAAGACTTAGGTAATACATTAAACAATAAAAAAACTTAATTAAAAAGAGAGAGAGAGAAAGAGAAAATACCATCACTAAACTGGCCATCTGACTGACCATGAGAGAAAGTTTTTAAAGCACTGGGAGAACATGCCTCCTTTTAGAAGGAATTTATTTTTATTTGCATTCCCTCATGCTTTCATTTCACTTATCCACAGTTTTAAGTCAATATATGAACTTCCACTCCAAAATGGTCGACAATGCCCACCTATTTACTTTTCCTCACTCTGAAATAACAACAAGTTTTAAAAACATGCAAGAGTGCAAAAATGTACCAGAAACTTGGAGAAATTTCTGATACATTAAAAAAAAGAAGAAGAAGAAAGCAGATCAGATTCATGGGAAATTGGACCTAAAGTCAAAATTAACACAAGGAGGATCATCATGAGGATCTCCCAACAGAGCCTAAGGAAATCCCAGCAGCGGGGCAGGTTTGTGTGTGGAGGGAGGAGGAGAGGAGTGGCAAGAGGGCAGAGGACCTGCCTATACCCTCTCCTGCATGGGTAACAGTGGGTGTTGCATGTGCCCTCAGGCCTCAGTCAGCTGGCCCTATTCCCTCAGTCAACTGGGGCATCTAAGCCAGTGATTCTCAAAGTATGATCCCACACCAGCAGGGTCAGCAGTGCCTGGGGACCTGTTAGCAATACCAAACTTCAGGCCCTACCCAAACCCATCAAATCAAAAACTCTTGGAGTGGGGCCAGCAACCTATGTTTCAACAAGCCCTCCAGCTGATTTTGGTGCCCTGGAAAGTTTGAAAACTGCTGGTCAACTTAATGGTCATGGAAGTCAGAGGCCCTGTCACTCTCAGGCTGCATCTTAAATGAATTCTGACACTAAAATCTTTCAAATTGGGTCAGACTCAAGACTCAATGACAGAGAAAGAGCACAGTGAGCAATTAGGAGGAAGAACATGACATCGAAAGTAATTGAAATGACGAAGAGGAGAAGGAAGAGGAGGGCATGTCAGAAATGTCAGTAAAATTTACTTTAACTCCTTTTAGAACATTTTTTTCAAGAATTTCTGGTTTTGGCTATCACCCATCCCTCACCCAGATATATGCATGGAAGTAGTCCTTCTCATCAGGGCTTTAAGGGCTAGCTTTTCCTCTGGAAGCAGTCCTCCTCTCACCTCCCAAAATTAGCCCCCCAATCCCACTCCAGATCACATCAACTTTTTTCATTTTTTCATAGCATATTTAAAATCATCCTGTTTAATTTTTTTATTTGATTATTTGTCTCTCTGACAACAAGGTGCTCCAAGAAACTAAAGACCTCTCTGTATCCCAGAGCTTGCCCCTTAGTAGTCAGGAAATAAATTATTATTGAAACAGTGAATGGATAAACGGATAAATGGACAGACACCAAGTCAAAATAACATGGGCTGAGGAAAGGAACTATATTCTCACTGTTCGGGAAGGTTTTTTGTTGTTGTTTTTTACTTTCTTAATTCTCAAACAAAAACCACAATGTCATAACTTAAAGGCAAACAAACAGACTCTATCCCATCAGTCTGTTCCATTATAGGAGCTCTTTTCTTGGAGAAAAAAATGTGATTTTTAAGAAGAAAACTTAAAGCTCTTAAGAAAAACATTTATTTTTTTAGATTGACTGAAAAATGGATGAAGTTGTCAGTGACTTCTCATGGGGAAAAAAAAGAAATATAGGCTGCCCATGGTTGAAAAATCAAAGAAACTTAGATTATAATGTTTCTTGCTCTGTAAAATATCTCTGAGAAGATACAGAGGAGTAAATTGAAGTGACATGGAAACGTCATTTCTTGCCTCAGATCAGTTTTCTGTCTGCAAGTTTCAGAGATAAAATAATCAGGGTTTTCAGATCTTGTGTCTTATTGTAACAAGTTTATAAGGAAGGGGAAGATGGAAATAGAGACAAAGACTAAGGGAAGAGAGAAAGAGAAGAGTAAGTCAGAGGCATGAGAAGGAAAGGAGGAGGAGAAGGGGGAAGGAAACCGAAAAAGCTAGAAGCAGATGCCTTGAGATTCCTAAGGAGCAAGCATGCTAACAACAACAAAAAAAATGCTCTCTGCTGGCAAGGAGAAGAATGGGCAAAGAAACGCTACACCTTTGAGGTTTGTTTGTCTCACTTTTTAAGTCCTGGAAAGAATAGATAAGGAAGTGAGAAGGAAACTAGAAGAGGAGAGGGCAAAGGGAAGTTGTAAATCATTTTAAATATATTAAGTACAGGGAGGATGCCAACACTGTTGCGGTTTTTTTCATTAAGACCAGCTCCAGCTAAAGGGCCATCAACACTGCCCACATCCTCTCCTTTCCCCTCTATAGCTCCCTGCATGTCTGTCCCTATCTCTCTTAGCCCATATGCAGAGACATTCACTGTATTCCACAGACTCCCAATTGTGGGACTTCGGCCTGGTTGGCCTTCTACAGTATTAGGAAGCAGGTGAATGTAACCCTGTTTCAAGCATAGAAAAGCAAAAGCTGCAAATTCACATGGTGCTGGAGTGATCCTTTAAAGTCTACCACTCATCATAGGCATGCAATTAATTTATACCCAGACAGAGGAAGCATCCCAGTCCTGCTCTACGTGAGGTGGAGTTAGCTGGGTACCTGTCTTTGAAGCTCCAGGGCCTCACTCTGTCAAGCTCATGATGGAAGGGGCAATGCCTGGCTCATTTTGTAACCTTCAGAGTCTGACAAAACAGAGTCTTGTCCAGGAACAATCCCAATAAACTTAAAATCTAATTAAAACTGAGGCAAAGCAAGAGGTCGCACAGCTCATTGATGGGAAAGCTTAGGTCCTCTGAGATCCAATTCAAATGCTCTTTCAACTTGACCACACCAATCTCACTCAGAAACTTAGTGACTCTACTTCTTTCAGGCAGTGTGTTCACTAGTGTTTCATCAATAACCATCCATACTCATATGACTCCCTGTTATTTATTGTCCCTGGTCTCTTTCTTCCCAATTCATACTATGCAATATCTACATACTATCCATAAACACATAAAACATAGAGAAAATTATCTCCTGATTTCATTGGACTCTTTGATGTGGCAAGGATGAGATATACAGATCATCTTTAGTGACAGGACTTGCCTCTGAGAATGCATAGGGAACTGAGGCACCCCTAAAGCAATCATAGTACAGTATAGGCATGAGAATTACATCACAGGCATTGAGATGTCCATCAGGTCTCAGGGACAGCAGAAACAGTGCTGGCTCAGTGCTATTCAGAACATGCCTTGAGCTCTAGACTTATGTCACTTGATTTTCCTGACCCAGGAGAAATCTGTTAAGATCAGTTTGCCTCTAGCCAGTAAGCACCCATCCTGTTGGGGCAGAATTTCTTAACTGATGAGTCTCCCTTATGCATATCCTGAATTATCACTAGATATCTGAAAAGCAGGTCTGGCACTTAAAGAAGCCTATGAGTCCACCTCTCCAAAATATCTTGTTTAATAAAAAGAAGCTATTCTTCAACTTTCCAGTAAGCATTAATAATCCATTTTACTCCTCGTTACCTTTCAAGTCATTATTCAACTCTTATGTCTTCACATCACTTCTGTCACTAATTCCTCAACAAAATTGCTCAGTGTGGCCCTGGTCAGTGTGGTTCAGTTAGTTGGGCATCATCTCATGCACTGAGAGGTTGCAGATCCGATGCCTGGTGGGGGGCTTGCAGGAGGCAGCCAAATGATAATTGGCTCTCTCTCTCACTCTCTCTCTCTCTCTCCCTCTCTCTCTCTCCATCTCTTTCTCTCTTTCTCTCTCCCTCCATCCCTCCTCTCCTCCCTTCTTCCTTCTCTCTTCTCTCTCTCTAAAAAAAAATATTAAAGAAAAAAATTGATCAATGTACTTATTCTTTATTCTGCCAATCAATTTCTAAAAGGTCTTTCATCCCATGACATCTAAACCAACTCCCAGAAACTCCAGTCCCTCCTGTCTTCAGTGTTTGGGGGGTTCAGAGTTAGTTACCCCGAGATGTACTTCTGCGGTATGTGAATTGTTTTGAGCTAAGGGAAATTTTAACTTCAGTCTCAAGAGAAACACATCTGCCCCTCCTTTGACTAACTGAAAATACTTGGATTAGGGGCCTTGCGCATAACAGGAGATTATCAGAGATAGCCTTTTCAGACCTTCTGGGGGGGGCAGGACAAATTTCTATTTATTAAACATCTGCTCTTCTTATCATCCTGCAATGACTCGTGTTCTCTTTTCTATCTCTGAAGCTCTCCTGCATGTGGGGTCTCTGACTCATATATGTGGGGTTCCCATATATATCTATGTATTAAACTTGGAAATATTCTTTTGTTAATCTGTCTCTTGGCTATTTGATTATAAGCCCAGCCAAAAGAACCTTGAAGGTAGAGGAAAGTTTGCTCCACCCACACAACAGAAGCAGATATATAGACAGGAGGCTGTTGCAATAACATAGTGAGAGATGCTAGTGCTTTGGACTGGGCTGGTTAATTGATGGCCCTGGGAGGCAGATCTCTGGATATATTTTTAAGGGAGAGCCAACAGAATTTTCTGGGTTGACTGAAGTGCGAGAAAAAGTCAGGAGTCAGTATGATTCCAAGGACCTGTGAAATGGCAGAGCAGGACTGACTCCACTTTGTACTGTGTCTTTCATCTTGTGTAACTGTGCCCCCTCTTCCGAGAAAAACCACAGGATGTGTCAGTTACTCAGCCTGCCCTTAATTCAGCCAATGGGAATAAAAGGGGAACTAACCTAAGGCACTGGCAGTTTTAGTGACGAGTGAGCTGGGGCCTGGGATTGAGGTCCTTTCTCTGATGCACTAGAGCAATGGTGTATCTTCACTCCTTTGAGTAGGAGCTACAGTGATGAGATGTCACATCATCCCATGTATCATCCAAGCGTTAATTGAAACAGCATTGACCAAACAGCAAATTAATCTCCTCCTAGACACTGCAGAGTATAAAAATCAATGAATGTCAGCCGAGTTTGAAGAAAAGAGTTTACATAAAGAAAAGGGGGGAATTGTGAGAATAAACAAGCTGTCAAAGAACAATTTAGACAGCTGCCATTTTGGACTGTGTGACTTGGCAGCCACCATGTTGGCCGCATGATGTGTAAACTTACCTGGGGCCTGCCATCTTGAATTCACAAAGACCAACCCCTCCCTTTGAATTAGCCAATCGTGAAAGACTGTGCGCCTGAGCTCTAATCAAGAGCAAAGGACAGGTCACGTGTGTCAGGGATTATTTGCGTCATTAGCCCCAGCCCTCACCCAACCAATCGGAATCGGCCAACTCAGCGGTGCGAGTATGCCCCCACCTCCTGACCCCTAGCCCTATAAAATCATTGTGCTTTTGAAACTTGTTCTCTTTTTGCATCCTGCTGCTGCATCGGTGGAGGCAGAGAGCCAAGCTCAAGCTTGAATAAAGGCCCTTTGCTTTTGTATCAGACTCAGCTCCCTGGTGGTCTTTGGGGATTTTGAAATCTGGGCATAACACCTGAACTCTCAGATGGATGGAATTGCCATCACTGAAACAGGGCAGATTGCCCCTTTCCCAATAGGTAGGTAGAACATGATTTCAGTCAAGTAAGGAAGGCTATGAATGACACGGCATCACTTCGGCACTTGCTACATTTGCAGTCCTGGAAATAAAGGGAGATGGCTCATACAGAGGGGCCTCTGAACCAATAAGTACCTCAAGGAGGAGATAAGGACACCAAATGTTTTGGCCATAGCCATCGAAAGAAGGGAGTTTCCTCTAGGTAAAAGCTCATGTGACCCTATAGAGCAAGCATGTCAAACTCAAAGGCTAACATGGATCAATAAACAAGGTTTATGTGTATGTGGGCCGCAAAAAAAAAAAAAAAAAAAAAAAAAAAAAAAAACGCTTCAATAGAGACATGCTGAATACAAAGGGATGAAATAAATGAGTAATCATTAACATAAAATAATAGACCAAGTTAATAAAAATAAATATTTTTTCTTGAATATTAACTTACCAGACACTGAATAACTGCACAAATTAACAAGTGTAAAACAAAAAAACAACCCTATTTTTTTAATTCTCAAAAAGCGAAATATTTCCTGTTGTGCACACCAAACAAGTCAGCACAAAACTAATGACATGACAATTAGCTGCTAAAATATTCACTAGCAGTATTAGTGGAGAGAAATGGTGCACCTGCATGCAAGGCATGTAAGAGAAATGAATGCAACATGATTATAGTAATCAGTCATTAGCAAATGTTGTAGTTCATTATTAATAAATATGTATACAGGATATTGTAAAAATTGAGTGATGAAATTTTTATTAAAACATTTCTTACATACTGTTATATTAGATGGACAGCAAGAATATTTGTTGTGAGCTGCATGCGGCCCACAGGCCATGAGTTTGACATGCTTGCTGTAGAAGGACCTCAGAACCTGACTGTCCAATATTCAGTTCCAAAGCCCTACTTTCTAATATAGGGTTCTGCAAGATCAATCAAGCTCTATTTCTTCAACTTGTTTGATTGCTTCTCTTTCTTAGAATAAGTTTACTAAAATCAAGATGACAAAAAAAAAAAAGAATGGAATCCTTTGATTGTAGGTTCATCTTATTCCATGGTTCTATATTTCTTTTACATATTCTGTGCATCTACTGTGTGTGAATTAGCTTTGAAATAGAACGTAATATCCTTCCAACCAACAGAATGAATTGTAAATAGACCAAATAGTCTACATTCATTATAGCACTTTAAGTTAAAAGCAACTTAAATCTAACTTGAAGTAGCTGAGGCATAAAAGGAAATTTATACCTCATACAGTTGGGAAGTCAGAGAGGTGACTCTAAGTATGATTGGCTCCAAGTTCAAATTACATCATCACATATCTATCTGTATATTTACCTGTTGGTCTATACATCCATCTATCTTCCATCTGTCTGTCCATCTCTTGGCTCTGCTTTTCTCTTTGCTGAAGTCAGACTCGGGCAAATTCTACCCATGTGGTAAGAGAGATGACCCCCAACAGCTTTTAAATTTTATCTACCTTGCAAAGACCATTCCCTCTCGGCATTCATATCAATACCTCTATATTAAGTGATGATGAACCTTTCTTATAAAAATGCATCAGCTATTGATATGTTTGTTACCTTCTTAAAAAATGTGTTAATTACTAGTAACTAAAAATGAATCTATTAAGAGATTATATAATACAGAATTATAGTGAATATAAAAAAGTCATCTTTGCCTTCTTTCTTCCTCATACCCAATCATAGCACTACATCCATGGTAACCACAGTTACAGTTTGATATGTAACTTCTAGAGTTTTTTCTATGTATTTGCACATGGGCCTCCATGTGCACACACAGGGGATCTGTCCTATATAATAAAAGAGATACATGCAAATTTGACTGTACCTTGGCTCTTGATTGGCTATGCTACCAGCCAATCAGGAGCGGGGGCAGGGCCAAGTGGCACGAGCACCAGGCCCGGGAGTGGAGATGAAACAGCAGTGGTGGCAAGCGCCCAGTCCCCGGGCGCTGTGAGGGGAAGCGGCGGCAGCAGCAGCAGTGGTGGTGGCAGTGGCCAGGAGTGCCCGGCCCCTGGGCGCTGTGAGCAGAAGTGGCGGTGAGTGCCCAACCCCCAGGGCCAGGTGGTCGCAGGCAGCCGGGGCTGAGCTGAGCAGGGCGATGGCAGGGTACCCAAGGCCTAAAGCCTCACTAGAGGCTTTAGGCCTTGGGCAGGCTGGGGGTGAGCCATCAGTTGGACATCCCCTGAGGCTCCCAGTATGTGAGAGGGGGCAGGTTGGGTTGAGGGACCACCCACCCCCAGTGCATGAATTTTGTGCACCAGGCCCCTAGTATAAATATAATTAAACTGTATATATTGTTCTATCTATGCTTTTTCATATAAAAATACATCTTATGAGTCTTTCCATTTCAGCACTATAAATCTACCTTATTCACTTTAACTGCTACATATTATTATATGGTATTGAATACATTACAATTTATTTCCATAATGATGGATATTTAAATGGTTTTTAATTTTTTGCTCTTCTAAACAATGGTGCAGTGAAAATCCTTATTGATACTTCTTTGTACATGTCTGCAAATAATTCTCTCTGACAGAAATAGGATGCTTCAAAGAGTATGTACATTTTTACTTTTGATGGACACTGCCAAATTGACCTCCACAAGACTACCATTTTATACTGCCACAACGTTGAAAGCAACAGAACTTTTAAAAATTTCTAATTTAATGGGTGAGACATAGTTTATCATTATTACTTTGATCTTTGTTCATTATTTACTAATTAAATTGGTCACCTTTATTTAAGTCTGTGACTGACTTTATATTTTTTCCCATCTTTCTACATTTTTATTTTTTATTTATTTGTATTTATATATTATAGACAATAATATTTATCTATTATTAAGGAGTTAAATGGAATTGGGCAGGTAAGGGTAAGGGCCATGGGGGAGGGGTGGCATGGGGAAAGATGGTAGATAAAGAGGAGATGAGCCAGATAGTCAGGATGTGACCAAGATAGACAGAATAGTCAACTGTAGAGCTGCCCTTCCCCCTGAACCCAAGAGCGGGAACTAAAAGCAGGGAGATGAAGGCAAAAGGAGGTTGGCCAGTGTTTCTTTGAAAGACCCAATAGAGGACAAGGGCAGAAAAATTTAAACCCCTAGACTAGTGAGCTTCTGAGGCAACCCATTTCCAGACCCCTCTCATGTGCTGAGAGCTTAACTACTTCCACTGTAATAAACTTCACTTCCCTTTTGCTTACCTCTCCCTTCTTTGTGAATTCATTTTTGACTTCTAAAGACAACAAAACCAGCAGCTCACACTCTCATCTTATTCTGTGAGCACTGGGCAAATATTGTTCCTCAGACTATTGCTCATGTTTTATTGATTTCAATGTATTGAAGCTTAAGATTTTTTAATGTAACTTTAGTTAAAACTTTACTCTGTATGGTTTCTGTGTTTTGTATCTTGTTTAAAAAGACATTACCCATCTAAAAATGACAAAAATAGTTTTGCTATTTTTTTCTAATATCTTTAGATTTAACTCTTTAATCTATATGAAATACCTTTTTATATTTAAAATGAGATTAAGTTTTTCTTTTCGTATTATTGTCTGCATTATTTATTGAATGGGTCATCACTTCATAATTTGAAGTGTTACCTTTGTTTTATATACATGGATCCATTTATAGACTCTTGTTCCATTGATCTATTTCTCCATTCTTATGTTTAAAATACACTGTTTTAATTACTACCATTTTAAAGTACTATGTTTTGGTATAAAGTAGGATAAGTCTTCTATCACTGTTAATTCTTTTTCAATAATCTTTTGATTAATCTGTGCATTTTCTATTCTAAATAAACTTTCATATCTGCTTGTCAAGTTTCATAAAATATTTCCTTGTCATGTTACTTAGGACTGTATTGAATTAATAGATTATTTGTGGAAGAAATGACAACTTCACAGTTTTGATTCTACCATCCAACATGGCATGTGTCTTTTATTCAAGTTTTCTTTTGTTCCTCAACAACATTTTTGGTTTCCTTCATTTTAGGTTTCTTCATATTAGGTTCTAGATTTTACTATTGCAATTACAATATTTGATAACATTTTCTAATTGTTGAGAGCAAATTGGATTACTAGTTTTATATCTATTCACTTAGCAAATTCGTGTTTGTTAAATGCTCACTATATGGCCCATCGCACAATCTTAATTTTCTACTATAGATGTGTATTGTTAAAAGATAAACTGAAGCATATTAAAATTTTAAGAGTTTATTAGGCAAAGATAGATTCTAAGCAGGCAGTGCCAAACTGGAAGTGATTAGGAGTGCTCCAGCAACAGGAACTGGAGGAAAGCCTTTTGCAGAGAAGATATGGAAACAATAAAAGAAATCATTTGAATGGCTATCCCTTAACTGTTTGCCTTATTAGGAAGGGTCTACTTGGCTGTTTGTGATAGACTGTCCTCAGGTTTCCATTTCTTAATCTGAAGGCAATTACAGGCTTAGGTTTGTGTTTGCTTCAGTAGCTACTAAGACATTAGAGCCACCTTAATCTAATGGCTTCCTTGTTTAACTAATTTAACAGTATAGTAAATCTCTAATATGAGAAGGTACAGGATGAAATATCACTAAATATATTTTAACAGCCAAGGCTGGATGGATACTTAAACCAGAAAGTTTATTATTTATTTATTTATTTATTTATTTATTTATTTATTTATTTAAGGATGTTTTTATTGACTTCAGAGAGAGGAAGGGAGAGAAAGAGAGAGAGATAGAAACATCAATGATGAGAATCACTGGTCAACTGTGTCCCACACACCCCCTGCTTGTGATTGAGCCCACAACCCAGGCATGTACCCTAGCCAGGAATAGAACCATGACCTCCTGGTTCATAGGTTCACACTTAACCACTGAGCAACAACACCCAGGCCAGAAAGCATAAAAGAAAAGCAAAATGCATAGAAAATTTCTTGAGCACATTTTCAACAATGTTTCTAGTGTCTTCTATATAAGAGCACTGGAGAGAAATTTCTCCACTACTGAATGGCAGGGAAGGCTTTGCCTTCTCTGCGGCCAGGTGCAGTTTCCTCACAAAGAGCCAAAAATGGGCAATGGGACAGATCCTTTCCCTGCCTTCCTTTTTCCTGCATTTGATGCCAGAACGTTGAAAATTCACTTTCTTCTCTCCACACCTGCATTTTGTTTTTTATTTATGTTTATTATAAACTAGGGCCTAGAGCACAAACTCATGCACCTTGAAAGTAACTGTGGGTTGTGAAACACAGGGGCGGGTCTTGGCCTATCCTCTGCCCTCACCCAGCCCCTCCTACTGTGGCCCCTGGTCCCCTGTCTGCCAGGAGCACTGCTCCTGCTGGAGCGATTGGGGCCAGCACCAGCAGTGGGTGTGAGCAGCAGCTGTTGCCCCGATCACCCCTCAGAAGCAGGGGGAGGTGGAAAAGCCCTCAGGGGCAATCAGGGCTAGCAGCCACCACTTGCACCCACTGATGGCACCAAGTGATTGGAACTGGCATCGGGCACTGGCAGCAGGTACAAGCAGGGACAGGGCTGGGGGTGGGGGTGAGCAGGGCTGGAGCCAGCAGCAGGTGTGAGCACTGGGCAGGACCGCAGTGAGTGGGAGCAAAGAATGTTCAGTAACTATCAGAGGCTCACCCTGATGACAGCGACGATGCCCTGCCTTGGTCTGGCAACTCTGCTCATCTGCTCCACCATCCCGCCATGGCCAACGCCCGCCATGTTCCACGCACACCCCGTGGTGGTCAGTGCACATCATAGCGACCAGTTGTTCTGTCAATTGGTTATTCGATTGTTCCACCATTTGGGCTATTTGCACATTAGCCTTTTAGTATATAGGATTGCTTCATCTCCTGGGAAGCAAGTCAAGGAAAGAGGAGGAAATATTCCTAAGCATCCAAGACTCTAGTTGGTATAAAATAGATTTGAGGAGGGTCTTTTCTTCAAACTCCTGACTCTCAGGACAAGGTCATTCAGCTCTGACCCCTCGTGCAAACCCTTCCTCAGCTGCTCCATATGCCCCAGCCCAGGTCATGGAGACCAAGCTGTTGTATACCAGCCTTTCTGATCTGAAGTTGTTCCTCTTTCCAGCAGCTAAGTTCTTATAAGCCACAAAGGACAAATAGGTCCTAAAGTCTTTCATCATGAAGGCATTTTCTTGAGTTTTCTTCCTTCCTTCTTTTCTTTCTTTCTTTCTTTCTTTCTTTCTTTCTTTCTTTCTTTCTTTCTTTCTTTCTTTCTTTCTTTCTTTCTTTCTTTCTTTCTTTTTTTCCTGAGTCTTTGTAAAGATAAAAGCGGGAAAAACCTCCTCTCAAGGTCCAAATTAATTTTAAAAGTTGCATGCTCATGGTAAACAGCTCTTCTCATTCTGGTTACACGTTTCCCGGCGCCACCCCCCCCCCCCCCCCACACACACACACACACACCTCAATTTTGAGTGACTTAAGACATCAAAAAATAATTCTGTCTGGGGGGGGAGGGGACACCACCAGGAGTTGTAATTCTGATGTAGGGGACCTTCATTTGGTGGGGCACAATGATTCAAACACCCAAGGAAGCTGATTTTAGTGTAAACCCCAGGTTTGCATTTTTCCCATTTCTCTGCATGCTCTTCCTCACCTCCATCTGCCATTCACATCACACACATACCGCCAACTTAGCTTTTCTATTGCAAATGATCAGGAAGAGTATGTGAATAACAGCAGAAACTATGCCTCCGCTCCCAAAACTGCAGGCCACTGGATCGCCCTGACACACTTTGCGCACTTACCACCAATTGTAAAATAAGCTTATATGATTTATGTAATTTGAGTAAAACTACAAAATAATGGCTAAAACTAAAGAGCTCTATTGCTGTGCATTCATGAAAGTTGTCACTAGATGCATAATTGGCCTTCAGATTTTTGATATCATTAGGCTTAATGCAGAGGGCAATAACAAAAGCTTTACATACAAAAAATGGATCAGGAAACCTTTGCAAAGATTTTGACCCTTGAATAATTCAGAGCTGCAATCTACTAGAGCTAAATTCCATAAAAGGCAGAAAGAGAAAGTATTCTTTCACTACACAAATTTGTAATAGAATCGACTGAGAAATTTTCAACCAAAGTAGCTAAAAGAGAACTCTCCCATCGAGTTATTAAATGACAGTTGTTACTTAAAGCAGACTCCTGTGTTTGGTACTGATTGCAGGGTGGGTGTGGTGGGGGGCGGGGTCCTTTTTTTGAAAAATGGTGGTATCCAAAGAGGCATTGGGAGAGGACAATGTTGTCCCAACCATTTTCATAATCACCTACACTTAAACTTGTACCTGAATAAAGAAATCCTTTTTCCCCTTGGCAACCTTCTTCTTCAATAGTATTTACCTGACTACTAAAGTAATACATGTACACTGCAGACATTTTGAAAAATAATGAAAATCGTCAGCAAGAAAAATTCAAATCTTTTGTTTTTCCAGCACTAACCACTAGTAATATTTTGGTGCTTAGTCTACTAGTCTATACTTTTCAATGTATCTATTTATATTCTTCACAAAAATGATAACAGGCCATTTTTGTTTAATTATAAACTATTAAGAATCCTGGTTGCAATTCGGTCCCTTCATATGCTGTGCCACAATCTTTTCAGCCCACCATCTCATACTGGTGGGTTGATGAAGGATGACAGGAAAATATTTTAGGGGAGTCGGCTAAACTGGAAGCTAGTACCATGATGAAAATGTTGGCTCAATGTACATGGAAACAATCCACCTAGAAGGAAAAGATTCTCTCTTGAGCTTTAATCTTACACATTCTTTATGAAAATGCTCTTTGCCCCTTTCTCAAAAAAAAAAAAAAAAAAAAGAGTAAGGAAAGTTCATTTGAACCTTTATGTTCCTTTATCTGCAATGAACGCCAACATTATAATGGTCCCCTTATTTGTCACCTCTCCTCCATAAAACTCCCACCGTGGTCACCTGTCAGCCGCGCTGCCCATCCCGCTAGATCTGCCCTCACCCTGTGCAATCAGCACTCTCTGCCACGTCAGCGCGGTTTTAAACAACCCCTTTCATCTTTCTCCCTGTTTCCTGTCCACAGGGTTTGCCTCTGATCCAACTTGGGAGTCCCACACAGTAGACACCTGAATATTTCTAGAATGATTCTTTCAAAGCACCTCAGCAAGGGTCTCGGGTGTTTTTTTCTACATTTAGGTGTCTCACAGGCTGGAAGCCTGTTTAACAAAGCCAGGGCAAGGTCAGGAGGAGTGTGGGGTCGGGGTTGCGGGGGGAGGCCTTTCAGATTGAGTAATGAAAGGCAATGTTAATTACCGGCATGGGCCATTTAGAAGGAAGAAAAATGCTATCTCTTATTAATTTTGCTGAAATGGACACACTCTTGTCAGTAGCTAATGGTTAACAGTCATTCTTTTCTGAAGACAGTAGGAAAATCTCAGAAAAGGACCTGGGTGGCCACAATGCAGGGAACAAACTCCCACAAACACACCCCATGCACCAGCCAGAGAGAACACATCTTATTTTTGTTTTGGTTTGTTGTTATTCATGCATAAAGTTAGACAGAAAACCATCCACGAGACTATCAAAGGTTCATTTGTAACCAAGATATTTATGATGGGCTCACTGGTGGCCTAGGGTCACAAAAGCAGGCTCCTGCTAAGGACATAGGAATCAAGTTTACATTTTCATGGTGGGGGGTGGGGTGAAAGAGAAAAATCAGCTCCCTGAACGGGAATGCCTCCTCCTGTTAGTGAGAAACGCTAATTTAATCAAGAAGAAAGGGTTCAGCCTCCTGGACGATCTTGGGTGGAAGTTCATAAATGCTTCTCAAATGCTCCCTCGCTTTCCATCCCGACACTGCCTTGGCAGTTGTGAACTTCAAGTGGACCTATTTAAGCTGATCAGAGGAAACAGGCTGACAGTGAGCTGATTAGAAACCTCTTAGAGACCTTCTTTACAGAGGGAAAGCGGTTCTTAACTTTTTTTCCATCAGCTTTGGAGAGGCCTGGTGTGGGTAATAAAGAAGAAAGGATGGGGAAGGGGGAGAGGGAGGGGGGAGCTTCGATTTTAGAACCCGAAGAAAAACAACCTCCTTGCCAGACCTTTGCCAACCTTCCTGTTCTTGTCAAGCTCTGCTTTGAGAAAATGTTTGAAGATAACAGCAAAGGAAATAATGAAATGATATGGCAAGGACGAGTTAGACTTGAAAAGACGAGCACAAGCTGTTTCCTTGACCCAGGCTTATCTCAAGTCTGCCAAGAAATAACCATCTATCAGAGACCCATAAATAGATTAGGAATTTCAGAGTAAAATGCTTCCTTAACAATAAAATGATATTCAAGTTTGTTTAGAAAACAACATAACAGACATCACAGAAACCACCCAAAGGTGTGCTTTGGTTCCTGGGGATGAAGGGGGAAAGGGGGTCGGTGAAGGGGGGGCGGGAGGGGGACTCTGTGCAAGAAGCTGAATGTTTATGAGTGAGGCGTTCCACGGAGAAATGTTATAAACACATTAACATGCAGAGGGAACATTTCAAAACCTCTCAGGGAAACAGGAGTTACTGACAATAACACACATGGAGAAAAAGATTCCACAGCAAATTCTAAATAAATAAGTTTATCTCTTTGCTATCCACAGAGTCCTTATCATCAACAAAAAGTTCAGGTTAAGGATTTGCTTTCCAAACTGATATGATAGCCTGCAGTTAACCTAAAATAGAGGAGGCAGTTGGGGGTGGGGGAGACTGGGCCCCTGAGAAGAAGCCTGCAAACCTGACCCCCTTTGAAATGCAGGGAGGTTGCTGCCTGGAAGGACAGAATAGCAGTTTTGATTCCAAACCTTAAACTGAAAATGAAGCTTATAAATTAGCTTTGAATAAATATTTTCCTTCCCGTCTCCAGTGAGGGATCGCAGCCCCCCAGTGAAGCCAAATTTAAAAAAGACACGATTCAGCTCCTGGATGTAGAGAACCAAGCCTGAGACCAGCCTGGCATATTCCTCTTACTCTATCAAAATAGCTTGGTGACGTCATGCTTTTCACTGTTTCCCTCAAACCAACCACCTATCTCCTTCTAAAAGCAGTTTGATCCAATTCCAAGGGAGAAAAGGAAGTTATTTTTTTTTTAATTGTTAACTTTAAACCGACAAGCAATAAAAGTCAATCTTTTCCTTCCTGTTTGCTCATCACCCTGACTCTGTGTGTGCTTGTATGTCTCCTAAACTCGGTCTACAAATTGTAATAGAGGGAAAAATTATTTCTAAAATAATTTAATGCATGTAGTCTTGTTTTGAAGCCTTCTCACTTTTGTAGACTTCCTCCTTGCTCTTCACCAGCAAATGGGCTGGTGTTGGGATTAACCAAATTCTTGTCTTAGAGTCTTTGAAACATGTAAGTGTATTTGTCGGGAAGAGGAGACTGCTAAATGTCAGGGGACTACATGAATGGTTCTTAACGCTTTCAAAAGATGGTGGCATAGAACCCATGGAGGACTGTTGAATCGTTAAGGACCTCTTCATTGCGCACAAGGAGCCCAGGTGGCCCTGGGCCTTGATCAGCGTTGAGAAGCCAGGCAGGTTGTTATTCACAGTAACATGTCTCTCAGAGTGCGCATGCTGGTCTGAAGACCGCAATCGCGCCCCACATGGTGACGCTTCCGTCAATGGCCCGCATGCACGATGGCTTTTCACCATATAGCCTTGGTGTGTGGCAGATCACGTCATCCAGGTTAGTGTAAGGGCACTCTGTGACGTTCACACAGTGAGGAAGTCACCCAACGACACATTTCTTAGAACTATCCTCATCATTAAGTGGCACGTAACTGTTTTCCTCCTCCTGCTGCCAGTAATTTCCTAGCAGAACTATTTAAAAATATCAGAATCATAGAACGTTCGGAAATGACATTACCTTAGGAACTGGGAGGCTCCTTTATACAATAGCACCATGGTCGGCAAACTGCGGCTCTGGAGGCACATGCAGCTCTTTAGCCCCTTGAGTTTTTAGCAAAGGCCAGCTCAGGTATTAAATTAATAACAATGTACCTACCTATAGAGTTTTAAGTTTTAAAAATGTGGCTCTCAAAAGAAATTTCAATCGTTGTACTGTTGATATTTGGCTCTGTTGACTAATGAGTTTGCCGACCACTGCCCTAGCATATCACTCTGCACTGAGAGCTGACCACATGCCCAGAACGGTGCTAGCTGGAGGGAATGAAATATAGTAGAAGCACTTCTTGACCAAGCACACCAGCTAGTTCAACTCCTTTATTTTACAAACGGACAAACAGATGTGGAAGCATTACCTGATATGTCCACAATCACACTGGTATTGTAGAGCCAGGTTAAATATGCGGGCAGATGGAAATATGCAAAGCGTTCATTGATATTGATATATAATATGAGAGATTGTGTATTTATGCATAAAGTGAAGGGACTGCATAGTCCCACTTAATCTATATGAGTAATGTATATATGCACACATGCAAAAGACTATGGTAATGGAGACTATCAAAGAGTTAATAAGTGTACAACCTAATTTGGCATCCAGACAATGCAGATAGCAAAGCTGCCTTTTGATTCAATTACTTGCAAGGAAAATATTAATGATCTTTATCACCAGGCTCCCTGAGGAGATACAGCCTGGAAGCAGAAAGGGTGGACTTTTAAGCGGCATTCTCATTTATTAACATGCCATGCTGCCCCCAAGTAAAGAAACTACAAAGCATTCCATTCTCAGAATAAGCTTTCCCATCCTGGGATGTTTTCATTTAAAACAGACCAGAACTGGTTACTTTCGGTACCGAGGGGCAGCCCTGCTGAGCTGGCCACGTGGTTCGTTTCCGAGGTACAGCCCCCAGGTCGCTCCAGGCCCAGGATTCCTGCGGATTTGGCTTTATCTGTGGACTAGAGACCAGGCTCTGACAATTTACAGAACTAACTCGCTTCTCTCCGAATAATGAGACGATTTGGAAAGCCATTTAGTCATAACTTGATCAACCAATTTTCCTCACCAGTGGGCCTAGTGAAATTGCCTTAATTCCTCCCCTGGGTGGGTGGGGAGGTGGCTTGGGAGGACTTCACTGGCATCTGTGGGCAGGACGCTCACATAGCGGGCTTGCAGCTGACAGGGCTCGAGCGGTGGCCCTGAAGGGCTTAGTGAAAATGGTTAGTTATAGTTTGGCTACGAGTAAGACCAAACCTAGAGGTGAAAAGACAATCAACAAAGCCACAACGTTGAGATTGCTGAAATGGAAAACAGCTGTCTCCGGAGGAAACTTGGGCTGTCTCTCTGTACTACGGTGGCTGGCCCTGTGGCAACGACCCCTCCAGCTTGATTTTCTCAGCAGAGGATTAGGGCTTATGGGGGAGAGAGACAGGCAGACAGACTAAGACTACCCAGAGGGGAGCAAAAGTGAAAGGAAGAAACATAAAGAAAGAAGAAAAAGCAAATCTGAGGGAGAAATGCTATCAAGTTTAATGCAATGAAACCACTCCAGGCAGGAAGCTGTGTAAAAGAACAATCTGAAATTTGGTGACAGTGATCCCCTAAAGATCTTGGAGGAATCAATATAATTCCAGCCATGTTCCAAAGAAATTTGGTCAGGTATAAAAAAGGGTCTTGGCAGAGGGAAGCCAACTGGAGGAGTGTTCAACTGAAATGCATATGGTTTGGATGACTTTCAGCTGAAATGAATGTTTAGGCTTTCAAGATACTCTTGAGAGACTTTTTTTTAACCATCCCAAAATATAGCTTAAAAAAGAGAAGAAAAACAATTGTGCCAGAAAAAGAGTAGAAGATGGTGAGGGAAGAAAATTGTGAAGAGAGAACACAATGTAAACTCAAAGGAGACTAGAAAAGTTTCCCTAGAAAAGCCCTGACTTTAATTTTTAACATTTAATCAATCTTTTTGTATCAAAAAGCTCCGAGTAAAACAAGTTTACAGGATCAGGAAACACTCAAGAGGTGGAGAAAGTCATCTCCAGTGTGGGCCTGGGCTCAGAAAGGAACTCCTGGACTCAGAATGCGCAAGCACGGGGTAAAGCCCTTGTTAATACCTCCAATCCCAGAGGCAACGCAGGGCGCCCACGTCTGACGCCCTCCCAGAGCAGTAACGCGTTCCAGAACTAGATCCGTGCGGACACGGCCTTAACTGTTGCTGGGGGTGTCTCAGGGTGAGGGGGAACAAGACTCATTTGTCCTCTGGGACAAAGGGTCACAGAAACAAGGAGCCAGGGTGAGGAAGAAATGGAGGAAAATTATATGTTTGAAAGAAGAAAAGGGAGAGGCAGCAGAGATGAACATTAAAGAAAGGGGCGGGGGAGGGGGAAGAACACAAATCTAGAATTTCCAAATTACCCTTGGCTCAAGGGTCTGGTTCACCACGGAAACAGTATAATTATAAAGTTGGCTTAAAACAGACCAAGGATCTAGTTACTAGTTTCTTACTAGCAATACCATCAAAACCTTGTCTGCTAGTAGCTGGTCTCCTGACAAAAACCGTGTGTCTCCTACATGGTGTGACCTATAGAGAGAACTGGTTTTAATCAGGCAGATCTATAAAATGGTATGCACTTGTGGTCTTGCTTCTCAGATGTTGAGGAGAAAGTGAAGGTTGGAGTTGTCAAAGTAACTAGGGAAAACAACATTTTACATAAGCACTCCCTTGTCTTATAGATGCAGAATATGGGCTGAATTTGTCAGAAAGTTCAGTGAGAACCCTCTCGTGGATTTGAGAAAAATGACCAGAAACATTTCTGTTATGTTCATGTTTTAAACCAGATTGTGCTTAGCCTCAAAGATAAAATTCTGGCCTGGTTACAGCCTTAAGTGGGTGCTCAAATCGCCTGCATCATTGCTACAGAAATGCTTTCATTCTTGGCCCATTTTAGTTAATAAGAGCAGTAGGCATCAAAGGCACATAGGCTTTCTTCCTGCTTACCTTGGCCATTATATAGTCAGCGTTGAAAAGAAGATTGTTCATTCCTATAGTACAAAATTCCCATTTATAAAAAAATTTCTAGAATTTATACATGGCATACATTTTTCTTCACTTAAACTATTACTTTTGTAAATGGTTTTAACATTTTGGGAAAATGTGAAATTTCAAATGTAACTTTTTGAAAAATACAATGTGGTAGCCCTTTTCAGAGTCGGGATCCCAAATTCTTTCCCAATATAACTAGCAGGCAATGATTCCTCAGGATTAACAAATCACTCCTTTTTAAAAGCAAATTGCTGGAGGGAGGATTAAGCCCCTGAGCTCCCAGGAATTGGCCTGGGAGGGGGTTGGAGAGAGTGTGGGGAAACCTGTGGAAAAATCATCTTAACAGCACCAGGAGTGAGACAGAGGAGTATCTACAGCTTGGGAAGATTGAGAGAGGAGGTATTACAGGAAAAAAGACCTTCATTCCATTTTTCTTAGGCCTCATGTGATGCTGAATGTCCTGCAAGAAATTTCAAAAATGACCTTGTCTCACCTTCGCATTACTGCAAGTTCCTAGAGCAGAGACCAGAAAACAACAATTAAAAAAACCCTCAGTGAGTCCTTGAGGCTTTCCCATGAAATAACATATAATTAAATGTTATCCATTTGTTTGTTTGTTTTTTCAACAAACATATATCAACCACATACAAGGAACTATCCTAGATATTAATAAGAAAAAAAATCATTTCATGCCATACTAATCCTACAATAATATGCACTAGTATAAGCAAAGTACTTAAGAAGAGAGATCAGAATTTATAATTCTGAGATTGACATTTGAGCTAGGTCTTAAAGGATAACCAGAATTTTGCTGAACTGTGGCAAAGTGATGGCTGATTATGAAAATCCACAATCTGCTCTATTTCTGAAGTATACAACTAGACTATATTTCCCAGCCTCCTTTGCTCTTAAGTATAGCCATGTGACTGAATTCTGGATGATGGGGTTGTATGTGATCTTTCACTCCCTCTTAAATGTGCATGGCATTTTCACTTCTTAGTTATGTATTTTGTTGTCTGATTATTTTATAAGCATTTTTCTTTAATGCAACAGAAACAGCACAAATCCTTAAAAATGTACATAAAATCTCCTACCCCCCCAAAAAAAAGAAACAAAGAAAAAAATAAGATAATGGCACATTTAGTACTTTGCATCTAAAGTATAGCTATAAAAAAAAGGATCAAAGAAAGGGTGACTGCATGTGCTGGAGTTTCCCTGGATAGTCCTGGGTTGTACCTGCTGTCCTGGCATAGTTATTAAATGTCCACTTCTACTCTCAAAGTGTCCCGATTGAAGGATAAATCATATGGTCATTCTATTCAAAGAAGAAATTTACCAGTGTATCATTGCCTAATCTGTAGCCTTATAAATAGTTTTTCTAATCTCCGAAAAGTTCTGTTTGTGCCCCAGACCTCTCAACCTTGCTACTCTAATCATTTCATATATTATTTATAGAGAAAGAGACCCAGATAAAATATGTTGCCCCTATGATTTCCTCCAGCCAGCAGCTAAGGGAATTTATCTCAGCCTTTACTGAAGACTAAATTGTATCAATTAGGCTTTCATCTAAATCCTGTTATTCTGACTTTTTGACTCACTTTGTGCCCTCTGATATATGAAGTAACAACAGTTTCTACAATGAACAACTGTATTTATTCACTAGAAATTCTTTCTGTTCCTCAGACTTCTTTTCAGTTCCCTAATGGTTATGTATTTGAAAACTTAAAAAATTACCTGGCACAGTTTGAGTTTAATGGGATCATTTAAACATTCTTTCCGTACAAGGCTTATCAGTTAGTTACTTAACCTTTATGAATAGGTTAAATATTTTCCACAGTATTTATATAAACATGATACCTGGTTTCAAGTTAAACCTAATAAAAAGGAAGTTATTCTTTACTTAAATTACTCCCATTTCTTTTCTTTTTTATCTTCTACTTCTTTATGACCACTTGATTAATAAAGAAATTCACAAGGCAGATGTGGAAATGTTACTTTATAAATACAAGATTCAGCCAGTATACTGTTGTCCTTGTTTTAAGAAGGATATATACTTGGGCCATCAAATTGAAGTCTAAAATCAAGTCAAAGGGCTTTGTCAAGTTAAAAAACATAAAGTCCTGGAAATAAAACAACTTTTGTGTTGAATTCAGAGTGATGATGCTGAGACTTGTGTGGTACACAGCGAGCATCCCAGTTCACTCCCTAACAAAGCATTCCTTGTTCCGATATTTCCCAAAGGCTCAGAGCACACATAATGCTACAAACTCTCTGCCAATGGAGAAACGCTCTGCTAAGTGCTTCATTCATTCCCACATGCTATATTTATTCATTTTTCAACAAAAGTGGCATATTGAATATGTATGGCTGGAAATTCCTGAAATTCATTCATTAGGTTTTCAGCCAGTTTCTCATACAGCCCCAATCCCATCCAACCCAAGTCCCAGATCACTTCATAATCAAATGCCTTAGGATACAGCAGCCAAGCCAGGAAAACACCTTTAGGCCAAGTCTGCATGATTGCAAATAATCAGCTAGCCTTACATGTGTCAACTTTTAACTCAATCCCCTGTGCCACCACCCAAGACATTGTCCTGGTCTGCAGACCCGATGCATTCTGCCTTCGTTTCCTTACATTCAGAATGGATGCGGGTTAGATCAGCATATAAAACTGATGTGCTCTTGGGATAAAGGAGCAGGTGGGAGGGAATAGCTTCAGACAAGTGAGTCACCAGTTGGCCATTGACCCTCGACCATGTCATGGAGCCCTAGAGACAGTTTGGCAATTAGAGCAACCTTGGCAGCTCAAGGGCCACCTTGCACTCAGCACATTTTACACATCTCAGGATATGGGGCGAGAAACTCCCCTAGAAACACATAAAAGAAATTTGCAGTTTGTAACTCAACTAGAACTTAAAACTTAGACTGTTTTTAATTATATTTTTTCACTTTAAAACATTATCATTATGGAAAGACTATGGTTCTAGTGCTTCAATTTACATATAAAACCAGAGAGGCCACTGAATAGAGCTAGTAATATGTGACGTCTGAAATGGAATTGGCTATGCGTGTCTGGAACAGCAATAGGCACCTGGGAGTAGTCAAAAATAAGTTTAGAGACAAGTAAATTATCCAACAGACAAAAAGAAGAGGGAATGATCTAAACCTCATTATCTGAGTCTCCATGCGCAAGCAACAGGTAGCATTAGGGTATGTATGTTCAAGTCCTGCTCTAGGAGGCACTTAGTACATGGCCTTGAGTGAGCAATTTTATCCCTCTGGGTTTTTGTTGCCACATCTATGAAATGGACATTAGATTTGATAAGCTCTGAAATCCTCCTGCTCAAAACTTACACTGTTCTGTAAAAAGAAAATGGATTTTTAATTTAAAATTAAGGGAAAGCTCTGTAGCATTGCAAAGAGCTGTGAAGCCAACACAGCTCAAGGATACCCTTTTCCCAGACTTCTGACCTGGAATTCATGGAGCTGTTCAGAGTCCCACGCTGGGTCCCAAGTACTTAGCTGTTGTGGGGAAGCCTGAAAGTAGGCAGTGGCTGCTCTAGAGCTGAGGGGAACAGGCTGTGAAATTAAGATGACAAACTGTGATTTTCACTGAAAGTTACCGTATCCAAACAAAACTAATAGTCACACTTTCTCCTGAGCTTGGAGTCCCTTCTTGGGAAAGAAAAACGGCCAGCAAAACAAGAGCGCCTCAGCAGCAGGTTCCAGACCCGCTCTTGCAGCAGCAGTAATGAGGAAGGTTCAGAGGGAACCTGCGCTGGGCTTCTCGGGCCTCACAGCCCATCACCATGCAGGATTCGCTCTAGGGATTGCGAAGGAAATAGGTCCCACTGACCCCACTGCACATGTGCGAGTAACTGGCTCTTCCAGTGCGAACCACAGACCCTGTGGTTCCGTCCCTGAAATCCAGTCCTCACTCTGTAGCAACCAGAAAATGGGTTCTGAACAAATTTTTGTTTTGAAAAAGGGATGGGAGTGATTTTCAGTGAATCCTGAAAAGGGAACAGTCTTAAATTCCAGAAGAGGCATTTGTGTTCAATAGTATGGATATGCTTCCCGAGTAGAAAGGCGATTGAACAAAGGATTGGGAACCCGCTGCTCATGGGCAATTCTTTTAAGGTTTTGGGTCATGCTGCCTGTGTCAGGAGGGCCTTAAAAGTCTGGCATGGAACTATAGGGTGAAAAAAAAGGGGGGGGACAATGTAATTAATAAACTGAACAATAGAGAACTAAGATAGCGGCAAAAGTAAAACACCTATCTTGCCGTCATAATCAGCAATTTTAATACTACAACTTAACGAAAGAACAAACACCTTCCAGAATCACCAGAAAGCCCGCCGAGTGAAAATTCCACAAATAAAAGTGAAGATAAGACACTGTGACTCGGAGGAGTGGCGGCGGACAGCATTGAAAGATTCGCGCGCAGAGAGAGGTTTGGAGCACGCGCCGCAGAGAGGGCGGGCGGCTGAAAACCGGCCAGTTTTCTCGAACGGGGAGACAAAGGCGTCCCACTGGACTGATTCTCCAGCTCTGGGCGAAGTCCAGAGACCCCACTATCATACAGGGTGAAAACTGGACAGTGGGAGGGCACGCCGAACCTCGGGTGTTGCCGGGTCTGCCGGCTTGTGGAGAAGGCAGCTTGTGCGAACAGCTCGGCTGCGTGACGGCGCAGAGAGCGCTCCGCGACTTGTCTCTCATTCGGAAAACCGTCAGACTGCTTTGTTTTACGATCCTGGGTGAGACATTGCGCATGCAAAGTCATTTGGGGAGAGTCTGAATTCCCCCGCAGCCGGTGGAGCTCGGCAGCGGCTCTCTCTCAGAGGTGCTGGCAGCCATTGCCTCCGGCACAGAGTCCCTGGGGCCGCATAAGGCGGAGCTAACGCTGTCTGCTTGGCCCGGAGACTCCGCCCATCCAACCTGAGCACAGCTGAGCTTCACAGACAATTGGCCTGGAGGTCAACCCTCCAAGTGCTAACAACGATTAACTGAGCTTAAATTCAGCAAGACTGTGCAGCCCATATCGACCTCAGGTAACTGGGGAGGCTGAGCCACTGTCCCTAGTAGGAAGTCTACCACACAAAGCTAATTGACCAACTCAGGGAAGCAGCCACCATGCAGCAACATGGAAAGAAATCAGATGTGAAAGAAATGGAGGGAAAAAAAACGACTGGACATGGAATTCAAAACCACGGTTATAGGGTTTTTCAAGAGGCTCCAACAAAAGATCGAGGCCTATAAGGAAATAAGCTAGACCACAAAGGAAATGAATGAGTCCTACAAGAAAATGAACAAGACCCTCAAGGATATAAACGAGAGCTGCAAAGAAATGATCAAGACCAACGTGGAAATGAATGAGTCCTACAAGAAAATGAAAGAGACCCTCAAGGATATAAAGGAGACTCTCAAGGATATGAAAAAGGACCAACCAGAAATTAAGCATACACTGACTGAAACAAAAAATATTATACAAAGACCTAAAAGTGCTCTGGAGCACCCCAAGAACCAAGTTCAAGATTTGAAATACAAAGAGGTAAAATCCACTCAGCTGAAAAAGCAAGAAACCAAAAGAATCCAAAAAATTGAAGGTAGTGTAAGGGGCCTCTGGGACAACCTCAAGCATGCCAACATCCGAATTATAGGGGTGCCAGAAAAAGCGAGAGGCCAAGACAATGAAAACCTATTTGAAGAAATAGTGACTGAAAACTTCCCACACCTGGTGAAAGAAATTGACTTAGGAGTCCAAGAAGTGCACTGAACCCCAATATATAGGAACCCTAAGAGGACCACACCGAGGCACATCAGAATTAAAATGCCAAGAGCAAAAGACAAAGAGAGAATATTAAAAGCAGCAAGAGAGAAACAGTTGGTTACCTATAAGGGAGCACCCATAAGATTGTCAGCGAATTTCTCAACAGAAACGATGCAGGCCAGACGGGAGTGGCAAGAAATATTCAAAGTGATGAACAGCAAGAATCTACAACCAAGATTACTCTATCCAGCAAAGCTATCATTCAGAATTGAAGGTCAGATGAAGTGCTTCACAGATAAGAAAAAGCTAAAGGAGTTCATCACCACCAAACAAACATTATATGAAATGCTGAAAGATATTCTTTAAGAAGAGGAAGAAGAAAAAGGTAAAGATGAAAATTATGAACAACAAATACACATCTATCAACAAATGAACATAAAAATCAAGTGAATTGATAGGCTGTTGAACAGGATAGACTGGTGAATATAACAGAGACATGGACATAGAGAGGGAATAGACTGACAATTCTTGGGGAGAAAAGGGTTGTGGGAAGTACAGCAAGAGTGTGGACAAAAATCTTGCAACAATGGGAGAGGACAGTGGGGATGGGGAGGTGAGGGTGGAGGGTGGGATAGGTACAGGGTGGAGGGGAGCTATAGGGGGATAAAAAGGGGAAACAATGTAATTAATAAACTGAACAATAAAGATAAAAAAATAAAAATAAAAAAATAAACTGAACAATAAAGATTAAAAAAAAAAAAAACGTCTGGCATGGGACACACAGCTCCTTAATATTAAAATCAAAACCCAGCTAGAGAAACAGGGAAGCAATCAACCCAAAGGATATAGATACACAAGTCCTCTGCCCTTCAGAGCCAACAAGTAGGACACACCAGTGCATCCTCTTCAAACTCACTACAGCATGATGGTGTAGGTGGACTGTGGGGACCCTTTGTCTTTGGGGGGACCTGAGCATCCATTCCTCTTCTTGAGGGCACATAGACTTAAGACAGGAGGCCATGGGTTTGCCCTGCTACTCTGGAGCCAAAAGCTGGGGGAACTGCTGTTTTTTTCTCTCCCGCACCCAGGAAGGGTGGAGGACTGGCAATGACTCAAGCTCAGCTAACCTGCTGTAGACCAGTCATGAGCAGGGATAAAGGAATGCCGCCGAGACATTGAAACAGGGACAGCTGGGGGACAGAGTGCGAAGTCTGACCAGGCTGTCCTAGTTAATAAAATATTTATGCATCTTTCTGCTTCTTGGTCCTTTGAACACCTCTGGATCCCGACCATTTCCAAGAAGCAACTATTTCCTGTGGCTTCTGTGAGCTCTGTTCCCTGATGTTTCCTACTCCCTACGCTGCATGACCGTAGCTTTCATTAAATCCCCTTTGCTGTGTCAGTCAGAATCTTGTTCTGCGGCTGCCACTAAAGCCAGGCAGGGGCAGGGGCCATGCATGTTGCATTGCATTCTGCTGCATAAAAGGCACTTCTCTTTAGATTCAAACTATCCAAAGGGATTAATCTAAAATAAACTATCAGAGACAGTGGTGTCTCACATATGACAGGTAAACAACCAGATGTAGAAAGCAAAGAACCCATAGATAAACACAAGGGGAAAGGTTTGAGGGCCTAATCTCTGAAAACAGCTCATTTTCTGGTTAATCATAATAATAGCAACAATATAACTAATATTTATTGAGCTCTCACCACATGATGGGCTCTATTCTAAAAGCTTTCCTTGCCTTTTTTGTTAATGTTATGGACCACCCGCAAGTGACGACCACCAAGGAGTTAATATACATTTTTATTAATTTTAGAGAGGAATGGAGAGGGAGAGAGAGATAGAAACATCAAAGATGAGAAAGAATCAATGATGGCTGCCTCCTGCACACCCCACACTGAGAATTGAGCCCGAAACCCAGGCATGTGCCCCTGACCGGATTCGAACCCAGGACTCTTCACTCTGCAGGCCGACACTCTACCCACTGAGCCAAACAAGCTAGGCCTCTCCTTGCTTTAACTCAATCCTTAAAACAACCAGCTAAGGGCAATGACAATGAGTACTCCCACTGCACAGACAAGAACACTGAGGCCCAGTGAGGTCCACACATGTCCCAAGGTTCCACAGCTGGTCAGTGTCTGAATCAAAATCCAAACCCAGGCAGTCTAATTCTAGATCCATGTACTCAATCCTAACCACTGCCTCATAACAGCCTTCAAAAGATGATACACAAAAAGTCATGGGTATGCCTTCACTATTGTCTGAAAAAGTATATTTTTATTTGGGTCGTTCTGATAGTAGTGTGTTTGGTTATTCACGCCCTCTTCCCTCTACCTGCTGCTTTTCCGATGTTCTGAATTTCCGATACTGCTTGTGGCTGCCTCTGCAGCTGGAGACAGCTGGTAGGGTAGAGATGAGAGCTGATCAACACCTCAGTGGCCCTAATTCCAGGCTACAGTCCCACCTACAAGGTCTCATTCCATCCTCACATGGGCAAGAACCTCATCGCACTAGTGAGGCAGCTGCAGTTCAGAGCAGATAAGGAACTTGCCTGGTTTAAGTGCTGCAGTCAGACAGTCTGACTGCAGAGCCTTCTCTTCATTCCACACTCAGAGGAAGCCTGAGAGCGGCTTTGAGCCGGAGGCCCGAGCCCTGTGCTGGCTTTCACTGCTGGCAGGGCTGCATTATGACTTTCGTGGACCCTGGCATCTTTGCCTTTGTTGGCCTCCTGTTCCATAAAAAAAAAGTAGTAATAATTTAAAATTTGAGTTTATGATTGCATTGATATAAAGACAAATATATTAGTACTGCATATTAAAACATTTTCTTTGACCTAACAGTTCATTTGTTTCTTCTGACTTTAAAATGAATTAAAACATTGTTTCAGGCTCCTAAGGTATTGTGGGTCAAGGCACTTCCTGATGAAGATGTCAGCCTTGGTTGCTGGTAGCACTTTGGGACCATTTGGGAGGTTACATTGTCTCCTTACATGAAGAGAGGCTTAATCCCAGAAACAGTGGAATTCCCAAAATACACTCCTTGTGAGCAGTGAGTGGTGAGAACACAAAACAGAACCAACCCACGCCTTGTAACTAGTGTTCACTGCCTTCACAGAGCCTTTGATGATGCCTGAATAGAATGCATATGCATATATGGTGACCCAAATTGCTGACAAATGGTCTGATAAGCAGGGTTGAATGCCATCACCAGGCCTTGGGGAAATTCTTTATCTCTCTAAGTCTGTTTTCTCATTTGTAAAATGACAGACATGATAAAAGCCTGGAACTCAGAAGGCTGCTGTGAGGTCTATGAAGGAATACGAACAGAGCTTAGCACAGTATTTGGTACATGGCCAACACCAGGTGAATGTTGCCTAACTATTATGACCACCATCACCATTGTCACCACTGCTCCACAACCACTCCTCTGCTCGTGCTACTCATGAAGTCTAGAGAACAAAATGTTCTAATCTGTAACTTATCTGACCGACAACCCAAGGCCTGTTCCCCTACCTATACCATCTCGGGTGAAGAATTAAAGTCCAAGTATAAATTTCTGACCCCTGTGTTCCAAAAGGGTCATAAAATGATCAGTAGATGAAAAGAGTGATCATAAAACACACAACTGAGAAAATTAAGAAAAGCCTGCACAACAGAGCCACTGACTAATGCAGCTATGGCGGAGGAGAAAAGGCTGTGGAAAACACTGCTCAGTGTTCTAAAACGGGGGTACACATGTACCCGAAACAAAGTCACAGAAACAAGAACCAGATACCACATAATGAGTCTGCATCCCTACTGAGCACAGCTGTAGGGAAGCCACTCCAAATCCCCAGATTTAACAAACAAACAAACAAACAAAAAATTGTTATCAAGTAAAAGAGGAACCTAGAAAACTTAGTCTGTTGTCATATATATTTGAAGTATTTGAAAACATACTAACTAGTCAGGAGAAGCAATTCACTTTTTAAAACGTAATTTAAGAAATTGCAATAAGATATTTAAGAAGGAAACAGAAGTAAAAGGGGCATAAATTCTACCCTGGGTACTGCAAGAAAACTTTGAAAAAAAGTATTCATGTCCTGTGGGGAGAAGGATAACCCTGAAGAGATGAAAGAGGCACTTACAGAGAAAGGGGCCTAACAGATAAGGGAGGGAGAGATGGGCCTTGGGATAAAAGGGAAATGGGTCAATAAATAGCAAAAGTAATCTAAGTGACAAAAAACATGCAAAGAGCATGTACACAAATTGTCTGCTGGGAGGCAGCCCTGTTCCCACAAGAAGGACAATGTAATCAGTGCTAAGCCAAGAATAAGCGGTGACTTAACTCTACCCAGAGGCCCTGGGCTCTGGCCCTCTCTTTTACACCTGAAACAAGAACCGGTTCTTGGTTGTAAACAAAAGAAATGGGGTGAAATGTATAACACTTGAGCTGCCCGGCACTCTAGGCAATTAGAATAAAGTTGGAATAAAAAACCAGATGCAGAGCTGGCAGATACAGTAACATATTCTGAAATGCATTCTTTAAAGAGAAAATAGACTCTTTGACCCCCAAGGAAAAAAAGAGTCAGCACATCCTAGTTTGAAACCTGAGCAGGAGGCAGGAGAGCTGAGCCCTGTCCCCATCCCCCTTATCTCCTCCCCACCCCCACACTCCACCCTACCCCCAGGGAGAAACTAGCATAGCAGTTCAGCCCTCAGGAGAGGAAGTCCTTCTCAGAGTATTTGCAGTGTTTTAAGAGGGCGAAAGCTAATAGCACCCTTCTACTGCTTGTCATTCTCACTCCAAGTGGACAAGAGGAATGTTCAATGGAGTTGGTGGGAAAGAGGAAAAGAAAAACGTAACACCATTATGCAGGAGGATAAGGCTCATTCATTCCTGCATTGTGCACGCAGCCAGCTATCAAGAAGTAAGTGGTATCACTGCCACCACCCTGGTCCTGTCTTTCCTTTCTCCCTGGACTACCATGAGTAGCCTTCTTAGAGGTCTGCTTTGAAACTAGCCCTCCTACCTCACTCTCCCGATCCTCCCAATCACTCTGCCACACTGTCTGCCGCCAGAGTGGTCTTTCCAGCTCTCATATCAGATCACATCATTTCCGCTTCCCTCTGCCTACAGCAGTCAGCAAACTGCAACCTGTGGAGCAAATCTGGCCTGCAAGTTAAGAACAATTTTGCGGGGTATAGTAAAAGCCTTAGCAACCATTACGGCAGAATGACCAGTCACTATGGTGCGCACTGACCACTAGGGGGCAGATGATCAAAGCAGGAGCCGCCCACTGGTGGTCAGTGCACGCCCACAGGGTAAGTGCCACTCAGTCAGAAGCTGGGCTCACAGCTGGTGGAGCACAGCTGCCACAACAGGAGCCTTTCTGGACTCTCAGGCAGCACTACCAAGTGGCGGCAGCTGGCCAGCAGGCCGGGATGAGTGTGAGTGTGAGTGGTGCGGTGCCCCGCCCCAATTCTGGCTACTCCCTGGACGCCTGCTGCTTGACACACTGCTACATCCCCCAGGGGTCCCAGACTACAGGAGGACAAAGGCCAGGCTGAGGGACCCTCCCCCCACACACACACCCAGTGCATGAATTTCTTGCACTGGGCCTCAAGTAAAAAAATAAAATAAAAAGGAATATATGACAGAGATATATGTTGACTGCAAAACCTAAAATACTGTCTGGCCCTTTTCAGAAAGTTTGTCACTCCGTGTAACTGTGATAACAAGAAAAACTCTAAGCATATACAAGATCTTCCATCATATTGTCCCACTTACTTCTCAACTTCCTCCCCCATGTCTCTCCTTGCTCTTCACCCTCCAGTTACAGAGCCATACACAGCCCAGGAACATGCCAAGCCTCCTCCTACTTTTCTGTTTCCTTTCTTGGAATGCTAGCTCCAGAGGGATGCTAACTCACCTATCAAGCTTCCTTCACAAACTCTATACTGTGTGAGAGTTGATGTTTCTTTATTTAGGAATTCAACCTTTAGGACCAAGTCACTGTGTCCACCCCTCTCAACTGGGGTTTGTAACTGTGTCACTGAGTGTCAGCTCACTTGGAAACTCCCACTTACAGCCACTCACACAGGTGCCGCCGCCACCGCTGCTGCCACTGCCACTGCTGCTGGGGGTGGCTTGAGGCGCTAACAGAAGCTACAGGGCATGCCCACAATCTTCCCGCCCCAGCATGAGAGACCCGAGCAGGCAGCGCATTCCGTCTGTGGCTGGCGCAGTGCACATGCATAGAGGTAAAGTTGCCAGCCCCTGCTTTCCCTAGACCTGAGCCCCCGAGTAGCTGGATGAGCTGGTAATCCCAACAGACTGACAGCCTGGCAGTGGAGGCAGCGTTTGGCCTGGGGACTGGTGAATGGGCAGAAGATGGCCTTGATCCCAGGAGGCGAGGCCCTAGGGACCCTACACACATGATTTCATGTGCTGGGCCTCTAGTGTATATAGAAAAACATAGATTAGCCCTAGCCTGTGTGACTCACTTGGCTGAGTGTTATCCCATCCGCCAAGAGGTCACTGGCTCATTTCCCAGTCAGGGCACATGCCAGGTTGCAGGCTCAGTCCTCCACAGGGAGGTGTGCAGGAGACAGCAGATTGATGTTTTGCTCGCTTTCTCCTTCTCCTTTCTTTTCCCATCCTCTCTCTCTAAAATCAATGAAATCATATTGAAAAAGAAAACATATTGAAAAGGGGAGAACCAAGGAGGCAGCATAGATAAATACTGGTACTTGCCACCTCCCACAACTGTGTGCTGCTCATGATTTATGGCCTCTGCAAAAGGTGAGCATTTAGGTAACAGGTCTTACAAGACCAGTCTGTGGAGAAAGGGGCAATGACTCAATCATAGGTTATCAAGAATGTACATCAGATTGCTGGCACAGATTCAGACTGCCAGCCCCCTAAATATCAGGGTTACATTGGAATCAGCCCGTTAGCCTTCTCAATATTCCATAGTAGTAGATACAGATCCATGCCATTCTTTTTGTTCTTCGTATGAGTGAACCACCTTCTATGAATATCTAGGTTGTTTTCTGTGTTTTGCCATAACAAGTGATGCTGCAAGGAATGTCCCTATACATAAATATGTGCACATACCTGTGAGAAACATTTGTAGGAAAAAGTGTGTGCTGGATTAAATTTTAATATTTATTGCCAAAAAATCTTTAAATGACACCTGTGTGTTCCAATAAAACTTAATTTGTTGAAATTTGAATTTCATATAAAATTATTTTTTCCTCACAAAAAAAATAATTCTCTTGATTTTTCTCAATCATTTAAAAATTTTTAAATTATGCCGAAACCGGTTTGGCTCAGTGGATAGAGCATCGGACTGCAGACTGAAGGGTCCCAGGTTCGATTCCGGTCAAGGGCATGTACCTTGGCTGTGGGCACATTTCCAGTAGGGGGCGTGCAAGAGGCAACTGATCGATGTTTCTCTCTCATCGATGTTTCTGACTTTCTGTCTCTCTCCCTTCCTCTCTGTAAAAAAATCAATAAAATATATTTTAAAAAATAATAATAATAAATAAAAATTTAAAAATTATTCTTACTTCAGGGGTTGTGTAAATCAGGTGGAAAGCCAGGTCTGGCCCACACAAGCTTTCCAAAGTCCTGGTTGTTTAGTCTTAGCTCCCCTAGTTTAGCTAGAAGTTATAGACAGGTGCCAAGGTTCTCCTATGTTCCCCCCTGCAAGTTTCATTTAAAAGAATGTCTTGGACTTATAGAAAACATTTTTGAGAAAAAGTTAAATAAATCTGGTCAATTAATGAAAGTTACTTTGAAAAAAAATTCACAAATTAGTTTAAAAACTTTCAATGCATTGATTTCAAATGCAAAGGTTAATGTAGAATCCACTCTGACTCCATATCAAGTTCAGCAAAATTTTGTTATGTGAGACCATTATTTAGGTTATATAAGCTTATGAACCCCCAAACATCTACAACTTTCTACCTCTGCCAAACTAATGGGGCAGGAATGAATGCTTTGGAGGAAAAGTAGGAGTGGAGTTAGCTTCTTGTCTATCTTATTTTGTTAAAAACTCTCTAAACTGAATTACTTTAACACTTGGTGTCACGTTTCCTTGTTTTTTCCTGTTCCTTAAAGTCTCCTGTTGCTATCTTAGCATTTGAAGAAGCAGTTAACTTCTCCAGTCTTTACTGACTGGCTTCTGTGGAGAAATTCCTTCCCAATCTGATGCTTTCTCAGAGTCTTTCAATGGATATACCTACTTCACACTTCCTGCTCCCTCTTAGGAGGGAATTATTAGATTGTCTGCCTTCTCTCCATCCTGCAAAGCCTGCCAGGCACGGACAGCCTCCCATTTGCTTACTCAGGGTACTGATTGCTGGATGCACAAGTTTGTGTGCCTGCTCCTTGTCCCACTTGCTTGGCTTCTGCAAAGGCTCACACTCATCACCCTCAGGGATGCACAGAGCATCAGCCACGGTGAAGGTGTGTGGGAGCAGTTGAGTGCAGCATTGGGGAATGCCTGTGGGCCAATTGGGGATATTCACAGGCAAGGTGCTCCCTGTGCTTCGTGGGTGGGCTTCTGATGGAGTCCACACAACAGTTAGTAGAAACCCATCCCTTTGATGTCCTGTGAGAGGCCTGCCCTGTCTCCCCCATGATGCTGCACGTTCAGTGTTCTGCACCGAGAGAGAAAGAAGTGGGTGATGTCGCATTCAGCTGGGGCAGCCGGGCGTTCACTCACGTGCTCTTGTTTTCCTCTGTGAGCAATTGAGGGTGATCAGGGCTCTGTTGGCTGAGCTGCCTCGGCGAGGACTGATACTGTAAAGTGAAACTGTTCTGTCTCAACTTCTTCAGTGCATCCAATCTTGGATTTTATTTTGCTCCAACAGTGTGCAAGAGCTTCTCCACTGGACTTTCAGATTTCCACGAAGGCACTCTCCTCTGTGGGTGAGTGTCAAAACCAGGGTCTTCAGGGAGGAAGATGACAGAAAACCCCTGCTTTGTCGTTTTGATGGCATCACTCTCCTAACATGAGAGTGTAAGAACACCTGTGGCTTTTCTTTGGCTGTGACTCGTCTGATCCAATTCACATGAAAACTCAGAAAAGTGTCTAGATTTTGTTCTGTCTTGTTTTTACTTCGACCAAACAAATCATCTTTGGGACTTATTTGGTGATATGGCACCTCAAAGCTTCAGCCTGTTACTGTCCTTCCTTGAACTAGAGAAGCATGGAGCATTGGAAAGCAGGATCGCCTCCTTATAGGAAGATCATGGAGGGTGCCCTCTTTTCCAGGTTGAAGCCCCAAAGAGTTCGTTAAAATCCCTCACTCAACCTTCTCTGCCAAAGATAGCACCAGCCCTGCACTAGCTGAGCGCTTTGCCCAAATATTCCCAAAGGGCTTCACTAAGGAAAGAAAATAGTCCCCATGAATTTAAAGTGGAAAAGGATCAGCTTTTTAAAATCTTGGCTTTTGCTGACTTAGATATTAGAGTGAAATGCAAAATAAATATAAATTTGAAGTTGTGTTCTTTAAAAAGCATTTCTAAGATATGTAAAAATCCTATCTAATAAAAGAGTAATATGCAAATTTAACCGTACCTTCGTCACACCCACAAGCCACGCCGACAGCCATGCCCACCAGCCAATCAAGATCAGATTCTGCAAATAAACCCCAACCAAGATGGCTGCCACCACTGAGAGCAGGAGGAAGGCTTGGGTTTTGCCAGCAACAAAGGAAGCCAAGCCACCTGCCATTGCCTGCCTAGGCCTCCATTCAATGTTACAAAGTTTCAGTTATAAAAGACAGAGAAATGGCGGTAGCCACTGAGCTGGAAAGAAGAGAGGCTTGGGTTTCCCTGGCAACGGAGGAAGCCAAGGTTTCAGTGCCGTTACCAGCCTAGGCCTCCACTCTAAGCTACAAAATTTCAAACAGAAATGGCTGCCACCACAGAGCAAGCAGAAGGCTTGGCTCTGCTCCAGGCTACAAAGTTTCAATTGTAGAACATAAATTAATCCCAGATCCCAGGGCCTCAGCTTGAGTCGCTGGGGGGTGTGGTTAACCTGCAAACCACCATAGGCCACTTGTCCAGCTGCCCCACATCCCAAGGGAACCCCCACTCTGATCCAGGACATCCTTCAGGGCAAACCAGCTGGCCCCCACCCATGTACCAGGCCTCTATCCTATCTAATAAAAGAGTAATACGCAGATTGACCATCACTCCAACACACAAGAGGGCTGCCCCCATGTGGTCAAAGATCCTGCCCCCATGTGGACACGAGATGGCCACCAAAGATGGCCAGCAGGGCCATTGGGAAGTTCCAGGCCTGCAAGGGAGGGCAGTTGAGGGCCATCAGGCCAGCAGGGGAGGGGAGTTAGGAGGAATCAGGCCTGAAAGGGAGGGTAATTGGGGGCGATCAAGCCTGCATGGGAGGGCAGTTAGGCATGACCAGGCCAGCAGAGAGGAAAGTTGGGGGCAAACAGGCTGGCAGGGAAGCAGTCAGACATCAATTAGACTGGCAAGGTAGTGGTTAGGGGTAATCAGGCTGGCAGGCAGAAGTGGTTAGGGGCAACCAGGAAGCCAGGCAGGCAAGCAGATTGGAGCTAGCAGTCCTGGATTGTGAGAAGGATGTCTGACTGATCCTAGGATTAGGCCTAAACAGGCAGTTGGACATCCCTCTAGGGGTCCCAGATTGGAGAGGGTGCAGGCTTGGCTGAGGGACAACCCCCACTCCACCCCTGTGCACAAATTTCATGTACTGGGCCTCTAGTATATATATAAACTAGTGGCCTGGTGCACAAAATGTGTGCATGGGGTTGGGGGGAGATGTCCCTCAGCCTGGCCTGCACCCTCTCAAATATTGGATACCTCTCACAGTCCAGGACCACTGGCTCCTAACCACTCACCTGCCTGCCTGCCTCATCACCCCTAATCACTTTGCCTGCTCACCCCCAACTGCCCTCCCCTGCCAGTCTGATTGCCCCCAACTGTCCCCCATTGCTGGCCTGTTAGCCCCCAGCTCCCACCCCCTGCCATCCTGCTTTCCCCCAACTTCCCCCTCTGCCAGCCTGATCACCACCACTGCCCAGCCCTCCTGACCTGATCACCCCTAACCATCTCTGCCTCGGCCCCGCCACCATGACTTTGTCCAGAAGGATGATTGGCAGGTTTCCTGGAAGGTCTCCTAATCTAATTAACATATTACCCTTTTATTAGAATAGTAGAGGCCTGGTGCACAGGTGGGGGCCAGCTGGTCTGCCCTGAAGGGAGTCCCAAATCAATGTGGGGATCCCCTTTGGGGGCAGGATCAGCCTGGATGAGGGGTTTGGGGCAGTTTGAAGGCCAACCATGCCCCCATCAGGTGAGGGTCCCAATGGGGGTGGTGCCAGCCTGGGCGAGGGACTGGGGCAGTTCACAGACTGGTCATGCCCCCATCAGGGTGGGGGTCCCCACCGCGGGGCATGGCCAGCCTGGGTGAGGGGCTGAGAGTCATTTTCAGGCTTGCTACACACCCTTTAGGGTGAGGGTCCCTGCTGGGGGGCATTGCCTGGCCTGAGTGAGGGGTTGAGGGCCATTTGCAGACTGGCCATGCCTGCATCAGGGTGAGGGTCCCCACTGTTAGGGGGGTGGGCCTGGGAAAGGGGCTGATGGCCGTGTGCAGGCTAGTCATGCCCCATCAGGGTGAGGGTCCCCATGAGGAGCATGGCCAGCCTGGGCAAGGGGCTGAGGGCTGTTTGGGGGCAGTTTGCAGGCCAGCAAAGCCACAGACTTTGTCTGAAAGGATGTCTGGAAGGTCTCTGGAAAGTCTCCCATTCTAATTAGCATATTACTCTTTTATTAGTATAGACTAGAGGCCTGGTGCATGAAATTCATGCAGGGGGGTGGGGGGGATTGTCCCTCAGCCCAGGCTACACCCTCTCCAATCTGGGACCTCCTGAGGGATGTCCGACAACCCGTTTAGGCCTGATTCTGGGAGGATCAGCCCTGAATGGGCAGTCAGACATCCCTCTCACAATCCAAGACTGCTGGCTCCCAACTGCTCACCTGCCTGCCAGCCCAATTGCCCCTAACTGCCCTTCCCATGCCAACCTGGTCACCCCTAACTGTCCTCCCCTGCAGGCCTGGTCACTCCCAACACCCCTCTCCTGCTGGCCCAGTCATACCTAACTGCCCTCCCTTGACAGCCTGGTAGTTCCCAACTGCTCTCCCCTGCAGGCCTGATCACCACCAATTGCCCTCCCCTGCTGGCCCAGTCACCCCTAACTTCCTTCCCTTTCCAGCCTGGTTGCCCATAATTGCCATCCCCTACTGACCCAACTGTTCCTAACTGCTCTCCCCTGCTGGCCTGGTTCCCCCCAACTGCCCTCCCTTGCAGGCCTGTTCCTCCCAACTGCCCTCCTCTGCTGGCCTGGTCACCTCTAACTGCCCTCCCCTGCAGACCTCTTCACTCTGCTAGCCTGGTCACCCTTAACTGCCCTCCCTTTCAGGCCTGATCATCCCCAACTGCCCTCCCCTGCAGGTCTGATCATCCCCAACTGCCCTCCCTTGCAGGCCTGGTCTCTCCCAACTGTCCTCCCCTGCTGGCCTGATTGCCCACAACTGCCCTTCCCTGCTGGCCATCTTGTGGCAGCCATCTTGTGTCCATATGGGGCAGCCATTTTTGACCACATGGTGGTGGCCATCTTGTGTGTTGGAGTGATGGTCAATTTGTATATTACCTCTTGTTATACATAGGATAATAAAAGGCTAATATGCAAATTGCTTGAACGGTGGAACTATCAGTCACTATGACGCACATTGACCACCAGGGGGCAGATGATTAACACAGGAGCTGCCCCCTGGTGTTCATTGTGCCAGAAGCTGGGCTCATGGCTGCAAGCATAGCAGCAGTGACAGAAGCCTCTCCCACCTCCGTGGCAGCACTAAGGATGGCCAGCAGCCATCAAGTTGGACATCCCCCAAGGGCTCCCAGATTGCGAGAGGGTGCACTCCAGGCTGAGGGACCCCCCTCCCCAGGTGCACAAATTTTGTGCTCCAGCCCTCTAATATGTATATGTAAATATGTTATATATAAATATAAAATCATGCTTTGATAAATTTATTTATATAGAAATATATGTTTATCTCTATATAAACATTATGTGGTTTTTATCCTGAATTATCCACAAAAATTGATAAAAAATTATATTTATATATGCAAGCATACATATACATAATCATACGTAAATATATATTTATTTCTATATAAATATGTATTTTACATATATACATGTACTGCCTTTACAGACAAAGGCATGCATTTATTTTCTCTTGTATGCCCATTGGTAAAACTTTACTAGGGGACTACTATGTCTGACTCTAAGGAGCTTAACTTAAATGACACATGGATGATGTCAATAAGTTAGGTGACGGTCTTTGGTAAACACAGGAATATATAGACATCCCTCATGAGCCAGTCTATTCGCAGAGACGTCAGAAAGAATAATTAAAAGCAACAAAAGTTGAAGAGGAGAAGCTCTAACTGTGGTTGGGCAGCAGAGAAGTCAGCCAGTACTGGGGTCAGGGAGGGACCTTCCAGACCTAACTAGAAACTGGTGGGATTCACTGCACATAAACTTACATATACTTGAGGAGTTGACACAGAGTGCTTTTGTGGTTTTTATTGTAAAACTTCCCAGACCTCCACCTACCAAAATGTCTAAAATCAAAGTTAATTTACACAATAGGGGAAGAACAAAGCGCACCAACACTGTGCAGCATTTTCTTTTATAAAGAAAGACGGCTCCAAGAAGCAAGGTCTGCACTAATCCTGTCTGACTGCTAAGGCAATTAACCAGGAGTGAGTGCTTCGAAGGGAGGGCTGTGAGCCAGATTAGCTCCCAGGGAGAAAGAGAAGTCTCAGAAATTTCCCATAAATCTCCTCTTCTGGCAATCTAAAAACCGGAATGAGATAAATGAGTGACAGACCCAACCAAGCCTATCTTCATGGTGACTACTACGTCTATAATCAGCAGGAGTTTGTCTCTTGTCTCTTTTAATGAGGTCACAGTCATTAGTCACTTCAGTATTATCATCTGCTGTAACTGCAGTTGTGTTACAGGCAGAGATTAGGTGTGGAGGGTCTCGTGCTGCATCAAAAAGACGACCCCCACAGCTTCGGCGGTGAACTAAATTTAAACCAACGGGAACTTCACCCCAGAACCGAGCTACTAACAGTTTTCTTCTTTGTGCACTAATAGTCCTAAACTGGTCCGGGCACAGGAGATGGATGGCCTGATCAGAATGCTCTTCTCACTTATCCTCCTGTCAACCCTCAAAAAAAGTTGTCTGTAAATGCAGCCCAAGTGATGAATAATTGCCCTCTCCAAGATCCAAGACCCAAAGCCAAGTTTCCCTGCACATCTCGCTTGCTGGCTACAACCATGGTCTGTCTCAGCCTTTCTAACTTGAGAGGAAAGGATGAGGAAAATTCCTGTCCTATTCCAGCTCATCCCTCTGATGACTAGGAGGTCAGCAGGATTTTCCATCTTGCATAGAATAGATTGAATCTGCTGATAGTTTTCAAAGTAAGTGGATGCTGTGAAATCTTAAAAACCGGATCCCCACCACCACCACCACCACTCAGAATTACTGAACTTACTTTAGCATTTTCAGTGTCACTTGCAAAATCAAAATAAAAGACAGAAAATGTGTCACAACATGCATGCTTGAAAAATGACATTTACTTTTCTGCAGGCTACTTGTAGGCATCGTCTTCAACAGTGACTGATTTTCTCCACCCCTAGTTAAACAACCCATTCTGTGTTCATTTGCTCAATTTCATCCCTTTTAAAGGCTATTTCTCTCTCCTACTACTTGGGGGAAATTCCCCTCGCAATCCCGCCTGGCCTTCAAGAGGTCACTGACTACTAACCTGTCAATAATCTGAGAGTACATATTACCATCTTGGTTCCTAGCCAGACCCTGCTGGCATTTCATGTACCTATTTAATGAGGTCCTATTTTATTCAAAATTAATTTATAAATTCCTTGAGGATGAAAGTATTTATTTACCACCTTTTTCATCTCTGCTCACCTTTGCCTGTTTCCCATCAATCACCACATATCTTCAGTGAGAAGAAATTATAGTACGCAGTAAAAACTTGTTGAATTAAGACAAACCCAGATATCATTGGGAAATTATACATATCTTTTTAAACTTTGAAATTACTTCAAACCAAAGATCAATAAAACACAAAAGTATTTCTATAACTTTCCCTTTGTGATCCCTTTCAATTAGTACTTCATTCTAAGAAATGTGAGTTAAAGCCAGTGATATGTTTTTTTCTGCTGATCCAAATTTTTGTGCAAAGAATTAAATCTAAAGGACTTGGGGAAATGATTTAAATTCCATTTTCCCAGCAGCTGACATTCTAGCCTCATCTCTCAAACCTAATCATCTCTCAGCAAAGTATGTTTTACCATAGTCATAGTAAACATTTGATTGACTCATTACCATGTGCTAGGTACCATGCTAAGTGCATCATCGCATTGAATCGTTACAACAATCCAGGAAGATGTGAACTATAATACTTGTCACCTCACAGATGAACAAACCCAGAGACATAAAACTAAAGAACTTGTCTAAGCTCATACAGACCTTAATGGATCAAGTCGAACTGCAAATCCAAGTTCGTCTATATCCTTGATACTTAAAGGGAAGTCCCCTAACAGCAGCATCAGCATCTCGTGAGAACTTGTCACAAATATTAATAGACCAGGCCATAGGCCATACACCAGACCAAACTAACGACATGAAAATAATTACAGGCATCTCATTTTTTAAAATGTCTAATAACGGAGGAGTCTTTTAAAGGACATAAAAAATTATTGATAAATCTATATACATTTCAAAGAAACTTGAAAACCAAATATTTTGCTGTATCACAAATAATATTTTATCCATATATGAAATGAATCAGGATCAGAATACATAGTTAGAAAAGATAAAGGTGGTAACACATGTAAATAAAGAATTCTAGAATAATGACTTAAAAAATAAAATCACTTTTGGATTAACTTTCACTTTTACTCTAAACATAAAAGAAAACATATAAGCTAACAAATAGTTGAATTTTTATAATTTCATCCATTATTCAAAATATTGATTTTATTATTATAGATATGGATTCTAATGCATTTGTATAAGTTATTATAAATGGCAATTATGGAACAATTAAGATATAGAAATCTTAAAAGTTGTCAGTTAATACATTCTTTGGTCCCCTTCACTTTGCAGATAAATAGAAAAGTTAATATTAGCTCCCAAATTAATTTTAAATTCTGAGTCTTTTTTTCTTTGAAGCTGCTCTTGTCTCTTTTTTAAGCATGTGCATGCACACTTGTGCATATGTGTACACACATCTTCCTTCCTTTTCATATCAATGGTTGGATGACAAGGTCTGTGGCCAAATTCAGCCATACTCTACAGTTAACAAGTATGACAGAGCTGGAAGAAAAACATCTGATCCCAGGTTGCCCCTTGCCTTTATAGTAGAGAATTTTCTTTGATCTCCAACTGGAGTTCTCTATCAAGTTTGCAGATCAATTAATTGATAGGCCTTTCCCACTAGTCTTCCTACTAGCTGACTACCTAGGATAGAAATCAGTTCTATTAATCAGTCCTTCTCTTCCCCCTTCACTTTAAGCAAATCTGTTTTTCTTCCTTTAAATAACATAGTTATTAAACCACTTCAGTCACTTTTGTGGTTAAGATTCCCTCCTTTCTTTGGTTCCGTTCTCATGCTGAAACCTGCTGGCAGGCTTTAAACACACCACTCCATGACTGTAGTTCCATTCTGTACTATAATTAAAGTTAGGAACAGCTTGAAATGTCATTATTAAAACCAGCATTTTGTCCAGGTTTTTCTAGTTCCTTTGAAGAATTGGAATTATCAACTGAGGAGCCATTTCTCCAGAAATTAAGAGAAGTAACATAACATTTCACCTGCATTTTCTTCTAATTCATTCTAATAAGCTTGGTGATTTTTCTTATTTTCTGAAGACCTGTTCTAGGAATTTAAACAAACATATATAATCTTTTCCTAATAATTTTATCCCATTTACAAGGTCATTACTATCAGTGATATGTAGAAAAGAATAATTACTTCTCAGAAAACTAAACGGAGTGAACAATTTTAGCGGGGTCAAAATGTTGCATCTGAACTGTATTTTCCACCTGAACACAAAACCTTGTCCTGTATTAACCAGTCAAAAACTGCTCTAAATTAGCTCCTTTTAAATATATATATATATATATGGTTTTTATTGACTTCAGACAGGAAGGGAAAGGAAAAGGGAATAGAAATGTCAATGATGAAAGAGAATCACTGATCTGCTGCCTCCTGTAAGTCCGCTACTGGGGACTGAGCCAGCAACGTGGGCAGGTGCCCTGACTGGGAATCGAACCGAGACCCTCTGATTCATAAGTCAACACTCAATCACTGAGCCAGGCCGGCTGAGCCTTTTCTTAAAAGGCGTTTGACTGTACTCTTCAGGCACAATTAAAGCAGTTGTGCACAGGGGACAGTCACAGACATATAATGCTCTAGTGGGCTGGTGTTTGCAAGCCAGCTCAATGAATTTTACCGCAAGAGACTCAGTCTGATTTATATGCTGGGGCCAAACTCAAACTGTGCAGTGCTAATACTTTCCATGATTTAAACACCTCGCTGGGGATAAAACATGGCAGCTGTTTCCCAACATGCAG
The DNA here is from genome assembly GCA_027563665.1 of Antrozous pallidus. Lineage (NCBI taxonomy): Eukaryota > Metazoa > Chordata > Mammalia > Chiroptera > Vespertilionidae > Antrozous > Antrozous pallidus. The sequence continues at coordinate 13,500,871 of CM050515.1, forward strand.
CAATCCCCTGGGCGGTTGAGAGCACTTCATCCAGATGAAACTGTAAAGGGAATTTCAGGAGACAAAATCTAATTATCCCCTTTGGAGTTTGGCACGGACCAGAAGATTAAACAGTGTTGTTCTTTGTACCAAAATAAAGCGTGCCAGCAGATCTATGACAGCCACAGCCAGGGACAGAAGGAACCAGCCTGGAGTCTTATTTGTTTTCAGCGCCCCTTTTTTCACCTCCATAGATCACCAATTCCTGTGTTCTCAGAAAACTGGAATAATCCTAACAGTGGCCCCTCGTAGGTCATGTTACTACCACTGTGAAAACTTTTTAGAAGAGGCTAGACATAAATGCTCCATAATGTCCCTGTGAGCCACCGTCTCTGAGCTCAGTTAAAATGAAGACCTACTTCCTAGTAGAGCAGAGCCCTCCCATTTTGGTACAGAACCTTCCAGAGGATATATTAGATAGTAACTACTAGTGCAACTATTCTCAAAATTAGAAATAAGGCAGGTGCAGACTCTAAGGGATGTCTTAAATCTCAATTCCATAAACTTTATAATATTAGCACTTGTAATTCAGTTTGGTGAAAAATTAACTGCTGATTGTGGGTTTTGAAGGTTCATCCCCAGGTGCTTTCAGGGAATTAATGAATGCCAGCTGCTTGATTTATGCCCAAAATACCACAAGAGCATCAAGGCCAGGACAAAGCAGAAGTTGTCTTTGACCCCCTACAACCTATACTATCCCTCAGTGTTTATTGGGCTCTTTTCACATTCCCTTGTTCAAGGCATCCTTAACATGACTCACCCTTCCACTCTCTCCTCCCTATTGATTCTTGTAAGGTCACCAGCCTAAATAACTTCATCCCAGAATCAGACACTCCTTCTAACAATTTTTGGTGTTGGTCCAACTAACACCCCCAAAATACCATATCCAAGGCCCATGGCCCTGACTCAAGGTACAACTTACTGATTAAAGTTAAGAAATAGAATTCTGGAAACCCAGAGCTGAACTCCAACTAAATGCTTATATATCCCATGACTTTCAAATCCATCAGTTTACAAAAGAAAATTTTTTCCAAGTTTTTCAATGTGTTATAGCTGATTGAGTGAAGTTGAAGTCAAACCTAAACTCAGTTCTCTAAGGTGATACTCTTTCCTTTGGTGCTTGTTCTACATAGCACATATTCTCTTGAGGATAGAACTAGGGAATTCCTCTTTCCCAAGAGCCACACTTCATCAAGTAGTCCAGGTCAAATTTCATGACATGCAAACTTGGTACAGAACAAACATCGCTTAGAAGTCAGTACATGTTTTTGCTCATGCAATTTTGTCACCTCTGAGACAGACGGTAAGCTAGGACGAGCGGAATAGGGAAACTGAGAAGACAAAAAGCTGAACAAACTGGCAGAGCAATTTACAGCAGACACAGAAGGTCACCTCCCTAGAAATAACATCTAGGCTTTAACTGTATTTCAGCTCCAGATCCAGAAAAGCAGCAAATTCAGTTGGGCAACACCAGGACCAGCAGCAATGACTAAGGACCCCTTGCCCTAACACTGACCAATCAATCAGTGGAGACCAGGGCCCTGGAGGAGCACACCTAGAAAACTGATGAATGTTCTGCTGAAACTCTCCCATGAGACCACCCCTAAGATTCCCACCTGCAAGAAAGAGAAGAAAGCCTCAAGACAAGGACCCCAAATGTCCTCTCCCACTGGGGAGTGTGTCCCCTACCCCTGCTATTCCCTTTACCCTCTTCTTCCCTGATAGACATGCATCTCTTAAACCCTTAAGGTCCAATACTTGCAACCTGGGGAGCAATGGGCAGCATCAACTCATCTCAAGCTAGTCCCCTGAAGCTGTTCCCAAGGCCCCCTTTTCTCTGACATCCCAGAGAGCTAAGGCAGCCCAGCCTCGGCTTTCCTGTTGCTTCTTCTAGGCTAAGCTCTTTCTTGTTTTACTGTGGCCAGCTTTAATAAACATTCCCTCATTGTCACCTGGACTCATACTGTGACATTTTTCCTACACGAAGTCAAGAACCTATGCACTACTGGCTAGCTCTGGCTGGCTCTAGGCTGACCGGCTCAGGCCCAGGTCCCCTTTCGGGTAACACATCCAATGAAAGTGTTTGGGGTCACTTCCCTACAAGAAGAGTAAGTCCCAACTTAGTCCTATGTAAGGCCCCTCTTTCTGTTCTTCTGCTACACCTTTTGATTTTGTTTTTTTAGCAAAAACCTTAAATTTTTTTAATGAGAAAAAAATACAAAATTGAAATTCTCAGATTAAGCAACTAGTATAATGTCTTCTCTGTGGTTGACATTGAACTCATGAACCATGAGGTCACCAGTTTGATTCCTGGTGAGGACACATGCCCAGATTGTGGGCTCAATCCCTGGTAGGGGGCGTGCAAGAACCAGCCGATCAATGTTTCTCTCATCGATGTTTCTATCTCTCTATCCCTCTTCCTTCCTCTTTCTCTAAAAACAATAAAAACATATTTTTTAAAAGGACACTTGTCTGGTGATGAAGACAATTTTACTGCTTTCCATAAACAGGAAAAAAACAAGCTACAAAAAGTTTTAAATGACTTGCTAGAGTCACAAAGTTAATGTGAAGCAGCTGTACACATGTCCTCTTTTTCTGTAAGGTCATGATCAGATGGAACTCTTGAGGAAGGCTAAAGGTAGGCCAGACAGGATGACCAGAACATTCCACTCTGATGGAACTAAGATGCCCCCCAGTTCCAGCCCAGACATTTTATGCTGCTCAATTCTTTCCCCGCAGTCTTGTCTCCACTCGCTCATTAGATTATCTCTCGGAATCTGTCTAGTCAGGTCTGTGCTTTTGAACTTTCTCATTGCCTCATCTTGAGAATGTTCTATGTGGTACTTACTCCTCACAGACTTCACAGGATTCTCTCAGAGCATCGAGTACCTCGCATATGTATTTGGCTGAAAGAACTGTTCAGCAAACCTCCTCTGGTTTATATGACTATGGAAAGCCCCTGTGAAATCAGCCTCTCTTGAATGGGACTCCTACTTCCTGCTCTGGCCAAAACCAAATTCCCTTCCTCTTGGCAGCTGTTGAAGAATTGGTGTTTTTTACCCAAAGGTCACAACGGGTTTAGCTTCTTTTTCACACTTGCTCAGATTAAGCAACTGTTCTGCATAGCACATATTGTTCTACACAGCACATATTCTGATCACTGTGGAGAACTTATGATTCGATGACATGTAATCTTAGTATATACATGCAATTCATTTGTGGATGAAGGGAAGACTCAAGATATAAAATAAGCCTTTAAAGAAATACTAGAGTTTCCCCAATATCTGGAGGTTTGGGCTCAGACTGAGAAAGCTAAAAGGCTAATTCCAATGTAACCCTGATGTTGGGAGGGGGGGGGGAGGAATAGCAGTTTGAATCTGTGCCAGTAATCTACTGTACATTCTTGATAACCTATAATTAAGCCACTGTCCCTTTCCCACAATCTGGTCTTGCAAGACCTGTTACCTAAATACTCACATTTTATAGAGGCCATAAACCAGGAAGAATACACAACCCCCAAAGGGGGTTATCATCACTGGCGCCAGGCCAGGCCTTTAGATGTGATCTCAAGACCCCCATCCCAACCCGCGGGGCTTTTTGCAAAGCCCATGAAAGGTCCAGAAGTCCCCATCTATATCTGGGAGACAAAGCAACCAAAAGGGGATAAAAGGGAGGCTTCCACCATATTGGTTTGCTCAGACTCTGGAGGTGACTCCTAAATCTGTGTAACTCCATTTCTCTCCGTGCCGCTTGGGTATCTCAGTCTTCTACGGCAAGACAGCCTATTACCCACACTCCTACCGTCCAACCCCTGGTCACCCCCAAATGGTCCAGCCCCATGGAGCAGGGGCATCAGGACAGGATAAAAAGAAAATTTCACTCTAGCTGAACTGATGAAATACTTCTAATAGTACTTTTTGAAAGTAGATAGATCTCACCTGGCAAACAAAACTTAAACAACATTCAAAGATCAAATATTTTTCCTTTGACGTCTGTGTCCCCATGTTCTTAGTTTTAATGAAAACTTATAAATTATGTTTGGTCTAAACCTTTCTTTTATACACATCAATCATTAACCACTATTAACTCATGGGCCATAAACTACAGGAAAGTATACAGCACCCAGGAATCCTAACTTCTAGACTCAGCCATCATGCTATCTACCGGAGTGTCTTTGAAAAGAGGCATAACCAATCTGGACAGCAGTGTATTTATCTGCAAAAGAAGCCCGTCAACAGGATGATCTCCTGCAAATTTTCCTATGACCTTAGGAAAACTGAAACACTCTGTATCAGCCTGGACACTTGCCACCCCACATCCAATGCAGAGTTTTGTTGCAGACTCCCCTGCAACATCAAGAACACACCATGGCCCTGGCCAGCTTGGCTCAGTAGTTAGAGTGTTGGCCCCAAGACTGAAGGGTCATGGGTTTGATTCCTAGTTAAGATCATGTACCTGGGTTCCAGGTTCCCCAACCCCGGCAGCTGCATGTGGCCAGAGGCAACTAATCAATGTATCTCTCTGACGTAGATGTTGCTCTCTCTCTTCCCCTCCTCCTTCCCTTCCACTCTCTCTAGAAATCAATGGGAAAAAAATCCTTGGGTGAGGATTTAAAAAAAAACGAAGCATGGGCAAGAATCCAGGCGAGTCTTCACATAGCCACTTAATTTTTCTCTCCATCATGAGATTGTGAGAAACCCTTTGTAACACCACCATCAACCCCAGAAACAGGAGGGCATCTAGATGGCTGCTGATTAAACAAAAACATCCACATGCCTGCCTTGGAAAAATTCAAACATCTTTTCGACTTGTTGCTGTTGACAGCATGTTTTCAATTTGCAATGCAAATTCATCGGACGGCTTTCGGCCTTGGAGCGGAAGGCCCAGGGAATTAGGAATTAGGAATTGGTAATGAGTCTTGCAGCCTTTCAGGACTGTGTTCCTGTTCTGAATGGAGCCCAGCTAACAGTCAACTACCTGATACTGTTGGAAACCTTTGCAACATGAACCAGACCCTGGACCTCTACCTTAAAATGCGAGTTACAACAGTGTCTGACTGGCATTTCTAAGGAGAATTAAGAGAGAGTCGTGCATTAAGATGGACGGGAACAACGAAAGAATGAACTGGGGATTCTGTCTCAAAGCCTAAGGGTTTTTCTCCTGGATATTCCAAGGGAAATTTCCAAGGACTGTCAGGCCTAGAGACACGGAATGAATGTTCACCCCACATTGTCGAAGGCTCAAAAATTCCAGAGTCTTGGAATTTTCATTTCTCCTAGTCCAGAGGGTCAAACGACTTTTGTAATAAAGGAAATTTTAAATATTTATTATTTGCTCTGAGAGCCCACCTTTTCTTTAAAAAACAAAAGAAAGTTATCATTACAGCTTTACAAACTAAGACAATAAATCTTCTTTTCCAAGAGTTACCAAAACTAATTTCTATGTTACGATCTGGTCTGCTGCATTTTATTTTCAGTATATTTGCAGTCATCCTAGGGGAGCCATCTAGCAGAAAAACAGAACTTTTACATCACTAGCTTTCCCTGCCTATTCCAGCTCCATATTTATATCACTACTTTTCCTTTACACTCTTTGCTTTATAGTAGCAATAATTTTCCCTCATATATAGTCCAACGAACAACCAATTAACAAATGCCCAGAGCGGTAAGCATTCTTGGCTGTCTTGCCCAGTCAGTCATTAATTTGGTGAAGGAAGGGCTAACAAACTCATAAAGCGGAACTTGAATTTTAGAAGTTAGTTCAATTTTACATTATTGAAAAGGAAAATGTAGTAAAAATAATAAGAGCTTTGCCAAAACTCTACAGCAAAGTCAATTAGTCTCACAAAGAGCCTGGGAGTCTGCGATCTGAACTTGCATTTGGAACCACTTAGCCTAGTAAAACAACTCCAAACTTCATCTCTTGCAAATCATATTTCAATGCTCATGGCTGAATCCTAATGAGTAAACTTTTTTCACTATCCTTGATGCAACACAATTTACAGTATTCCTTGTGTCTGCATATTTGAAATATATACATGTGACCTAGTATCTGCAAACTTTTATGTATATGTGTGTACACACCAATGATAAAAGTTTCACAAACTAAATAATCTTATACAACATATAGTAAAATGCATGCTGCATTATATATTGGTATACTATATTCTTTTAAAATGCCTTTACAGAAAACTAATTTCAAGCAAGAAATAGCATCACTGATATTAAAACAAGTCTCTGGCAAAAATAAGATGTATTTTATTCAGAAGAGAAATTATTTTTTTATAATTTCACTATATTTCAAATATGAGGGAATATTTTTATTTAATTAAGAAAATTTGGTAATCAACTAAAGACGTGTAGTTTGTTTGGCAGCATATAGCTATGGGCAATAAATGTTTTGCTCTGATCAATAGGTAAAAGTTAAAATGCTAGGTGAGATTATTTTAATAGATAATTCTTACAAAATAGTCTTTTCCAATCAAGTATATGAATCAACTGATAGGGTGTGTTTTTTTAAAGGAATATATATTCTATTTCATTAAAATCTGACAAAAATCCTCCAAATAGCTTAACATGTATTTGCCTTTTCAGACTCATGGTTCCCAATGCTCAGCTTCTATAAAAATCCCAAGCAACTTCTATTGGTTTTCCAAGGAAGATTCAGCTCTAATTAACTACAATTTTGTCCATATTTTGTTTTTCTACTACAGTGAAAGAATAGCAGGGGGTTAGCCCTGCAGAAAAGAAGATTATTAAAACTTTAATAACCTGAGCCTTTGAACCTTTCCAAATTCTTTACAATTTTCTCACATTTCCAGCCCAGATGTCTGCATGTAGTTATAGTGCCAACTTGAGCTTTTTGTTTACAATTTTACTCACCTTATTTATTACCTCCTTTTTTAAAAAAAATCTGAACACACAGTCATTTTACAGCTCTTCTGAGAAAAAGAATTTAGTTATTCTTAAAAATAAATTTGCAAGAATAATTTTTGTCCATTTTTAAGTTAAATATTTCCAACACCACGACTATTTCTTCCCTGCTGCTAGAGGGAAATTGTTAGGCAGCCTAGCAACTTGGCCAGCTGAATCACCAAATTCTTTTCAGTCAAGCTCCAAAGCTTCAAACACTGAACAGAGAGTTCACTTTGGAAACTTGAACTCTTGACATTGTTACAAAAGAAAGACCAAAAAGGAGGCATCCTTTAACATAATTAGGTGCTCAGCATTACACCAAAGGGATGGATATTTACATACAACAAAAGCCTTTTCTAGAATTCATTATGTCAGTTGTATTATTCCCAACTCCAAAAACTATTGTAGCCCCCAACAGTCAATCAATTATTTGACTGAACCCATGGCCACCTAACTAAATTATTGCACTTCACAATCATCTTTGCTCTATAATCCAGTGCTAGCAAATATGTGAGCATCTGTGTTGAATGGTAATTTTAGGATGTTTCCTTATAGGGTGCCAGTGGACACTCTTCCCTTCCTGTTTCCGATGAAAAGAATTGTAGTGTGATGGCTGGAACTCAAGGAACAAAAGCTGAAGAAGACAGAGCATCAAGATAACAAGAACCCAGAGAAAGGTAATCAGGAGCTACCTTTCCAGTTATGCAACATCTATTTTAGTACTATTTTATATATAAAAGAGAGATAAACATCTTTATTGTTTAAGCCACTGTTATTTGGATATGTTTGTTTGTTTAATGTGATAAAAGCTAGTCCTAACTAACATATCACCTGACTAAAATGGCTCTGTTTATAATTATACTAGAGGCCCGGTGCACAAAATTCATCCATGGGGGCAGAATAGGGGAGGGTGCCTGGCCTGCACCTTCTCACAATCCAGGACCCTCTCACAATCTGGGACCCCTCCAGGGATGTCCAACTGTGTTTTAGACCAAATCCCACAGGGCCTAAACTGGCAGTCGGACATCCCTCTCACAATCTGGGACCGCTGGCTCCTAACCACTTGCCTGCCTGCCTACCTGATCGCCCTTAACCACTCGCCGCCTTGTCTGATCATCCCCAATCACTCTACTTGCCTGCCTGATCATCCCTAACTGCTCACCTGCCTGCCTGATTACTTCTAACTGCCTCTGTCTAGGCCTCTGCCACCGTGGATTTGTCTGGAAGGAAGTCTGGAATGACATCCAGAAGGTTCGACTGTCTGTTCTAATTAGCATATTACACTTTTATTATTATAGATTCTGCTAGTTGAGAAAAAGAAAAGCAGTTCTTGCCATCTAGGAGTGGCTGAGTACTGTCAGCCATGATTTAGTTTTCCTAAAAGCTTCCCTGGTATTCACAATTAGGTCTTGATGTTGTCTTGTTAAACTGAAGCAATTTTATAAAACATCAACATCAGACAAAGCCACTCTGTGACCATGAAGTATAAAGAAAAAGTAAGACCACTCCATATGATGTCTGAGCACAGACAAAGTATGAGCATTATTCAAGCCACAAAATGTCAAGTTTTCCCATATCCCAGCTAATATGAGTGACTGTTGTTCTTTACCTATCACAACTCTTGCATGACTTCATTCCTCCACCTTCTGAATAGCATTTATTAAGATGCCCAAGTATAGAGTTAATTTCACTTCCTGACAGTATCCAACTCTGGAATCCTTTCCCAAGTCACTTAAGACAGTCTTAATCCTATATCATTCTTTTTAACGCCCTCCTATAGACATTCCCCGTTTTCCCATTGTGTATGTTCTCCCTTATTGTAATAATTCAGCAAACCAAATCTGTTCAACTTTGGGGATATTCCTGGAGCTCTTTGGCTGGTGGTCATTGATGTAGCTATGCTTGTATCTCTCTACAGCAAACTAAAAATAAATTAATTCACCACGTTAATCCATAATTCAAGCAATCCCAACCAAATGGAAAGCCCCAATTCTTCCTCAGATGCCAACCATTAAAAAAATATACCATCATTTGTAATAATCAGACTCATTGAAATCATCCTCTTGTGCCAGTACCATAGCCAGGAACAGGTCCAGGCTGAACCCTCAGCATGTACCATGTTTGCAGTAACTATAGCCATTTTGGCTCCATGCTCCTTCAAACAAGGAAAGCCTGCACAGAAAGAGGTAACTGCTGTCTGTACTCTATCTACTTTCTCTTCCTTTATTGTTTGTTTTCCTCCTACTTCCATTTCTCCCTCTTTTTTTATTATTTTGTTTTGTTTTGTTTGTTTGTTTTTCTTTTCCTTTCTTTGACATCTCTCCTGAGAAACTTTAAACTTTTTAATGGTTCCTCAGTGCCGTAAGTGGCTCAGCTCTAAAATAATATCTTAAATCATATTTGTCAAGTCCATCACTCAAATGGCAGTTCTTGTTGCTGTCCTGTCTGCCACTTGGAATTTCTCCCTGTCACACTTCTTTCTGTTCTTTACCTGCTTAAAAATGACTGAGGCTTACCTCATCTTCTCAAGCAAAGTAACAATCCTTGTCAAGTATTCTAAATGATGAACGCTAGCCTAGCAGTGTGGCTCAGTGATTGAGCATAGACTCATGTACCAAGAGGTCCCTGGTTCGATTCCCAATCAGGGCACATGCCTGGGTTGGGGGCTCAGTCCCCAGGATGGGGCATGCTGGAAGCAGCCAGTCAATGTTGATGTTTCTCTCCCATTGATGTTTCTATGTCTCGCTGCCTCTTCCTCTCTCTCTAAGAAATCAATAAGAACCTATTTTAAATAAAAGACGATGAAAGGTAGAAGTAACTCAATGTGCTTTCTAATTTCTGCTCTTCTTTTTCTTTCCCCTGATCCACAGGCTATGTTCAAAGGTAAATTTCTAGAGACAATGCCATTGTTTTATGTCCAAATCAGAGGTATAACTCTCAAGACTGACAAACAGAAGAGAAATATGTAATTTGCCTACTGTAAGGCAAATATTTTATATCAAGTAGTATTTAGATATTTTTTCCTCACTCTAAATAAGTGTCAAAGCTAAAATCATCACCATATAGGTTTTTAACATTTTTTACGTCTCTGGTCCCAAATAAATTCCTAGGACAAAAGAGCATAGTAAATAAAATTAGCTGAATGATTTAATCAACTAACCAACTGTGTTAAAAAAAACAATACAGTCCATGGGACTCAAATAAAAGAAAAATCAATAAGATGGGCAAGAAAAAAAGTGACATGAACCAGAGACAAAGGGTCATTGTGTTTTATTTTCTTAGAGATTTGCAAGAAACCACCTTGAAAATTGAGGCATAAAGAAACAGGCAATAAATTAGGAGTCTGGTTACCCAGGTTTTCAAAAGATCTGAAGTTTGTTTTTTTATGTTTTACTATTTCTGTTGTTCTTTTTAAAATAAACTTATATACTACAGGTTAACACATACACAGGAAAGTGCACAAGTCTTAAGTTCAGATATCTCGATGAAGTATCACAAAGTGAACACACCTATATAAACACCATCCAGGTCAAGAAACAGAACATTGCCAGTTTAAAAGAATAACCAAAGACCATACTAGAGTACATTGAGGATGAATTCACAAGCTTATAGAGCAAGCTTACAGAGCAAGGGAGAACTCTGGAGGTAAATCATTAGGCTCAGGTACATGTGTAAGGAGAAGACACAGGGCTGAAAAGAATTTTTGTCAAAATAACGTAAGCTTCTCAAAGTACTTGCTAAGTGGTAACAGAATATGATTGCTTAATCTCTCCTAAATATTGGTCATCATCATAGAGTAATGTCATTCGGACAGGCTTTACATCACACTCAGCTATGAACAGGCTCAAGTTAAGGCTCAAGTAGGTGCAGAGTCATCCGACAGCCAGGACCTAATGGACAAGTACAAGGTTATAGCAGAAATTAACTTTTATTTGAGCACATTTAAACCTCACCTCATACCTCTTTCCGACCACTACCTATCCATTCTCTCCAAATAAAAGAATTACCATAAATTCTGACTCCAAAATTATGTTTTCGAACTTAGTTAACTGTACTAATATATTGCGTACTTTTTTATTGATATAAAGGTCAAATAACATAAAATTAACTATATTAAAATAAACAATTTGGTGGTATTCACAATATTATAAAAACTCTTTACAACTCAACATGAAAGGAGACAAACAACCTATTTGAAAAATGAGCAAAGGACTTGAATAGACATTTTTTTAATTGAAGATATACAAATGGCCAGCAAGTATATGAAAAGATCTTCAACATCATTAATTATTAGGGAAATGCAAATAAAATCCACAATGAGATATCACCTCATACCCACTAAGATCCCAATAATTTAAAAAATGAAAAATAACAAGTGTTTGTGAGGATGTAACAATATTGGAATACTGATACATTGATAATGGGAATGTAAAATGAAAAACTATTTACAATTTCCCAAAAAGCTAAGTAGAATTACCACAGGGCCCAGCAATTTCACCTGTAGGTATGAATCCAAAGTATCATAATTAAAATCAGGGATTCAAACAAATAATTATATAAGCATGTTCATAACAGCATTATTCATAATAGCCAAAGATGAAAAACCCAAATGCCTATCAATCCTATATAATAAAGAGGTAATATGCAAATTGACCATCCCTTCAACACCCAAGATGGCCACTCCCATGTGGTCAAAGATGGCCATCACAAGATGGCCGGCAGGAAAGTGCAGTTGGGAGGAACCAGGCCTTCAAGGGAGAGCAATTGGAGGTGATCAGACCTGCAGGGGAGGGCAGTTGGGGACAACCAGGCTTGCAGGGAAGGGCAGTTGGGAGTGACCAAGCTGGTAAGGGAGGGCAGATAGGGGTGACTGGGCCAACAGTGGAGGGCAGTTGGGAGTGACTAGGCCTGCAGGGAAAGACAGTTAGAGACAATCAGGCTGGTAGGGGACCAGTTAGGCGTTGATCAGGCTGGCAGGGAAGTGGTTAGTGGTTGATCAGACTGTCAGGCAGAAGCAGTTAGGAGCAATCAAACAGGCAAGCAGAGGAGCATTTGGGAGCCAGCAGTCCTGGAATGTGAGAGGGATGTCCGACTGCCTGTTTAGGCCTGTTCCTGGTGGGATTGGGCTTAAATGGGCAGTTGGACATCCCTCAAGGGGTACGAGACTGGAGAGGGTGTAGGCTGGGCTGAAGGACACACATCCCCACCACCGTGAATGAATTCCATGCACCAAGCCTCTAGTGAATGAATAAATGAACAAATTGTGATATATATATATATATACACACACACACACACACACACACACACACACACACACACAATTCAGCCAAAAAAAAGGAATGAAGTGCTAATACAAGTTACAGTGTGGCTGAACCTCAAAAACATTACCCCAAGTGAAAGAAGACAGACATAAAAGGTCATACATTTTGTTTCAATTAATTCAAAATATGTAGAATAGTAAATCCATAGAAACAAATAGCAGATTGGTGGTAGCCATGGCTCAAAGGAAAAGATGAATGGAGAGTGACTGCTTAATAGGCATGGATTCTGGGATGATGAAAAGGTGTGAAATAAACAAAAGTTGGTTTACAGTCATGAGTGTGCAAAACATAGTTTATCCTTGTATTACTATTTATTAATTATTGTATTATTTTCCATACGAACAACAGTAAACTTATTTTTGCATCACCCTATAAATTCAGCAAAGTCACAAGGTATAAAATCAACAAAAATCAGTTGTGATTTTATGCACTGGCAATGAAAAGTTCAAAAAGAAAAGAAAGCAATTCCATTATAATAATATCTAAAAGAATAAAATTATTAAGAATCAAAAGAAGAAAAAGATTTGAACACTGAAAAAGTATAAAATATTGTAAAAATTTTAAAGAAGACCTAAATAAATGTAAAGACAATCTATATTCATGGTTTGGAAGACAATATTGTTAAGATGGCAATACCCCTGATCTCTTTTGGTTACTATTTGTGTGGAGTATCTTTTCCTAGACTTCTACTTTCAACATGTGACATTGAATTTAAAGTGGAGTTACTTGTAATGACCGTTACCAGATAGAAGGAGGTAGGGGGACTGGGTGAAATACAGATTGGTAGTTAGAAAACTGTTGTGGGATTATAAAGTACAGCATAAGAAATATAGTCAATAATATTGTAATAATTATGTATAGTGCCAGATGAATATTAGAAATATCATGGGGAACACTCTGTAAAGTATATGATTGTCTAACCACTATGTTGTACACCTCAAATTAATATAAAATAATCTTGAATGTAAACTATAATTGAAAAAATTAAAAATATTTTTAAAGTAAGCAAAGGGAATCTCTTGTAGAAAGCATAAAGGTAGATTATGCTTTCTTATTCATTCTGCCAGTTTGTCTTTTAATTGATGAGCTTCATTTATTTACATTTAAGGTGATTACTGATTAGGAAGGAATTCTACCATACTTTTGTTTTCTATGTGCCTTATATATTTTTGTTTCTTAATTCTTCCAATATTGCTTTCTTTTATATTTAATTAATTTTGGTGCACCTTTTTTATTCCCTCCTTTTTATTTTCTTTTTAAAAATGAATCTTCATTGTTCAGATTATTACAATTGTTCCTCTTACCCCCCCATAGCTCCCCTCCACCTAGTTCCCACCCCACCTTCTGCCCTTACCTACCCACCACTGTCCTCATCCATAGGTGTACAATTTTTGTTTAGTCTCTTCCCACACCCCTCACACCCCTTTTCCTCCAAGAATTGTCAGTCCACTCCCTTTCTATACCCCTGATTCTATTATATTTACCAGTTTATTCTATTCATCAGATATTTAATTCACTTGATTTTTAAGTTTCACTTGTTGATAGACATGTATTTGTTGTTCCTAATTTTTATCTTTACTTGTTTCTTCTTCTCCCTCTTCTTAAAGAATACCTTTCAGCATTTAATACAATACTGGTTTGGTGATGATAAACTCCTTTAGCTTTTTCTTATCTGTGAAGCTCTTTATTTGACCTTCAATTCTGAATGATAGCTTTGCTGGATAGAGTAATCTTGGTTGTAGGTTCTTGCTATTCATCACTTTGAATATTTCTTGCCATTCCTGTCTGGCCTACATAGTTTCTGTTGAGAAATCAGCTGACAATTGTATGGGTGCTCCCTTATAGGTAACTAACTGTTTTTCTCTTGCTGCTTTCAAGATTCTCTCTTTGTCTTTTGCTCTTGGCATTTTAATTATGCTGTGTCTTGGTGTGGTCCTCTATGGATTCCTGTGTACTTCCTAAACTTTTAAGTCTATTTCTTTCACCAGGTGGGGGAAGTTTTCAGTCACTATTTCTTCAAATCAGTTTTCAGTATCTTGCTCTCTCTTTTTTTCTGGCACCCCCCATAATTCAGAGGTTGGTATACTTGAGGCTACCCAGAGGATCCTGACACTACCTTTAATTTTTTGGATTCTTTTTTTTTTTTTTAATTTTTAATGCTTGCCACCTGGATTCTTTTTCTTTTTGCTTTTCCAGCTGAGTGTTTTTGCTTCTTTGTATTTCAAATCTTTGACTTGATTCTTGCATTCCTCTAGTCTGCTATTGGGTCTCTGTATAATATTTTTTATTTCAGTCAGTGTATGCTTAATTTCTAGTTGGTCCTTTTCATAACCTCGAGGGTCTCATTAAATTTATTGATCTTTTCTAGGAAATTCTTGTAAAACCTTATAACTGTGGTTTTGGACTCTATATTCAGTAGTTTGTTTTCCTCCATTTCTTTCTTTTGTGATCTGTTTCCTTGTCTCTGCATTTTTGCTGCTTCCCTGAGTTGGTCGAGTAGCTTTGCATGGTAGGTGTCCTATAGGGCCCAGTGGCTCAGCCTCCCAAGTTACCTGAGGTGGACACTCTTGGTGCCCCCCCTTTAGGGGCTGCACAGTCTTGTTATAGTTAAGCCTAGATTGTTATTGGTATCATTGGGAGGGGTTAACCTCCAGGCCAATTGGCTGTGAGGATCAGTTGTGTCTATGCTGGGAGAGCTTCTGTGCTCAGGTTGGTGGGCAAAGTCTCAGGGCTGAGTAGACAGCCTTGATTTCCCATCAGACCTGCCCTAAGAGGCTCCTGGGTCTCAGTGTCCCATGGCAATGGCTGTACACACCTCTGAGAGCAAGCTGCCCTCGAGTTTTGCCCACTGCCAAATGAGTTTCTCCCCAAATAAGTCTGGATACACAAAGTCTCACCCAGAAAAGGAGTACAGTGAAGTTAGGAGGTTTTGTTTCCCTCCTGAATGAGATAGCCAGCCACACGCTCAGCTGCCTACCCTCTCCGCGAGCTCACGCATGCCTCCGCAGCTCCCCTGAGTTTCAATGTGCTTCCTCCTGACAGTCCATTTCACCCTGTATGAGTTTGGGTTCCCCGAGTCTCACCCAGAACCGGAGTTCAGCACAGTGTGGAGCTTTTGTCTCCCTCCCCATTCAAGTAAACCAGCTGTGTATTCAGCCACCTGCCCTTTCCGTGCTCATGTGTTTCCAGACCTCTGTCCTCCACACCTCCTCTGAGTCTCAGTGTCCTTTTCTCTTTCCTTCTAGTTGTAGAATTTCCCCTCAGCCAGCCTTCCTGTGGTTCTGGATGATGTCTGTTTTATCTTTTAGTTAGTTGTTGTGCGAGGCAGCAGTATAGGTGTTTACCTCTGCCGCCATTTGTTTCTAGTTCTCCTTTTTTATTTTTTTAGTTGCTACTATATTTGGCATCCTAAATCTATAATAATAAAAGTATAATATGCTAATTAGACTGGATAACTGAACAATCTTCCGGATGTCATTCTGGATGTCCTACTAGATGAAGCTGCCATGGTGGGGGAAAAGGCAGAGGAGGTTAAGGGTGATCAGGCAGGCAGGCAAGTGATCAGGAGCAATCAGGCAGTCAGGTTAGCAGTTAGGGGCAATCAGGGAGGCAGGTGAGCATTTAGGGGTGATCAGGCAGGCAAGTGGTTAAGGGCTATGAGGCAGGCATGCAGAGTGGTAGAGGCGATCAGGCAGGCATGTGAATAGTTAGAGGTGATCAAGCAGGTAGGAAGAGGAGTTGGGTCAATCAGGCAGGCAGGCAAGTGGTTAGGGGTGACCAGGCAGACAGGCAGAGTGGTTAGGGGCAACCAGGCAGGAAAGCAGTTAGAAGCCAGTGGTCCCAGGTTGCAAGAGGGATGTCTAACTGCTGGTTTAGGCCTGATCCCGCAGGGATCCTTGCAGGAGCAGGCCTACACTAGCAGTTGGACATCCTCCAATGAGTCCTGGATTGCAAGAGGGTGCAGGCTGGGCTGAGGAAATCCCCCTCCCATGTACAAATTTTGTGCACCAGGCCTCTAGTTTATAATAATCTGATTTCAATTTATACAAACATTTTTAATAGCATGCCAAAATTCTGTTCTTATACAATTCAGCTCTTTTTTATGTTATTGTCACAAACTACATATTTATACATTATGTGTTGACACCAATTAATATGTATTGCTTTATTAATTTGTCTTTTAAATAATATAGAAAATAAATACAGGAGAAACAATAATACTGTATTTTATGTTTACTTATACATTTACCTACTATAATTCTTTGTTTATTAAAATGGCTTCAAGTCACTGTCTAGTCATTGCAGCCAGAAGCATTCCCTACAGAATTTCTGGTGAAGCAGGTCTAATAGCAATAAAATCTCTTAGCTTTCTTTTCTTTTCTTTTTTTTAAGAATAGTTTTGTTAAACAATAGCATTTTGGGTTGACTTTCTTTTTCTTTCAGAATTTTAAATATGTCATATCATGCCTCTGGCCTTGTAATTCTGATGAGAAATTTAGTATTAATATTATGGAGAATCCCTGTATATGAATTGTTTCTCTCTTGCTTTCAAGATTTTCTCTTTGGCTTTGGAGTTCACACTGTGGTTATAACAATCTTGGCGCAGATCTCCTTAAGTTTATTCTAGTTGGAGTTTATTCAGCTTCTTGGCTATGTAGGTTCATTTCTTTCACCAGAAGTATGAAGTTTGGAGCCATTATTTCTTCAGTTATCTACCTGGCCTCTTTCTCTCTTTTTTTCTCCCTCTAGGACAACTTGAAAGGTTACTTGACCTCTTTATTTTTCTTTTCTTTTGACTGAATAGTTTCAATTGTCTTCTCTTCAAATTTTCTAATTATCTTTCTGCCATTCAAATCTCTTATTGAATACCTCTAGTAAATATTTTTATTTCAGCTACTTTACTTTTCATAAGTGTTTTATAATTTCCGTCCTTTATTTTTTTAATATGTTTTAATTGGTTTTAGAGAGAAGGAGTGAGAGAGAGAAACGTTGGTGTGAGAGAGACACATCAACTGGCTGCCACCTGTGTGTCCCCTACTGGGGATCAAACCTGCAACCCAGGTGTGTGCCCTGACCAGGGACCGAATTGGCAGCCTTTTGGTGTACGAGATGACACTCCTACATTGTTCTCCTTGTTTTCTTTAGCTCTTTCATCAGATTGAAGAAATTTTAGTTAGAGTCTTTCTCTAGTAAGACCAATATTTGGGCTTCCTCAGCAAAAGGTTTTGCCAATTTTTTTTTTTTTACTATGTCTAGGCCATACTTTGCTGTTTCTTTATATGCTTTATATTTTTAACAAGATATTTTGAATAATAGAATGTGGTAATTCTGGAAATCAGATTTGCTCTCTTTCTTGTATTTGCTATTGTTGATTGCCAATGCCTATATTTATCATTTAGTGACTTTTCCAAACTAGTTTTGTAAAGACTATATTTCTTATCATGCGTTGTCACTAAAGTCTCTGTTCCAGTATCTCAGAGGGCTACCAGTGACAGGACAGAGATTTCCTTAAGTAATTAGAACAAAAAGAAAAAAAAACTTACTTCTCTGGTCTTTTTGGCCTAGCTCTGAGGGGGGTGGGTCATTCCTTCAACACTCAGCCAGGCCACCTACAACTCTGCTTGAGCCTTTACCTCCTGCTTGCATGGAGCTCATATATCTACTGTAGGTACAAGCTAAAGATACTCTTAGATCTTTTCTGAGCATGCACCCAGCCATATGCATATACGTTTCACTCTAGCTTTGCGGTTATATGTGAGAGCTCTTCCTAGCCCTTATTCCCCCCAAATAAAATTCCTCTTCAGCCTCCCTTACTCCAGACTTTTATGCTTATCTGATATTTATCCATTGTGAAGTTCATTGACATTGTTGCATATTACCAGAGATTAATTTTTCAACAAATTCTGCTGCTGCCCTGAACACACTCCAACCCAAGGTGGGAAAAAGAAAGTCAGGCTCCTTGTCAGTCCATCAGAGAGTTACAAGGCAGGTAAAAACACACTACTATAGGATTTTAAGAACAAGGTCTGTATTAGGCCCCTGGAACCAGCAAATCACAATAGCCACTGTCCCCATGACTGTCACTATGCTGGGAAATGGAGACTGTTGGGCAGATGAGTGAAAACAACACAATGCTTTCCTACCAAAATTCATCTGCCTTTTTCTTCATTAAACAATCCCTTGGTTGCTGTAACTTTTTATTAGGTTCCACAGCTCTGAAAATTTTTATGTGCATAAATATCATGTTTTCAAAATAATAGCTTATTAAAGTATTAAACAAAACATTGACATCTCTCCTGGATCCTCTTCATGACAATGCAAATCATTTGGTTTTCCTTATCTATAGAATTTTTTTTGAAGAGTAATTTCTTGAATCTTTACTATTCACATCATTTCATGTTATTATCACAAACATATGACTTTCTTTTGAAGGCAAAATAAGACTCTTCCAAAGATATGAAGTATTCTGGTGCATTCCAGGTTTTCCAGTCAGGAAAGTAGCTGAAAAAAATGGGATATTGTTTTCAGACTTGGTGGAAATCAATTATAATAAAAGACAACTCCTTAATCAGTTTGTAGCATGTGAGCCTTTATAGACAGGAGGATTTACCTTGTCAACATAAAGGGCTGATTTTGGAACCAGCTGCAGTTTCTTACAGTACAAAATTCCAATAGACATTTAGCAAACTGAACCCAAATAAAGATGACAGTCCAGATAGTAGGGTTAAATTTATCAGTCAAATATGAATGAACTGCATATTTATTGAGAAAAAAACACATGCACTTATAAGCTGTAGGCCTTCTGGGTGTAGACACACATAGCCCAAAAACCATAAAACAAAACAAAACAAAAAACAGCTCATCCCTGCAAAGTGTGAGGACAGAGTCGTTCCAGAGATGCTTTGGGGCAGACCTTCCAAATGGTTTAGGAATAGGCATCTGTTTCTGCCCATTGTGTCAAGAGTGCTGAGGTACAAGTGGAAGTGAAGGAGGAAGTAGCAAGATCAGATGTTTTCCAAATATGAGCTATAAGACACTAGCTCATTTTGTCTTTGTCTGGCATCCCTCTTTCTAGCCTCAAATGTTTATTTTAATTTTAACTTTGTTTGAACTGTATAATTCAGTTGGAGCTAAGTGGGTAAAACATATTGATTGAGGATGACTTATTTACTTCTTGTTTCTCTAGGTCTATATTTCTTTTTTTATTATTATTAAATTTATTGCAGTAACATTGGTCAATATATGGGGTTTCTATATTACAAAGATCTGTATATTGCACTATGTGCCCACCACCCAAAGTCAAGTCTTCTCCTGTCACTATATATCTCTGTCTGTCACAGGTATTGCTTTATAGTAGACCACAGAAATTACCAGTAGACTTGGAAGGAACCACAGACTAGATTTTCATAAATAACATAGTATTATTTCCAAGAAAAGAGTCATTATTTATATGAGATACCTTGCATTGGTCAAGGTGCCTCTTGGGCACCATTTCACATCCTCCCAGCCTCACCTGTTTCTTTTTTTTTAAGTTATAAAATTAGCACTCTTTATTTTTTGTACTCCCAGTTACATTTATTTTCAGATAAACAATGAATACTTTTTTTCTACACATATGTAATACCTTAATCACCTGTTTCTTTTTGCAACCCCTGCTGTTGCAACTAATTCTGTGTATGATCTGACCAGCAGGTGCAACTTAACAGCACCCAGACTAAAACCCCACTGCCAGCCCTGGCATAGTGGGTGACATGTTGGGGAATCAGCTTGACATTTGTACTTGTGCAAACTAGGAGTTGGGGAGATGATCATTAATGTCCTGTTGGGCAAACCTTTGACATGAGTGGAATAGAATTGATGGATAAATGTACCCCTGCTTTCTTTCTCTAGGTAGATGGTTCCAAAACACCTCTCAGGCAGCCCCACAGGATCAGGGAGAGAATCTGTACCCAGCTTCACAACACACCTTTATAATTTATAATTCACTCTCCTTCCTTCCTGCTTCACATCCCTGTCCTTCACTTCTACTCCTGGATCAATAGTATGTGCACTTGAGTCTTCAGTATGTTACCATATCTGCTTTCTGGAAAACCCAGGTGAGACACTAGTCTGTTTGCAACTTCCTGTATCTCTAAGTTTTCATTTTGTCATGGTCAGAAATAGAGTCATGATCAAAATAATTTTCTGTGCTCTCAAGATCCTATAAAACAGTGGCCCTAATTTTTTGGATGGGAGGAAAGAAGGAATATAGTGAAGAAATAAGAAAGTGAAAAAGGGCAGAGAGGGGAGAAAAGACAAAGAGACCAGGAGAAGGAAGAAGAAGGCAGAGGAAGGTTAGGGAGAGAGAGGATTTAAGGAAAGGGATGGGAAAGAAGAACAAAGGGGGAGAGGAGAGCAGAACTTATAAATCTCCTTATTCCTTATTCAAGAGCAGCTGCCTGGCTCCCCTGATGGGCTGCTGCCACCTGTCTCTTCTGTGTATCTTACCTCATCCACACCTTTGTGCAGTGTATTTGCCCTGGCTTATTGTGTGACTTCACTCTCTTTATTTCATGGCCCTGTAGAGTGGACTCCCTTTCTTGCCATTAACAAGAGATGCCATGTACATTTAATAAATTTAGGCTTATTCCTAACAAGATAATGAACAAATACTATGTTGGTTTCTCAGCTTTTGCATAGTTTAAATGATGGAAATGAAAACTAGATTAATATTTCTTAAATACCAGCTTCCCCACATCATTTGCCTACACAAACAACAATATGCAACACACCGCCATCATTTTAAGCCATCAGCCTTTCCCTTTCTGTTTCTATTTTTATTACTTCTTGAGAGTCCCCTGAGAGTTACCTTCAAGACTTCCCATCTTTTCTCTCCATCCCTGCCTTTCTCCCACTATGCCCCTCCCCTGAACCCAAGCTCCTCTGTTATCACACCATATATAACATGCTCATTGTTACCTCAGACCCCCCCTAACTCATGGTACTACTTTGGATCCTTCTGATCGCCCCATTTTTCTACCTCCTGTCAACAGCTGCCCCCTGAGTGAATGTGGAGTACAGCTGGACTGCTGATTAAACCCCGATTACAAAGAAAAAGAACCCTTCCAACTTATTTTGCTATAATGGAACAGTTGTAAAAAAGGAATTTAGATATTTTCATGTAATACATATGTGTAATGATACTTATCATCATGGTAGATATATCATTTGGTAATTGGAAAAGTGACTTTTTGCTTTTGTTTTTTTCTATGTATCTTGTATTTCTCTCCCCAACTTAAGACTTCAATTCTCCTGCTTTTTTGGACCCACAGCCTCAGTTGATCCCCTCCACATCTACATTTGTGTGCCACACAGCAAAGGTGCTCACTCAGCTTTTGAGGGGATGGAGGGACTCCATTCACTTCTGAGACCGGCATCAGAAAAAGTAATACCTGCTCCCTTTCTGACCACTTTTCTAGGATTCCACATCCATATTTTGACATGGAATTGTTGATACTAGGATGGAGTCACAACTCTGACTTTTAAATTGGAGAAAACACTTTCTAGACACACACACAGAATATATATATATAGATATAGATATAGATATATAGATATAGATATAGATATATATAGCCTGGTGCATGAAATTTGTGCATGGAAGGAGGGGTATCCCTCAGCCCAGCCTGTACCCTCTCTAATCTGGGACCCCTCGGCAGTCAGACATCCCTCTCGCAATTCAGGACCACTGGCTCCTAACTGCTCGCCTGCCTGCCTGCCTGATCATCCCCTAACTGCTCCCCTGCCAGCATAGCTGCCCCTAACTGCCCTCCCCTGCCAGCCTGATTGCCCCTAACCGCCTCTGCCTCAGCCCTTGCCACCATGGCTTTGTCTGGAAGGATGTCCGGAAGATGTCTGGTCTAATTAGCACATTACCATTTTATTAGTATAGATTCCCCCCACCACTACCCACTTATTTGAGGGTAAAGGCAGTGCCTATGGATTAAATTATCTCTGCAAACATTGAACAATAGCTTCAAATTGGAACTTGTAAGAATATGTAATTGATATTACTACTTTCCTCCCACTCCCTGCCTGTCTACCTCTTTCCCTATAAAGGTTCCCTTCTCTCTTAATTGCTTAGTCCCCAAACCTATAGGCATTCCTAGACTCCTCTTTCTCTCACATGCCTATTCCACCAGCAAATCTTATTAGCTCTATCTTGCACATATACTCAAATATAATTCTTGCCACTCTAGTCCAAACCACCACCATCACTCCCCCTGAACTATAATACTTCACTAGCCTGCTATAAACATCCTCATCACCTTTACCCTCACCTCCTCCTTCAGCCTATTTGCAAAGCAGTACCTTGTTCAGTCTCAGTGAAACATAAGTTGGATCATGTCTCTCCTCTGCTCCAAGCCTACAGGAACACTAACTCATATGGAGCAAAAGCCAAAGTCCACAAAACATCCTACAGGCCTGATAGGTTAGCGAGCAGACCTAAGACGACCCTCATTCTAACATCCAAGACCATCCTCAAGTTCAGTAATCTGTTAGAAGGACTCAAGAACTCACTGACAGCTGTTGTACCCACAGCTATGGCTTATTACAGCAAAAGGATACCTCTGATCAGCCAGAATGTGACTTTCCTGGACTCTGCATGGGGCAGAGCCCAGAAGAGTCACTAGCACAGAGTTCCCAGTTGTCCTCTCCCAGTGGAGTTGTGAGCAGCACTGCCTTCTCTCAGCAACATTCTGTGAGAATACACATGGAGTATTGTCCCCCAAGAAGCTCAGCTGAGACTTGGGGTCCTGAATTGTTACTGAGGCCCAGTCACATAGGTATGATGAATTGCTGGCAGTTTGTCTCCAGTCCCTCCAGAGCCCAAGCCGATATCATGTGACCCAAAGCCCCATCCTAAATCATTGTTAGACTTTCTGGGGTGGCTCAACACCTCAGGCAAAAAGACATTCAATCTAAGGCCTATGATCACCTCCCAAGCCTCAAGGGTAAAGGCCAGACCCCTCTTTGAATAAGGTTACTTCTTTACTAGTAAGGCACTACGAGGTCCGGCTCTCCGCATCTCACAGGCTTCCCTCCCTCCACGCTTCCCTTCGCTTTTCTGCAGCCACACTGGTCTCTGTGCTACATCCCACACGCTCAAGACATCCTACTCCGGGCTTTCGCACTTGCTGTTCCCTCGGTCTGCTACCCCTCCTCCAACTGTGCATGCGCTTTGTCTCCGCACATCCTTCAGTTCTCAGCTCAGAATCCTCCTGCTAATAAGTCCCTCCTTCATCACCTTAGGTAAAATAGTACCCTCACTACCACACACCAGCCTTTCCCAGCTGCCTCACAGTTTCACTTGCCACTCTAATCCAAACCACCACCGTCATTCCCCCCGGAACTGCATTTTAATAACCTGCCACTTAGCACTGTCGAATCAAGGTTTGTTTACCGACTACCTCGCCTATAGACTGTATGCTCCCTGTTGGCCAGTATCCTTGCTGCTTTGTTCACCATTCTGGTGCAGCATCCAGAACAGTGCCTGACATATAGTTAGGTGTTCAATAAATATTCAGTGAATATGTCTCCATGGCATAAATAAGGAACCTGCTGGTGAGAAAATAACTCCTCCAGAAGTCACCTCGGTTTCTTTTAGGCATTAATCAAGTAAAAACATTTTTCAGTGTTAAAGAAAGAACTAATGTTATAACCCAATTTTATACTGAACTTCTTCCTGTTGGAGTCTACCCATCGTCGAAGCCTGGGAGTCTCTGGTTCAGTTTATTTTGTTCTTTTTCTTCCCTCCAACATTTACCTGCTGGTGGTTCTCCAGGAAATTACAAATGATGCCAGTGTTTGACAGATGAGAGAACCGTGCTGGATGGCCGGTCATGTTAAGTCCAGGTTCAAGTTCATAAACAATTTCTTTTGTACCTCTTCTCCCTGCTACTTTCACCCTGCTCTCTTCTTTCCTTCAGTGTCCTGGCTGCCCATTGACATCTCTTTATAGTAGCCCCAGCAGCTGACCCCCACCCTCACCCCAGTGAAGTGGTGGCTGTATCTAAGGAGTAAGAGAAAGGGAACAGTCAGCTGACGATTTCATTAAGTCTTGGCTTTCTCTTCTTGGACCCTGACAATATCTGAGGTGGAGGCAGTCTGATAACTGCTCTGCCCTTTAGAAGTCACAGGGAACATTACAAGGTCACAGAGCTAGGTCCCCAAAGCACTTCACTGCCCCCGGTCCTCAATGTTCACTGCATCTCCCCCAATCCTTGGGCAGCTAGCTAACTGCTGCTACAGTAGCTCACTCCACTTCCATTATGACAATAAAACAACCCCAACCCCCACCCCACCACAATTCCCTCCACCCCCCTCTAATCCATCTATCAGAGCAGCTGATTGCAATCAGCTCTCAGGCAGAGGAGCTAATTAAATCTGAACAAGGCCCATAGCACAGAGAGCCAAGTGTTCAACCTCCCCAGAAGGTTCATACCCTTTAAATGCCCAAAGAAATCATCTTGAACTTAGCAATTCTCCACCCTGGCTGCACATAGAGTCACCAGGGCAACTTTTTGAAAACTCTGATGCTTGCCTTTCCCAGATCCACAGAATCACAATGCAGCGGCCAAAGGGGATGGGGCAGAGCATAAGGGAGGGACAGGCTTCTGTGTGGTCAGTTTCCCAGGGAGGACCCTGAGGGCATCTCCCACAGGCCTTCTAGGGCTTTTTCTGGAGATACAAACACCTCCATCTTTGATCCAGTTCCTGACCCCAGAGTGAGCTCCCCTTCCCCCAAGCAAATGGGCTCAACTCTTCATGTTCACTTCTCTGCTCATCAGACCAAGGGGCAGTTTGGAGGGAAGGGCTCAAAACAATACCTTTTCAGATATTTGCAATGACCCAAAGCCAGGAGATTTTATTCATTGTTTGTCCCCACCCAGCCTCTCAGAAACTGCATTCGTACCCACCACCTCATACCTCACACAGGAAAATGTGAGCCCACAGTCTTAGGTGTAAAGTGTTACTGAGACCGAAGTAAACCTCTCGGTGTGTCTGTCTGGAGGGCAGCAGCATCTTCTCAGTGTCGCCAGGAAGTGTTGTCACTTGGATGGCCCTATGTCCAGCAGTGACGCTGCAGTGGACAAAAAATTAAAGTCAAAGCAACTCTGAGAACTCTTAGAGAAAGTGAGGTAGCCCACCGAATCAGCCACAGCATCGTACTGTAGACAGGGAGAGCACAGCTTTGGCCCCATCAGCCGAGACTTAGGGATTTTCTGAAGACTGGAACCAAGGTCTGACCCCTGGAGGCTCTCCCAGTCTCTTGGTGGCACTTCTGTGTTATGTGTTGGGCAGGAGAGAGTAGCAGGGAGCAGAAAATGAAGAGAAAAAAAGAAAGAAAAAAGACTGGCTTATTCTTGAGACCAGTCAGATGACAAAGAAAAGATCTGCCTGCCGGAACTGGTTTGGCTCAGTGCACAGAGCGTTGGACTGTGGACTGAAAGGCGCCAGGTTCGATTCTGGTCAAGGGCATGTACCTTGGCTGCGGGCACATCCCCAGTAGGGGGGGTGCAGGAGGCAGCTGATCAATGTTTCTTTTTCATCGATGTTTCTTTCTATCCCTCTCCCTTCCTCTCTGTGAAAAATCAATCTATATATATATATATATATATATATATATATATATATATATTTAAAAAAATATACTGGCTTTCTTGCTTAAAAATAAAACTGAAAAGCGATTTCTCATGGGTGTAGGAATGCATTTGTTTGTGTGTGTGTGTGTGTGTGTGTGTGTGTGTGTGTGTTCATCTGACAGGCATACACTTATTCTAATCTTAGTCCTAACACCTGCCATTTATCTAAATCTGTACTCACCCTCCTAATTGCCAATTCTGATGACTGGTCCTTCACACAGCATTTGACAGTGACGACTGGTCCCGTCTTAAAACTTGCTCTCACATGGCTTCTGTCACTCTTACCTGGTTCTCCTTAGAGTTCTTTGGCTGCTCTGACTCAGTCCTCTGCCTTCCCTGCCATGTCGATGCCCGTTTCTGTCCACGCCTCCAGGGAGCTTTACCTACATCATGGCTCCACACATTATCTATACTGATGACTTTAAGCCATTTCTCTCTCACACACCTGGAAGAAATGTGGGGATCATTCCATTCTCCTCCATTTTCCTAATGTTCCCCCATCAGAGACCTGGTCCTGCCTCTATAAGGTTTTAGCATTTCTCTTGTCCATTACCCCCTCACCTGACGTCTCTCCTAGACTATTAATTGTCTCCAAACAAGGTCTTTCTCTTCTACCATCCTTCTTCACATGTTACCCAAATTATCATTCTAAGGAGCAAGTGCTGATATGTTCTCCTCAGCCTAGAGTCCCACTTGGAAGCTCTGTCATAATGTCATAAATCATATTCCATTTGAGTGAGAGGTTAGTCAGAGTCCAGCCAAGAAAATGAAAAACTACTATAGAATCTAATATATAGAGAAGTGGTTACACAAGTGATGGAGGATCTGGGGATCTAGGAAAACATGAGGCAATCAAGAGATTATCCTAAAGAAGGCTGTATGATGAGTCCAGAATCTGGGGCCCCAGAGGAAGCTGGAACCACAACAGGAACATCTGTCAGAAGCAGGAGCCTGGAAGGAACAGTTACTGCTATGGGATGTCAGCTGGAGCAGAGAAAAAATATTCTAGCTTTTCCCAACTTCTTACCCTCCAATCTCATGCCAGGGCCCCCTGTTGGCCAAACCCAGTCAGAAACCAGCTAAGCAATCCTGCAAAGATCCATTTCCTACAATACCAAGTAGAGCAAGGGAAGGGTAAGAAATAGATGTGAGAGCAAACAAGCAAATGACTAGCGTAGAAGTGCAGGACTTTTATACATCTGTGGGTTGTTGTTTTTTTAAATAGAAAGCTTAGTCATGGAACCTCTGAAAACCTGCAGCTTCTTCAACAGGCATGATTTGCACAAACTTACCTTTGCAAAACCTCTTCAAACTAGTCACCATATTTGACTTCTAAATATAAAATGGATATTTCTTGGTTCAAATCATTTCCTCCTTGTGCCTTCAACTTATTTAAATCCAACTTATCTTTAAAATCCCAGTTTTATTCCTGTCTGTTCCATTAGCATTTCCTGACCACCACTCTCAGGATTGGGTGGACAAGTATTACCAACGCTAGTTGAACATGGTACCGTTGAGAAGTTGCAGGATGCACCACTAACATCTCTTTACTGTAATGCTAAAGGGACCTCTGATTTCTCTTTCATGTGAAAGGACTTCCAATAATGTAATTTTTGGCCTTCCACTACCTCTTACTCAGTCTGTCCAAGAGAAAGTGAAGAAACTTCTGAGAAAAATATACTGAGCTTAACTTCACCTTTTCCTCTCTTGGGAGTGAATTTGACAGCAGGCACCAGGAGCTCTCTATTCTCCATATTCTCAGTCACCTGCCCCAAGCCCACCTAAATATGGGCTAAATATGCTCAACTGTGGAATTACTTAGCAAGTCTCTCTGGTTCTCACAATGAGCTATGGCTTCTGGCTTAGCCTTTAAGAATAACATGATGTTATTATGGCCCCAGTGGCTCTTCTGGGTCTCCTCGTTGTTTTAGAGCTTGAGCAGGATGGATGGGTGAATATTTATTAGTCCCCATAAGAAACTCTAACTTATTACTTTTATGTCAGGCTCCTATTCATAGATTTCTTAATCTCCACATTTTGTTTTTAATTAAACATACCTCTGATTCTGACCTAATTCTTTTTGGACTTCAATGATGACCTGGCATTTCTTTGATTGAAATGCCATCAAAGTGAACCCTCATCTCCCCTCATGTGATTGCTTGATAACTTTAGGTCCCGCCTTCTCTCTCTTTACCAGAACAATCAACTCCCACAGTGATATGACTCTTCCGAGCCCTTGGTGAGGCACCATAGCATGGTTGCTAAGAATATGGGCTCTGAAGCCAGCCTGCGTATGTTTAAATGGCTTTCCCACTTAACAGCTGTCTAGCCTGGAGCAGGATCCTTCAACTTCCTATAATATGGCATTACATAACAAGGGATGTTCATAAAAATGATGTGAATCATCAAGTTAATTTAAAATCTGTTCAGTGTACTCTGTGGAAGAAGATAGGAAAATATATAACACATTCTAGAAACATTTACATCTACAATGATTTTCAAATTGTTGCTTAAATGGCTAAGCTTTGATTATCCTGAAAAACAATTTGTAATGGATGCATCACTCCCTCAAACAACTATACAGGGTGGAGCAAAAGTAGGTTTACAGTTGCATGTGAAACACTGTTTATTCTTGTATTATTATTTATTTATTATTGTATTATTTCCCATACAAATAACTGTTCCTACTTTTGCTCCACCCTGTATATTTACACATGAATACTGAAACTTTGGGGGAGGCAACATAGGAGAGTGGAAGGTCTAGATTCGAAGGCAGACCTGATTTTGAATCCCATGTATGCCATTTAGTGTATAAATTCATGTAAGGCATTTTATATTCCTAAGCAACTGGATCTGGATCTGAAAATGGCATTAGCCCTGGCCAGGTGGCTCAGTTGGTTGGAATGCTGTCCTGTACACCCAAAACCAGTATGGGTTCAAATTCCTTGTCAAGGCACATACCTGGGTTATGGTTTGATCCCCAGTTGGGCCATGTATGGAGGAAATCAACTGATGTTTCTCTCTCACATCGATGTTTGTCTCTCCCTTCCTCTCTAAAATCCCAACCTATTGTGCCTACGGATCCCCAGGGACGCTCATTCACACTGGACTACCGTCCTGGTCATGTTTGCCTCTTCCTAGCAGAGCACACACTTAGATCTATCCCTCTCAGCTTGTAGGCTCCACAACCATCCAGAGGCTGGCCACCCAAGGGGCCACTGATATGGTACATTACTGATTGTGGGAGGTACCCCAGGCAAGACACCTTGAGCATTTTTTAACTGTGTGTGGGCTAAATCCAAGGCACCTGGCTATCCCTTTTGTTAAGACTACGGGATCGCTCATAGCCTTTAGCCAGAAAATCCCAATGACAGAAATATACAAAAACCAAACAGAGGTGGAAGCTGCTTTAATTAACAATGTTTCAGCTTTGACCTCTCAGAGCAATTAAGGTTATTTACCAGCCTTCCGGGCTTCCTATCCACATCTTTCTATTAGTGAGATTCCTTTGTGTTTTTGGAATATAAATAAACTGCTGCTGTTTGGGTGTGAGATGCTGCCTCTCCCTCAGAGAGAATAGACAACCCACCAGAGCCCAGCTATTTTTTCTATTACTGCGTCTTTGTTCTTTTATACTTTTATTTCTTAATCCCTAGCTCCTCTACTCAGAAACTGGACCCAATCTCTCTCTCCGCGCTGGACGTGAAAAAGAGAGAAAAACACCCATAGGGCACTGTGTGTGCCTGCATCTAGAAAGTCCCCATGTCACCCAGATGCTGGGATCCAAGAACTCTTCCCATAAAATAAGTAGGACATGGTTCCTTCTGAGTAATCTTTGGAAAATGGGGGAGGAAAAAGGAATAAAGGCCAAAGACAGCTTATTTGGATGTCACACTGCTACTCTTATTTTAGCACCAGAGGTATGTCTGTCCATTCATCCATTTATCCATTGTTCATTTATTTGTCTATCCATTTTCTTACATTTACTTAGTACCTCCAATGTGCCAGAAATAGCTCTAGGTACCTTGGACACAATGAATAAGACAGACCTAGTCTCTGCCCCTAGGAAATGACAGTCTAATGGGAGGAGGTAGAAAACAAATAAGCAAATGCAGTAAGTGATATCAAGAATCACTCAAGTAATTCTTCTGGCTCCTCATGCCAATAAATTTTTGAACCCCCCCTCCCCCTGTTCTCCCCTAGTAAGGGA
Source organism: Antrozous pallidus (assembly GCA_027563665.1). Lineage (NCBI taxonomy): Eukaryota > Metazoa > Chordata > Mammalia > Chiroptera > Vespertilionidae > Antrozous > Antrozous pallidus. The sequence goes on from CM050515.1 coordinate 13,531,043, forward strand.
CATTTTTTAAATATATATTTTTATTGATTTCAGAGAGGAAGAGAGGAGAGAGAGATAGAAACATCAACAAAGAAAGAATCATTGATTGGCTGCCTCCTGCACACCCCCCACTGGGGATCGAGCTCACAACCCAGGTATGCACCCTCAACCAGAATCAAACCCAGGACCCTTCCATCCACAGGCTGATGCTCTATCCACTAAGCCAAATTGAATAGAGCCACTAAGGGACATTTTATTTTATTTTATTTTATTTTATTTTATTAATTTTATTTTTCAATTACAGTTTACATTAAATTATTTTGTATTCCTTTTGGGTGTACATCATAGTAGTTAGATAATCAGATACTTTACAAAATGGTCTCCCCATTATTTCAAGTAACCAGCTGACACCATACATAGTTACTACAATATTATTGACTATATTTCCTATGCTATACCTTACATCCCCATGACAATTTCTAACTACTAACCTGTACTTTTATTTTCTTCACTTTTTTCACCCAGCCCCAAATCCCCTTCCCCTCTGGCAACCATCAATCTGTTCTCTGTATCTATGAGTCTGTTTCTATTTTGCTTATTTGTTTATTTTGCTCTTTAGACCTCACATGTAAGTAAAATCATACGGTGTTTAAATATCTGTATCTAACTTATTTCACTTAGCATAATACGCTCTCGGTCCATCCATGAAGTGATGATGGTAAGATTTCATTCTTTTTTATGGCCAAGTAATATTCCATTGTATGTATGTACCACTGCTTTTTTTTTATTTTTATCCACTTGTCTACTAAAGGTCACTTAGGTTTCTTCCATATCTTGGCTATTGTAACTAACTACAGTGAAATAGGGGTGCCTATAATTTTTTGAATTAGTGTTAGGTTTCTTTGGATATGTACCCAATAGAATCATTGGATCATAAGGCAGTTTTAATTTTTTTTTTTTTTTGAGAAACCATGTTATTTTCTATAGTGGCTGCACTGATCTATATTCACTAATGGACATTTTAAATACAACAGAAATGATAGACTAAAATATCTTTAATAAAGTCCTCATCCTTCAAGGAGTCTTGTGAAGGAAGAAGGGGACTATAGACTTCAAATCGGCTTAAATCAGTTTGACCATTTGGTTCCATTTTTCTTTCTACTCTCCTACGCAATTGAACTTTGACAACAGGAATGGGAGCCAGAGTTCCTCACTTCCTGCTCCTCCCCTCAGCTCTCTCCTCGGACACAGACAACAAGCTGGGACACCCAAGCTGGAAAGCCCTATGCTAATGTCCCAGCTCACACCCTAACATCGAATCCATTGTTTGCTTTAGAAGAGAAAGTCATGCAAACTGCAGGAAAATGTAGCATTTAAGAGGCCTTAGGCAAGCAGCTCTTCAAAAACAATTACCTCACAAACTATGGATGCACTTATTTTTTTCTTTCTTTCTTTCTACTTTTTGGCAAGAGAGCCTTTAAGAAAAATGATTTACTGTTGCCTAATAGGATTAAATCTTTAACTGAAGCATTTTCTTCTAATCCATTCACTACTCTTTAATCCCCTGTGAGTCAGAATGTAAGGGAATGGTTCTTCTCAAGACTGTGTGTTCTTTTGACAAGATCCATTTTGAGTTTCTATTTTGACTCAAAACCCACATTCTTGGAGATGCCCACACCCTTGCATGCTTCAGACCCTCCTTGCTGAATAGGACAACTCCACAGGACCCTCCATCTGGGGACCTGGTGAGTGGATGAGGTTCTTTCATAAAGGCCACTTCTCCCTCAATGAGGTTCTGCTTTGCATTTACTTACCTGATTTTGACCCCTTCCTCCCTTCCTTCCTTCCTTCCTTCCTTCCTTCCTTTCTTCCTTCCTTCCATTCTTTTCTTCTTTTTTTAAATACACAGATCTGAGATGTTCCTTCTTGAGATAACTTCCCAGAAATCCTTAAAGGAAAAGGCCCTGGAGGACCATCCCTGTTAGCTGACTCAATGTTTCATTTCATGATACAGATTTTATTTTGAAAAATCTTACTCAGAAACTCATAAAGCAACACTGCCTCATTCTAACATATTCCCTATTGGTGGAAATGTAGTAAAAATAATATTTAAGTCAGAATTAAACTATCTAGATTTTCAGTACAGTTCTCCTACCAACTAGCTGAGTCACTAATATTTCTGAACCCCCATTTTCTCATCCATTAGACAGGGCTAATAGTGCTCATCCACTAATCTTCACAAATGGGAAGGACAATCATATCTGAATACATCTCATAAGTTACAATGTGTGCTACAAAATACAAGGTATTATTACTTTCCATTCTAAACTTTGTTTAAATTGTGTAGTGTCGCCTTGACTTGATATAAACACAGAATGTTATTCTAGTGTTATCTTCTGCAGTCTGTGCACCTGCATAAATCTTTGCTATCACTGGTCCTTTGGACAATCCTGCTGGCCTACAAAAAATAATATTAATGTTATTTAATCCTGGATTATCAAGGGTTTTCTGTTTGGCTGGGGTTACTGCTTTGTTGGCATAGGATTAGATTATTAAAGAAGATAAATGTTTTACAGAAATATTTATTTCTCTAGCAGAACAGGACTTTGTTCAATTAGCTCACTAGAAAGGGTCACATAATATGTGCTATAGCAGGATTCTCCCCCGTGAAACACTGCCATTGCAAAGCAATTGAGCAAAATTGATCCCTATCTAGTGAGAAGCATTTTGGAGTCCCTTTTGTGCAACGGAAGAAAGAGAAATTTATTCTGAATTTCAGAAGTATTGCTAGTAACTGAGTTCACGGCTTCTCTGCTATGCTGAACCCTTTTATTTCACAGGACACTGTGGCTTTGGTATGTCCCAGCCTGAAACTGAAAGCACACAGACCTGACTGAGCGCATGCTTGCAGCAGCTTTCCACTAAGGCACTTAAATGTCTTGAGCACAAGAACAGACACCATGACAAATTACTCCTGTGGAGGAGGCCAGGGAAAAGCCCAGCCTGCCTGGCCACCAGGCGGTATGTCCTGGGATGTCCCTCCTCCCTCAAGATGGATCAGACAGCATTCTGGCTGACATATGTATAGATTTATCTAAGTGCAAGATCCAGACTGTCCCAGCCACATTCATCATCCTCATCCTCCTCAAGCAGAGAGGCACTTGCAAAGGCAAGTGCTCATGGAGAGAAGGGCTTGCAAATCCTACTAATGACAAGTTGGAGAGCTGACGCCTGGAGTATCTCTGGCAGAAGTGGCTGTTCAGTCTGCAGAAAGAAAGCCTTCTCTCCTGAGCCACTTTCTTGATCACCTTTATTAAAACAGCTCTTCTTACAATTTTATTCCAATTATGATCTTTATAAAAGATAAATGGGTAAAGTCTTTGACACTCAAGAGAGAAGATATTTTACAAGAAAGACAGCGTTCCTGTTCTTTCTGGAGCATACTTACGTTAACCAAATATTGCTCTGCTGGAGCTTGTAGGAAACCTATTCTAATGGTGAGGTGAGATAAACTCTATTTAGCCTGTGTTTGGTTCTTCTCAAGACATGTGTGTTCTCTTTGATCATCCTTACCTCAACTATGGGCAACTCTTAGGATTTGGGGGGTTTTATGTTATTGTTTTTAGCAAAGCCTGTCAAATACACAAACCTAAGCTGCAGCCCCACATCTTTTCAACCTGATTCATCCCAAAATCTGGCTTTGTGAGGTTTAAATAATGAGGCAGTGTAATCATAATCAAGCCTATGAGCATCAGGGCCTCAACCTGTGTGTCTAATGTCAGATGTTCAGACCCCACATGAATCATTCATCCTTGTGTCCTAAAGCATATTTTACTTGGTAGGATACATGAAATTATCAATCCTTACATCTTTTAATGGCGTCCAATTTAAAATCCAGATTACTAATACCAGATTATTGTTTACTAGAGGCCTGGTGCACGAAATTCGTGCTGGGGGTAGGGGTGTCACTCAGTCTGGCCTGCACCCTCTCCAATCCAGCACCCCACAGGGGACATCCTTCTCAAAATCTGGGACTGCTGGCTCCTAACTGCTCACCTACCTGCCTGCCTGATCACCCCTAACCGCCTCTGTCTGACAACCTGATCACCCCCCTCACTGCTCCCCTGCTGGCCTGATCACCCCTAACTGCTCTCCCCTGTTGGCCTGATCGCCCCTAACTGCCTCTGCCTCAGTCCCCACCACTGTGATTTTGTCTGGAAGATGTCTGTTCTAATTAGCATATTACCCTTTTATTAGTATAGATTGTCTCATTATTTCTAAAATCATGCTCTGTAGTGGAGGTTTCTAAATATTGTCATATTATTGTGTCATCCTGGGGAACAAAACTGAAATTGTCCTCCAACTGCAATGTGTGGTACAAGATTAGCCCCAGATTAGCCCCTTTAACAGTATTCACCGGTGACTGTCTTTGACTGCAGAATTTGACCACCACTCCTAATCCTCTTTGCAGTCATTTTCTTTATTTGATTGTTAAATCCTGCTAACAGTTATAGTTTGCAAATACTTCTTCTGAACTACTTTTTTATGGTAGATTTACCTGAGACCATCTTACCACATATATTCTGTCCCTTTATGAGAAAAAGACTCCAAATTCCTCAGGGAAAGCACTGGCCGCCATGTTTATGTGGGTCTTTCTGTGGGAGGGGTGAGCAGGAGGGGCCTGGGAAGGGGTCCGTTTTGTCCCTCCAAAACATGCAAATGAGGACAAAAGCTGTTCCCAAAATATGAGAAATGGTTTGGCAATAGAGAATTTTTTAAAATTCAAAATCTGCCCTAACGCAGAAGGAGCATGCTTCTCTGCATAGGGCCAAGCCTGAAGTCAATCAGGTGGTCGAGCATCTTTTGGCGCATTTCAGAGGCTTCTCCGATGTCCAAAGTCCAACGCTCCCAACTTAATGTCTTGATCTGTTTTCTCCTTACTATAATTTAAAAGCACTATTGTGCTTGTTCATTTAGTTTGTGGGGAGGAAACAAAAGTTTATACTCAGTCTTAAATACGTAAATTAAATTCAACTTCAAACTTTCTACTGTATGGTAATCTACCAAAGTTCATTAATTAAGTTTCTGCCTAGTCCTGGGAGATAATGCTACCATCTTATAAGCTTAACCTCCTCTTATGCAGACTATTTAATGACTTAACACACAGCGCTGCAAAATTCTTTCTCGGCTAGAATCTGCATCCTGCCATTGTATCCATGGTTGCCAAATTACCCATCCGTTGAGAACACTTCTTAGATGAAGAGCTGCTGATGTAAGGTCCTGGCTTGTGACAGGGTTGGCAACACAGGCCAGAAATGTACACCAAACTAGACGTGATCAATAGCTTTAAATCTGACTTCCATTCGCATAAAAAAGCGAATGTAGACCCAGTGCCCAACCTTCCCCACTCATAAATTGGAATTAAACACTAACTTTTCAAAGTTAGAGGAAGGTGGGCGGCTAAACCATTTAATATGACCATATAACTTTCCCCCAAAAGCATTATTTCATAAGTGGAAAACAGAAGGATTTATGCCTTGTCTCATCAAAGAGAATATGGATTGTTTCATGGTCCATTATACCTGGTGTAAAGAACATATCACTCATGTGGATTTTAGCTTGCTAGGTCAAACTTTCCCCTTAAAAATAAATAATAAATACATAAATATATACATACATAGGATACGGAGATGCTTTGGGGGGGGGGAATAATTCTTCAAGCATCAAAAGGAACCTATAATTGTAGAAATGTGACCAAGTTTATCAACTTGGAAAATTAATGTAGGGGCCAGATTGTATTGATGTCATCTGTTCTCCCTTCTCCAGAACAAGTTAGAAACTTGAGAGGTTTTGCAAATAAGGGACCTATCTATCCTTTCAGTCCTCAAGAAGTAGGGGTTGCTTTCAAATTACCTAAGAAAAGCAGTTTCAACACTGAAAAAACAACAGTACTTTGACCAGGTATTCAAATGTTTTTTGGCCTGAGCCAAAGGAAAAGAAAGGTATTTTAAATTACGAAACCAATGCAAAAGCAAAATGCCTTGGTCTAACTGCCCTGGGAGGCACTAGAGACGAGCGGAAATCTCTGAAGACTGAACTGGAATGACAGATTCTTCCGCAGGCCCCTCCAGGTAGGCATGCCCAGAGTCTCCTTCCCTCGAGAAAGTGAGGGTGACCCCCACGCGGCTGGAGCCCAGAGGAGTCCTGTGCAGCCGGACGCCGTCACCCGCCGTGTCCGAAGCCTCTTCCATGGAGTCACGTTTGCCCCTGGCACTGTTGTGGGTGGCGCCTAAGAGGGCCGTGCCGAAACGCAGCACGGACGGGGGCGCTTGCCCGTGACACTGGCCTGGGCCATAACTGTTTGTCACGTTTCAGAGGAATGTCCGCGCTGGGGTCACCCTCCTTCAGCCACTGCGGAAGGGACGCCTCCATCCACCTTGGACGGCGGCTCGGGAGGTCACAAGGGGCTGCAGGGCGTT